>CAUYUJ010013025.1:243213-296038 GCA_963575745.1 Prorocentrum cordatum | reverse complement strand
GAGGAGGAAGAGGAGGAGGATGGGGAAACGGAGGAGGAGGATAACGAGGAGGAGGAGGAGGAAGAAGAGGATGATGATGATGATGATGATGATGATGATACGGAGGAGGAGGAGGAGGGACAAATGGAGGAGGAGGAGGAGAAAACCGAGGAGGAGGAGGAACGGAACGGAACGGAAGGACCCGCGGGGGAGTACGATGATGATGATGATGATGATGATGATGATGATGATGATGATGATGAAAATGATGATGATGATGCTGATGATGATAATAAAAGTAATAATGATAATGACGATGATGACTATGAGGAGGATGAGGAGGACGAGGAAGGGGAGGAGGCAAAAGGAAGAAGAGGAGGGAGAGGGGCGGGAATACATGGAGGCGAAAGGGAGGGCGATGGCTTCAGGAGCTGGGCGGCCAAAGGGGGGAAGGGGGGCGAGCTTTGCCGCCCCCCCCTCTCTTGCACCAAGGGAGGGAAGGGGGGGGGGGGAGCTCCAAACGCACCACGCACCCCCTTTTCAAAGAGGGGGAGGGAGCTCACCCAAGATCAAATCAAACAGGAGGTAGGCGGGGGATAGCTTGAAGCCCCCCCCCCCCTTTGCTGCCACCGAAGAAGGAGGGGGGGTAGCTTCCGAACGCCCCCCCCCCTTTTCAAAAGAGGGGGGGTGGCTCACCCCTGGCACCCCGGCTCAATAGAGGGAGGGAGGGGGGGGGAGCTTGGAAGCCCCCCCCCCCCTTTCCGAACCACGAAAAGGGGGGGAGGGGGAGGGGGCTTCCGAAGCCCCCCCCCCTTTAGCAAGGAAGGGGGGAGGGGGGTAGCTTCAAGCTGGGGCCCCCCTTTTAGTCTATCGGGCCCCACGCGCGCGCTCTATCCGAGCTCTTGTGGCAATGCTTCGATTACGGCAGGCGCGTCAAGGCATCCAGCAAGAGACCGGGCGGCCAGTAGGTGCCCCTGCGGAAGCATCCTGTTGTTTCGGCTGGCCCTGCAGGGCGTCCAGGAGCCCTGGGGCATCTCAGGAAGCCCAAAGGTTGATGGGCCTGTTTTCCACCACCACCATCATCAGTTGGAGGCAGGAAGGAGGTGGAGGATGAGGAGGAGGAAGAAGAGGAGGAGGTGGAGGAGGACCCCCTCCCCCTCCTACTTGTGGTGATGGCGGCGGAAAACAAGGCCACCAAAGGTGCACGACAAGCTTGTTTCTGAATTTCTTCCCAGATATCCGACGTCTGGATGTTTTGTACAGCGTGGTTCCCCAGAGATATGAGCCCCTTCCATTGTCTGAAGGTCCCCGGTCCTGGTGAGGGTCCCCTGTGGCCGAAATATTTAGCAAACATGTCTCGTCGCGATATTTTTACACCGAAAGAATATCTGGGCTCTCATAGCAAGGTTGATGCTTCTATGTGCCTGCTGTCTTAGCGGGTCTGGAAAGCGGCAGGGCGATAGTTTACCAGTTCAGTGTTTCTGATGTTTCCCAGTTGTGTGGCAGTTGCTTCCCAGTTCCGTATCCGTTTTTTCGGCGCCCGGTAGCATATCCAAATCCGGCGCATGCGTTTGTTTGTTTCGACGAGCCTTCTTTACATTATTGTTTTGGTGTTCAAGAGCCAGATTCCTGGAAACCGTTCAATTTGGCCTTGCCGTTGCAAAGGCGCGCTAAGTCTTGCACCTCGCCCCCTCCTCGCCGCCCAGGGACGCGAGGCAGCCGGGCACGCGGGGCCCCCGGCCTGCCCGGGCGCCCCCCCTGCGATGTTGACCCTGCCGATCCACCAGCGCGCGGACACCGCGCCCGATGCGCCCGCCAGGCGGCTGGCTGGCGCCGTCTTCGTCGTCGTCTTCGTCGTCGTCGTCGTCGTCCTCGAGGGTCGGGATTCGAGCACCAAGGCTCGGGAAGCGTCTTTCGCTGCCTGGGCCTCTTGGAAACCCCTCCTTGCCACGGCTCTGTCGGGGGGTCGTCGCCATTGCCGCCTACTTGCGTGCTCCGCCTCGTGAGGAGGTCTCTGCTGTCCCATGGAGGCTCTTGGGGCCTGAAGAAGCAGAAGGACGGGGTCCACGCTCTTCTCTCCTCCCTGCCTCCCTCCTTTCCCTTCTTCCTCCTCCTCCTCCCTTCTCCCTCCCTCCCCTTCCCTCCCTCCCCTCTCCACCTCCTCATCCTCCTCCTCCTCTGCCCTTCTGCTCTCCTGCCTCCTCCTCCCTCCTTCACTCCTCGCCTCCCCCCAGCCCTCCCTCCTCTCTCTTCTTGAGCTGTTCGTGGCAGGATGAGCCTGCAAAGCGGGCGCGCTGGGGCGCCCCCTTCACCTAACGTGGCACTGCCACGGCTGCTCTGCTCGCATGCCGTGCGCTTCCCTGGCCTGCCGACCCGATGCGGTCCCTCCTGCCTTCCTCGCTTCTTGCTCCCTGCCCCCTCCCTTTCCTCTCCTTGCCTTTCGGGTGTTGCAGAAGTACCCCTGGCCCAAGGTACCCCCAGGATTCTCGGGGTGGCCCAGACGGCGTCCAGGGCACCCCTCCCGAGGCCCAGAGGACCTCAGGGGCTCCAAAATGGAGCGAAAAGCTGGGGGGCACCTTGGGCCAGGGGCACCTCTAGCAACACCCGAACCTTCCTCACTTCCGATCCGAGCCGATCCCTCCCTCTGCTCCTGATCCTCCTTCGTGCGCGTGCGCTTGTGCCCGAGCGCGTGCGGGTGCGCGCGCGGGGGACAGAGCACGGCACGGAGCAGGAGGGGGAGGAGAAGGATGAGGGGAGGGAGTGTGAGCAGGAGTCGGAGCAGATGGGCAGGCAGAACATGGATGAACCAGAGCAGAAGGGGCAACACAATGTAGATGAGAATGGGAATAGACGGAGGATGAGGAGGAGGAGGAGGAGGAGGAGGATACTTGAGGATAGTCTTAAGAGTAATGAGCAGATGAAGAGGAAGTATCATGGTAGCATTAGTGGGCAAGAGGAGGAGAAGGATGAGGAGGAGGAGGAGAAGGAGGAGCAGGAAGGAGGATGATGACGAGGAGGAGGAGGAGGAGAAGAAGGAGGATAATAATAATAACGACGAGGAGGAGAATGATGATGAGGAGGTCGGTCGGTCGCTGCATCGGGCCTCGGGTCGAAAGGAGATCAACCACAGCTAAACACATCCATTGATTCGATATGTGCGGCCTGCAGTGCGCGCTGGGTTCCACAAAACAAGGCGAGCCCTTCCTTGGGAGCCCCGAATTGTCTTCGTTCTAGCAACTGCGGCGAGACCCTAGAAATTTGAGTTACTCTGTTAGGCTGAGTTTCGAACATCGTTCTACATCGGCTTTGCTGCTGCTACTACGCTGCTGCGATCTGAGGATGAGGTCTCCAGAGCTTCTCGGAGGCCTCCAGAGGCGCAGCTGTTGCCAACGAGGGTCAACACCTTTTTTTACAAGCGCGAAGGGAGCCCTGTAGCGAGGAAAGCAAGCATGGGGGGGAGGGAAGGGAGCCCTGTGCCGAGTAGGGTCAACACAAACACACACAAACGCACGCACGCACGCACGCACGCATGCACGCACGCACGCACGCACACACGCACGCACGAACGAACGCACACACACAGACACAGACCACACACACACACACACACACACACACACACACACGCACACACACACACGCACGCACGCACGCACGCACACACACACACACAAGCACACACACACACACGCACCCACGCACCCACGAACGCACGCACGCACGCACGCACGCACGCACACATGCACACACACACACCCACACACCTACGCACACGCACACACACACACACACCCACACCACTCCACACCACACCACACCACACCACATCCACACACCAACGCACGCACGCACGCACGCACACACGCACACACAACACCGCACACACCACACACCACACACACATACATACATACAGACAGACACACGCACACGCACCAAATCCTCGATCCTTCTCCCCCTCTCTTCCTCGACCTCGACCTCGAGGTGGCTGGACGATTCAAGGGAGGACCCCATAATTCGCGTTTGCGGAAGGCCCTGGGCGCTTACTAGACAGCCCAGCCCTCTTCGATTCTTTCCTTGGGTGCGTTTACTAAACGGCTTCATTTGTCGGGGTTCTCATTATGAGGTCTTTCTTTGTTCTTTAGGGCGACTGGATGATGGGGAGGAGGTCTGCCCTGCTCCGACCTCGAGGTGGCAGGATTAGGGAAACGGAGCAGGAGGAGGTCTGCCTTGCTCCGATGCAGCAGCTTGCAGGGTCGCCTCCCCCTCTTCTCCTCCTCCTCCTCGGGTGAGGCAGTCTTGAATCCTCATCCTCATCCTCTGGCCGTCTGCACCCTGCCGCAATCGTCACCGTCAGGCCGCTCCTCTCATTCTAAACCGCTGCCATCTTTCCGTGACGTGACTTCACGGGGTCTCGGTCGGCCGCTTCCCCAGATCCCCGACGATGTGATTTTCCCTACCGCGGCGCTTTCCCATAATTCCGGCCTCCAGTGGGCCGTCGTCGGGCCCCGAGGCCATGAGCAATAGTTCTGGGACGCCAGCGTGCCCCCAGGGAAGGTGTCTGGAGATCTGGTATCGGAGGATGCTCGGGGAGTCGTTCTTTTCTGTCGGCCCTGGGGCCGCGAAGCGGCCCCCAGTGACAGAAAATGTCTCCAAGCTGGTCGTCATGACACGAGTGTGAGATTCCTCTGTTGTCGTTCGGCGTGCACGTTGCAGTGTGTGCCCAGGCTCTTCAGTCAGGGCATGGTCTGGCCGTCTCTCGCAGAGCTGGCCTGCGATATCCTGCCTGCTGCCTTCTACCTGCGGACGGCCTGGGCGGCTGCCAGCTGTCCCGCCTGTCCCTCGCTGGAGTGCCCGTCGGTCACGCTGCCGGCGTGCACTGCTCTGCAGTGCCTGCCCTGAGGCGGCCCTGGGCCCGCTCCTCTGGGCGAGCGCGGCCATGGCGCTCAGCAGCGCCGTCGTTGGCGCGGCGCTTCGCCGTGCCGTCGGCGCGGTCGTGGGCGGCGTCTGGTGGCGGCCGCTGCTGCGTGCGACGTGGCGGCCAGGCGGAGAGGCACCGCGGGTCCAGAAGACCGACGACGCCTGCACAGTTGAGGGATGTACTCGCTTGATGTCAAGCAAACTCAGGTTCTCGTTCACTGCCCCGATGATATGAATGGTCTGGTGTGGCATCATCGTGTGCTATTGCGCCGTATCACAGGTGGCCATTGGGTGTGTCTTACGCCCGACATGGGATTGCAGATCCACGGTCTCAGCGGCCAGCGGCACAAGATTTTGTCTCGACGGGCGCCGTTCCCCGCCAACGTGGCGGCGGTGTCCTACGCGTTCGACGACGACGGCGCTTCCGCGGCTCAGCTGGAGGAGTTCGTGGCCCAGGCGGAGGTGCAGGCCGTCATTCTGGGCGACGGCGACTTCGTTGACGAGGAGGCCGAGAGGTGGATCGTCTACCATGTGGGCGATGGGTATTTCGGCAAGGAGGTTCCCGAGGATGTACTGGCACACGGACAGCGGTTCGCGTCTGTCGGCGCTCTGAGCATTTTAGATTGGCCCGGGTCTCAGCGATTCGCGGAGCGCGTCAGGGCTGACAAGATCAAGGAGTGGACGGAGAAGCGGGAGCAGAGCGAGGGGGATTCACGAGTCCTTGGGGTTCACTGCAAGCGCGGCAAACGTAACCTCGCCCTGCACGGCGCTGTTGAGCTCTTCGCGGAGGAGAAGTACGACGACTGGCCATTCCCTCCGCCGCGGGCTGCCAAGGAGTACCTCGAGGCGGTGCGCGACGGCCTCGGCTTGACGGCGGCGTGCGAGAGCGAGTGGGGGCAGGAGAGCGGCGTCGGCGACGGTTTCGCTGCGCTCCATGAGCACAGGAGCAACGCGGAAGTGCTGCGGCTGGCCCACCATGTGGACCAGCTCAATACTCGGAACTTGGTTTGTTTCTAGCAGCTGGTTCGGAGGCAGATCCAGATCGAGATGGCGGCGGAAAGGAACTCGAAGCACCCAGACTACGCAGGTTTGGGCCTTGTCACGGGCGGCCCGACGAACGAGACTGGCGCGGCCTCGAGCATGGGCTTCATACAATGGGGGCGTAAGAATTAGGGTGGGTTCCTTCGCGTGAACCGGCATCAGGGGGGGAAGCGCGGTCGCAGTGGCAATGGTGATGGCCATGACCCCCCGAAGAGCCCAAGACGGGCCGAGGCAGGGGGAGTCTCGGCGATAACGAATTCGACGTCAATTTCACGTACGCTGTGGCACGTGCTTTTCAGACGGATATGTTGGTTGATCCGCTTGGCCATCGCAACGTGATGAGTGTCTTCTTTTTGCCACGCCTTCTGGCGCTCCCGATAGGGTGTCTGCCGGTTCTCCGCTGGCCTGGTCGCGCGTCGGCCTTTTAGTGGCTCTGGGCGCGCCGTAAGACGTCGGAGGGGTGTGACATACTATTGTAGGTTTCCCTTGTCGTTCGGCGTGCACGTTGCAATGTGTGCTCAAGCTCTTCCCGCTCGCGAACCACCCTGCACTTAAAGAGGGCAGGCCGAGTCTCGACCATAATGAGGTTGATGTTGTGTACACGTGCGCTTTTGCACGGTTTCCTCAGACGGATAGGCTGGTTGATCTGATTGGCCATCGCAAAGTGATGAGTGCTTTCTCTTTGCCACGCTTTTCGGCGCTCCCGATCGGATGCGTGTTGGCTCTCCGCTGGCTTGGTCGCGGATATGATTCGATAGGCTTCTGGGCACACGCTAAGACTTTGGAGGAGCATGAATTTTCGAGGGTCCGCGCCGATTTTTTGAACGTTGCTGAATTCATCTCATCTGCCAGGGATGTACGTACCTGGCTGGTGCGTCTGTGATTTCCTGGCTGACGCTGCCATCGGCTCGAATGACGCGTTCCTCCCTCCCTTCTCACGCTTTCCCGACGGTTTGTGCTAAGCGCGTGCTGTTGTTTTGGCATTGCCCGCCGCATGCCTCACGGAATGCGTGGTGGCATTCGTGGTTCGACCACACTATCTGGTTCAAACAGGGCGGCAAACGAATTGGGGCCGTGAAGGACAGGATATGTCGGGGCCAGGGATATATCTACGAAATTATGTTATGCTCGTCCACCACTCAGTGACACATGGTGGCCCAACACCTGTCGCCCAGGGGAGCAGCCAGACAAATACACAGTATACGTTGTCATGTGGTGTGACGTTTCTGCGAAACCCATGGGGCAGCGCCCAGATACCTTAGTGTAATACGCGCGGTTCCCAAAGTGGGCGCCATTGGGAGCAGGCATGCGCCCTGACGGGCTCGGAGCAGGCCGGTGGATGGGAGCAGAGATGCGGCATGTGCGCGTCGTGTCGACCGGCGACGACCCCGCCGACGGCGCTCAACGTTGACCGCCGCCGGCGACCCAGAGTCTGTCGATGTTGAACGTTTCGTTTTTGCGTTTCGGGAACGGCCGATCATTCAACGCTGAACGACCCACGCGGTGTCCGAGGTGGGAATTTATACATTACCACCGCCTGGAGGGTCAGTTTTCGGAGCCTCGGCAGGCGGTGGATGTGGATATATTCGGTCCCCCGGGGGCCGAAACATATTCACATCCACCGCCCGTTGGGGCACCAGGACGTCGGGTCCCAGGCTGTGGATATGGGTAAATCCCCGCCTCGCACGGTGTCAGGGAACCAGCGCCGGGGTCGGCACGACGCGAAGCCGCGGTAGGGGGTGCGGGTAGGGCGGAGGAGAGTCCCTGCGTGCGCGCCCGCCCGCGCCCTTCGCGCCCGCCGCGTGGCGGCGGTGCCGGGAGCACCGAGGGAAGGGAGGATTACGAGGCGAGGAAATTCGGAAACTGGAACGTATACATTCCCAGTGGCGGGCTGTTTCTTGAATCCCAGGACTTTTTGAGGGTCGGGGACGACGTCGGGGCGGTGTGGTGTATACTTGTTCTCCCCGTTTTCCCAGGGACACACCGAAATATGGATACACCCAGATCCCGTATACACCAAGATCCGCTTTCTTGTTTGCACACCTCAGTGCAGGACCGGAAGAAAGCGTCGGTGTATAGTGTTTGGTTCCCCAGAAATGGCGGATTCCCGAAAGGGCCTCGCCTTCGAGGATGGAAGCAGTGGCCATCTATCTCCTCCTCGTGGGAAGGCTGGCGGAACAAGTCGAGGCCTCCGGAAACCAGCGGAGTGCCAGCGGATGGCAAAATTGGCATCCCAAGAGATGGCAACCTTTTTGGGGTTCAGGGTTCCCCGAACTGGCCATGTGCCAGGAGGGGGAAAAACACACAGACACAATTAATCGTCGATCCCCTGGAAAATTTTGGAAAATATGGGAAGTGGGGGGGAAGACAAAAAGCCAGAACATATAGGATAATTTTGGGAATCCTGCTATTTGTGTGTATTTATTTGTGTGTCCCAGGGCCCCTTCAATGTGGAGGAGCTTGAGTTGTGCAGATTTGCGCTCAGGCCCTGCGCCGGCAGGAAGTCGGACAAGTCCTGCCCCCCCAGTGAGCGCCAGGCAGAGCGCTGGCGGCGCGGCCTTCGCCGCCAGCAATGTCAGGACACCCACAAGGAGGGGAGTTCAGAGCGGGTTTGGTGGGATTCGCACTATGCCCCTGGGACCCTCCCCCTCTCCGTGCTGGGTGTTCTGTGGCTTACATTGGATATCGCCCGTCTCCGAGCATCAACCGGCTTCGGGTTGCAGCTCAGAGCGCGCAACAACACGGGAGCAGGAGGAGCAGGAAGAGAAGGAGGAGCAGGAGGCGGGAGGGCGGAGGAGGGAGGGGTGGAAAAGAAAAGGGCGGGAGCAGGAGCAGCAGGAGCAGCAGGAGGAGAGATCGAGGAGGAGGAGGAGGAGGAGGAGGAGGAGGAGGAGGAGGGCGGGAGGACGGCAGGGCGGGAGCAGGAGGATCCAGATGAGAGAGGAGGGGGAGCAGGAGCATGACGCGGGAGGAGGGACGGATGGAGGAGCAGGAGCATGGACGGAGGCAGCAGCACGAGGGAGCATGCGGAGGCCCCCGCCCCAGGGGACCTTCCGCCGGGCTGCCCGGGCAGAGCCTGGGCCTGCCCATGCAGCGCCCCGAGGCACCACGGCGTCCGCCCCATTTATGCTCGATATTTCTATCCTCCTCGTCCTCCTCCGTTTCCTTTTCTTCCTCCTCCTCGTCCTCCTCATCCTTTTCTTCCTCCTCCTCCTCCTATTTCTCTTCCTCCTCCTCCTCCTCTTCCTCCTCCGTTGCCATGTTGGCTCAAAGGTGCAGCAGCATACGCGCGAGCGGGTAACCTCTTCCTTGAGGATCTCTGGCGCGCTGGGCACCAGCGGGCACTTCCGACGCCCCGGTGCCCCGCACGGCCGCGCCATGGCGACCCGCAGCCGCGCTGCTGCCGAGGCTGGCGATGCGGGCTCTAGCGATGATGGGCCGCGTAGCAAGAGCCGGAGCGATGAATGCATCAGCGGGAGGCGCCCAGCTGGAGGAGGTAAACGTGACGTTCTACAGGCCCGCGACCCATGGCGTTGGGCCCCTCTGCCGCGGGTGAGGCTGCCGCTACTTTTTTATGAAGCTGGCGTTCTTGATGCTATATCAGATTGGCAGCAGGCGACGGACGTGGCGGAGAACGTGGTCTCCCTCATCGACGATGGTCCCCAGAAGCGCTTCCACCTTCACTGTCACGGAAGCGCTGCGGATGCCTCGCGGGCTGGAGCGTCCCAGGCATCTCTCAGGCTCCCCGGTGGCAACCAGAGGCGGAGGTTGTCGGTCAACTTTGTGGCTGGCACCACGGTCAGGCGCTATGCCAACGGTGACAACAATGTGAAGAATGTCCGTCGTGAGGTCCAAACGACGAAACTTTTCGGCCTGGTCCAAGCTAGGGCTCCAACTCAGGAGTTTTGGGCGCGCCGCCGGAGAGGACTTGGTGTTCGTGGCAAGACGCCCGATCGTGGAGCTGCAGGTCCAGGGCCCCGCGGAGCCGTCGAATCTGGCATGCGTCATGGATGACACATCGTCATGGATGTGTTCCTACATAGTCAAAGGTGGACTCCGTGGGAGCTGCAGGCCGCTTCTCGCGGCCTCTCGGCGGTGACTTGGAGTTCCCGCGGGCTCTTGATCAGGCGCGACCCTGGAAGGCGGCTAAAGAATGTGCACGGGATTGGCGAGCGTCTCAGGCAACGGCGTGTGGCGCTGCTTCAGGAAGTTCGTGGGCGTGGTGGAACATTGTGTAACTACGTCGGCCCGCATAACAGTTCGCTGCTGATCGCCTTGGGACTGGGGAGGCGGCGATTCTGGTACCTTCTTGTGACCGAGTTATAGGTGGCGCTGCGGGAGGGCACGGACTGCCCGCCATCTCCTTCGATATCTTGGAGAAGGGCCGCGCCGCCATCACCGCGATTGTGCGCGCCGATCTCCAAGTGCGCTACGAAGACCATGAACATCCACAACTACGAGATCTCTCCCGAAGGGGAACGCATCCAACGCGCATGGCTCGCTGCTTCGGATTGGGCGCATGGCGACGCATTGCGCGGGGCCTTCCTCGCGGCAGGTGGCTTCAAACTGTCGGGCGTTCCCTCCGAATCTGCGTTGTTCCCGCTCCCGAGGCAGGCCTGGCGGCCCGACGCGGGGAGGGCCAACGGGTCGGGGCCGTTCTGGAGGGTTTTTTAAAAAAAAAAAAAAAACAACCCGCATGTTTTGGAGATGCGCCCACCGCTGCCCATGCACTTCAAAAGGACAATGGCAGCCTGCGCGCGATGGCCAGGTTCGTTGTGGAGACGGAGTGGGACGCGCAGGCGGCCCGCGCCGCCGCCGCGCTCGACGCGAGGCAGCTCGGCGACGTTCCGCATCATATTTGGCCGCAGACACGGAAGGCCACGGCGCGCGAGGGCCAGGATATCCTCTCATCCATCTTCAAGAGCGCCGGGTATTGCGAGATCCTGACCAGGTGCTCGGAGGGCCCCATCTTCGAGTTCAAACCGGTGGACGAGCAGTGGGCCCCCAAGAGGCAGACGGTGGCGATGGCGGCGGAGCTGGCAAGGAATGAGTTGCAGGCCAGAGCGCTCGTCATCGACGCAGGCTTGAGCAAGTGCGCCGAGCTGCTGGCATGCAGCTCCATCGCCAGGGCTGTCTGGGGGCAGGGCGCTCGTCTGGCGAAAAGGCCCATCGACGACGCCGACGTCGGTGCCGCGGGGCTCCATGTCAGGGGCGGCAAGGCGGCGCCGGTGAACCCGAATGGCTCCCACCTCAAGGCGCAGGAGGCCCGGGCCGCCACGATGCAGAGAGACGCCTTGGCGCTGCGGGGCGGGCCCAAGGGTTTTCGCCGAGAACGTCATCAAGCGCGCGATACTGTGGAATGCCGCGAAGCGCCCCCTGGCCATCGCGGTGATTCGGCATGCGCAGCCGACGAGGAAAGCCAGCGCTTTGGCGGAGCCCGCAGCGACCAGACGCCCAGTCGCCATGATCTCCGAGCTGAAGGAGCAGCGGGGGCCCGCCGTCACGGCCACTGCTGCGCAGTCGCTTCTGGTCGGCCATTTTGTAGATAAGCTGAAGCCGTTGCTCGACGGCTCTCACCTCCCCACCCCCAACGCTCGATGATTTTAGGTCGGCCTTCAGGGAGGCCCACGGTTCGGCCTCTGGGCCCGACGGGCCCCCCGCGAGGGCCTGACGCGCTCATCCTACTCTCGCTGAACTGCTGCATGGCGTTCTCTCGCGACCCCGCGACTGGCGCGTGGCCAGCCCATTCCAAAGCGCTCTAATGCTTGCTTGCTGGCATTCCTGCCGACGCGGGTGGGGCCGTCGGGCCTGGTCGACGGCGCGCGCGCCCCAGCGCGCGCCCGACCCCTTGCTGCGAAGAGCTATGATAGCAACGCCGCGGCGGCGGCAGTCAATGCGCGCTCGTCGAACGCCGCGGCAGGGGCGCCCACCGAGCCCAGAGAAGGTTTCGTGCCAGGGGGGAGGTTTGGCGAGCGCATTCTTGCGCTCGATGCGGAATGTCGGAGCGCTGGCCTGCTTCCTGGCGTGGAGGGGCGGGCTCGCTCATAGCGCTGTAGGCGTGCTTAGATTGGTGAAGCTTTGGAGGCCCTCTTCAGCGCAACGTCTGGCGTGCCGCGCGGGCGCTCTCTGGCGGTTTGTCCTTGGGCCTCAGGATTCAATCCGCGGGTGCGTTGCTCGCGCGAGGCTCTTCCGTTTGTCGCGGAGGGGGCCCTTGGAGGTTGCGCCGACGATGCGGGTGTTTTTGCCATGGGCGCTGCCAAGGTAGCACCATTGCATGCTGCCTTTCGCGCTGCTTCGACCCTAGCTGGCCTCTGGCTCCAGCCGACAAAGTGCCGCTCCGCGCCGCTCTGGGCGAAGCGAGACGACAGCGCGCGCGCGGTGTCTCGCGGGAAATTAGCCGCGCGCGCCCCGGCTGGGAGAGGTCGAAGATCGAAGGAGGCGCCGAGTCTTCGGGGGTCACGATTGGCCCCGCAACCTCCTGGGCCGAGCAGCGCAAGGGCCTCGGACAAGAATGGCGGTCTGGGCGTCGTGAAATTGCTCTGTCATCTGCTCCTTCGGAGGCTTCCGTGAGGCTCTTGCTAGCGGTCATCCTTCCGTGGCCCTCCTACGTTGCCCAATATCCCCCTTGGTTTCCATGTGTCAGCCAGGAAGGCCCGGCGCTGCATGAGCCCCCTAGGTATCCCCCAATTCGCTTCTAGCCCCGAGCTGTTCGGTCCTGGTCGACGTTTGCCGCGGGCTGCTCCGCTCCCGCTGGAGCCATCGCGCGTCGCCAATGCTTGGCGAGCTAGCCGCTTGACTTTCGGGCAGTGGCGCGAGGTCGGGCCGGGTATGGGAGCGGCGGCGGAGATGCGCGGATATCTCGCCGCGTCGTGAATAGTCTCCTCGGTTCTGGGCCAGACGTCTTGCCTCTGTTCAGTTTCCCCTCGCGTTCGATCCCCCGTTTTTGTTTTTTCGGGCCGGCCGCGGGGCGCGGGGGGAAGACTGGCCCGATCGCTTTCAGCAGCGCACCCAGAGCAACGATTCAGCAGGCCTTTTCGGCCGCCACCGAGCACCCAGCCTCCCCTTCGCCAGCGCCTGAGGGGGGCGGCTCGGCGAAGATGCGCGGCCCTGGCATGCAGACACTCTTCCTCCGCCTCTTATGCCCCCCTCTCTTCCCCGACGATCTGCATGAGATGGTCGCGCGGAGGCTCGGCGCCGGGCGCCCCCGACGTGCCGGCCATCGACCGAGGAGAGCTAGCCAGAGGATGGACGCGCCTCCGACAGGTAATCCAAGGCCTCGCCCCCCCCCCGTGTCTGGCCCCATTTAGAAACCATTGCAGGTGCCTGGATAACGCCCGCCATGGTCGGGATTTGTTCTCCCTGGGGTTGCAGGTTCGGGTGTTTCGAGGCCTCTGGGGACCTGGAGGTCTGCTCTCCCGACCCTATCGCTCATTGCCTTATTTGCCCTTGTCTTGCCCATATTTTTGTTCTCCCTCGCTCCATCATTCTTAGTGATCCGCTCATTTGTCTTGGGCCAGGTCCGAGTGGCGCATTCAATGTAGCCTGCGAGCGCGATGTGCTGGATTTGGCCAGGGCCAGTGCGCTTTGCGCGTTTGCCTGTCTTATCAATCTTTAGTGTCTGTCAGAGTTGCAGCTGGCTCAACATCTTCGAGGTAATTACAAGGCCACGCTTAGAGCGAGGCACGCGGCCATCGTGGCGACCAGCGGCCAGTCCAGGACGGCCGCTCCCGCCCCGCGCCGCCCTTCTCGTCCAGCCCGTCTCTAGTCTGACGTGCTCGCTCTTGGGACGTAGGTTCCTACACCTCCTCCTCCTCCGCCTGATCCTCCTCCCCCTCGGTCTTTCTCCTGCTCTTCCCCCTCCTCCTCTTTCTCCTCATCGATCCTCCTCCTCCTCCTCCTCTTCCTCCTCCCCTCCTCCTCCTTGTCCTCCTCCTCCTCCTCCCCGTCCTCCTCTCCCCTACCTCTTCCTCGGTCACATTCGTTTTCCTCGACCCTTCTCCCCTTCCTCCTCCTCCTCTTCCTCCTCCTGCTCCTCCTCTCCTCCCTCCTCCTCTTCTCCTCCTTCCTCCTCCTCCTCCTCCTCCCCCTCCTCCTCTTCTTCCTCCTCTTCGATCCTCTTCCTCCTCCTTTTTCCCCCTCTTCCTCCTCATCTCCTCCTTCCCCCCCCTCCTCCTCCTCCCCTCCTCCTCCTCCTCCTCCTCCTCTTCCTCCTCCTCCTCCTCTTCCTCCTCCTCCTCGTCCTTCTCATCGATTATCCTCCTCCTCCTCTTCCTCCTCCTCCCCCTCCTCCTCCTCCTCCTCCTCCTCCTCCTCGTCGTCCTCCTTCTCCTCCTCCTCCCCCTCCCCTCTTCTCCTCGATCCTCCTTTTCCTCCTCGACCCTCTCCCCCTTCCTCGTCTTCCTCCTCCTCCTCCTCCTCCTCCTTTTTGTCTTTCCTCCCCCTCCTCCTCCTCCCCCCCCCTTATCCTCGATCCTCCTCTGCTTTCGGGGGCGTCGAAAGGCAGGGTTAAAGGCAGGGTGGGGGAGGGGATCGAAGAAGGGGATGGCGGAGGAGGGATAGGGGGCGGAGGAGAAAGAGAGGAGGAGGAGGAGGAGGAGGAGGAGGAGGAGAAGGAGGACGAGGAATATCGAGGAGGTGGAGAAGGAGGAAAAAAAAAGCGAGGATCGAGGAGGAAGAGGAGGATCGAGGAGGATGATCGACGAGGAGGATTGAAGAGGATAGAGGAGGGCGTCGTGGATCAGGGACAGAGTTGGGAGGGTTCTGTTCTCAGGGGTGGACGCATGGCCCCCCCAAATCGCCCATTCATGGCCCGATCGGGGTCCGACAGCCCACCCTGCCCAGGAGCGTGTTGATTTGCCGCGAAGTGGCCAAGCGCCGATCCATCAGCGTTGCATTGCCGATTCCAGCTCGATGTTCCCCCCCCCCTGGGCCGGCCCCCCAATCGCCCACTCATGGCCCGATAGGAGTCCTGCCGCAAACTGGCCAATCGCCGATCCGTCGGCGTTGCGTTGCCGATTCCAGCTCGATGCCCCCCCCCGTGGGCTGGCCCCCCTGGATCGTTCCCCGTGAGTCGAAAAGAGGGGCGAGGCCGACCCCTCAGATCCAAGCGGAACACCGCGTCGCGCTTTCGGCCTCGGCGAGACCATTTCCCAGCCCGGGCACCGTCAAGAAGCGGCTCAGCATGAAGAGCTGGCTCCAGAGAGGGGGTCGAGATTCCCAGGGGTCGCTGTCCCAAAAAATGCGAGGAGAGGGAGGGGGAGATACAACAGGGCCAGGGCCATGCATTCACCCAGATACGTATGAGTGTTCCTCCTTATTGTTATGTTTGTCTTCTGCTGATTCGTCTTCTTCTTCGTTTCCATGTTCTTGTAGTGCGCCCGCTGCCCCCCCTCCTCGTCCGCGCACGTGCGTCGGGCCATGATGCGATGCCCCCCTCTTCGGCGCACACGATGCTTACGTTGCATCTTCGGAGCCATCGTCTGTCCCTGGAACTGAATTCAACTCTGTTCTTGAATCTGACCTGGGTTCGACGTGGACTTCCTGCGGATCTGAGGCGAGCTCGACGCGCTCCCTGCGGACTCGACCTTCGACGTGGGTTCGAGGCGGATGGCGGCGCGATGGGAAAAAGACCCCCCCCTGGAGATGTGGCACAACCCATGCCTTTTTAAGGTTGCCGGTAAAGAGGGATTGGCGTAGGGAAGCAGTGTCGGCCCATTAGCGCCTGTTCATAAGTGATCGGGGCCTGGGTGTCCCACCCTGCCCAGGAACGCTCGGCTTCGTTATCGAGGGCCTCTCGCAAATCTACTGGTTCCTTGGCCAGTCCCCCCGTTCGGCTCTCGCACCCCCCTCCCCCCCTTTGTCGTCGTTGTCGTCCTCCTCCTCCTCCGCCTTCTCCTCCTCTTTCTCCTCCTCCTCCTCCTCCTCCTCCTCCTCTTCCTCCTCCCCCTCCTCCTCCTCCTCCTCCTCCTCCTCGTCGTCCTCCTCCTCATTTTGGCTCAAGCGACTGCATGGCCTGGACGCGTCCCGCGAGCGACATGTTGTGGCCTAGAGGGGCTCGGGCCGCGCTCGATGCTGCTTGCCTCGTCGAGGCGGCTGTTCGCGCGGCGGTGCAGGCGAAAGCGCCTCGGAGGACGGTAGCAGCTGTCACCCGCTCGGCGGTGTCGGCCGTGCTTTTCGTGAGCGCTGGCCCGCCTGAGCCGCCTGCTGCTGCTGGGGACGACGGCGTGGACGATGCGAAGAAGGACGATGCGAGGCGCGCCCGCCGCCGTCGGCGGCGCGAGCGGCTCGCGGCGCGGCCGCGGGAGGCGCGAGGCCATCCGGCTGCTGCCCCTGTAGCTGCGCCCTGCCTCGGCCGGGATGGCGGTGGCACCGAGGCGCCTGCTGGAGTGCTGGCGGTGGCTGCGGCTGCTGCGGCCTCTGGAGGCGCAGCGTGCGCGGCCGCCATGGAGGACGAGGACGGGATGATCGATGATAGTTGGGCCGACTCCCTGCCGCCCCGCATTCCGCGGCGGCGTGGCAGGCAGAAGGCCGCTGTGGCCAGGGCTGGCGCGACTGGAGATGTGGCGCCTGGCGCGGTGGCGGTGCCCCGTGGGGCGCCCGCGGCTGCCTCGGCACTTGCTGTGGCCGCTGCTGGACCTGCAGGCGCGATTGCGCCCCCCGCGGACGAGGGCGCGTCTGGCGAACGCGCGGCGCTGATCGCAGAGCCCGTGACGCTGCACTCTACGCCCATGGACGTGCCCATCACGCTCGACCACCGGCGGACCCTCGTCTGGACGGCGCGCAGGGCGAAGTGAGAGGGCTGGCCCTCCTGGGCCCCGCTGCCGCATCGCGGTTGGGCTAGCATGCCCCAGGTGCGCAGTGGGTGATCCCAGGGGGGCCCTTCCCCTTCCTTTTGCTGCACGTGTGAGCCTCTCACGGAAGCTCGGTTGCAGTGCAGCGGTTGGACTCCATATTCGATAGCTTGTTCTCGTTAGTTTCGGCGGACGACACTGCAGACGGCGCCCACCTCCTCCTCCTCCTCCTCCTCCTCCTCCTCCTCTCCTCCTCCTTCCTCCTCCTCCTCCTCCTCTCTCCTCCTCCCTCCTCCCACTCCTCCTCCTCCTCCTCCTCCTCCTCCTCCTCCTCCTCCTCCTCCTCCTCCTCCTCCTCCTCCTCCTCCTCCTCCTCCTCCTCCTCCTCCTCCTCCCCCGCCTACTTTTCGATCCTTGACGTTCGAGTGTGGAGGACAGGTTTTCGGTGCGCTTTGGAAAGGAGGGCAGGGGGGGCTTGCCTCTGGAGCCCTTCAGAGCACTTTGGGGAACAGTTTGGGAGCTTCGCGGCGCCCCCTGCCTCCCTCCCCCCCTCCTCGTCTCCGTAGCGTCTCCTAACTGGGGCCTCCGTTTCCAGCCGCGGGGCTGCCGGAAACGATTTCCAAGGAGCAGCCAGTCCGCAGACACCCAGGGTGGGATCGAGGGGTGTGGAGGCCGACGTCACAAAACAGATCGTGTCGTCGGATGCATACGTCCTCTGTCTCCCTGGTCCTTGGCCCCTTTTCCATTCTCCATCATGCTGTCTGCCCACTGTGGTAATTGATCTCCCTTGCTCCCCCCCTTGCCCTCCACCGGCAGCTCCTCTCCGCCTGCGCACCCTCCCTCTAGACCTCCGACGGATTCGTTTGCTCCAGGCGCCAGCCCCTGGACCTCTCGACCACTTCCCCGGCGCAGTTTTTGCTGCCCCGTCTCGTCTTGGACGGCCAGGTGGCCCGATGGCACGGAGTCGCCAGAGGTCTGGGGCGCCTGACACCAGAAGAAGGCTGGAGGGAGCTGTTTCCAGGAAGGGCGCCCGGAATTGTCCATACCGCTGCTGCTGCCCCCAACTGGCCGCCAGGGCGGGCAGGGTATACGTAAAAAGCTGGGCCTCCAGAGGCGTAAGCTTTATCATGCATGCCCCCGCTCCGCCCCCTCGTGGAGTTCCGGTGGGAGCTGATGTCGATCGCCTGATTCCGGCCATGCGATGAGCACTGTTGCCTCACGGGGAAGACTCGTCGTTCGCCCCTTCCTCCCAGGAGCTCCAGAAAGCGGCGGCGGCTGCACACTCGGCATCGCCCATTGAGGGGAGGTCTTAGCTTGGGTCCGCGCAGGCCGTCGCCCTGCTGGCCGCCACATGGGCTCACGAGCGTGGCGGCGGTTGCGCAGTCGGCGTGCGCCCAGGGAGCGAGGAGGAAGCGGTGAGGGAACGGGAAAGGGGCGAAGGGGAAGCGAAGAGGCAGCGGGGCCGAGGAAAGGTGGCAGCGAGGAGGAGGCGGGGGGAGGAGGGGAAGGAGGAGGGGATTAGTCCGCAGGGGCGCAAAACAACAAGTAAACGTAGTTTTTCCAGGAACAGATGGGACCATCCGGGAAATGGAGGGGCTGACTAAAACCTAGACCATCTTAAAAGTAGTGGGAAATCTGGGATGTGTCTCCATTTGTTTGTGTCTCAATGGGCGCCTTGGGTTAGCAGCGCCCTGTTCAATGCGAGGCTCATAAACAGGAGGGCTGGTGACCAAGAGAAGGGTATGAGGCGGCGAGGAGGAGGAGAGGAGGCGGGAGGAATGAGGAAGGAGCAGCAGCGCTTTACTCAAAACGAGGGCCCAGCACAGGAGGGTTGGGAAACAGCTGATAGTTAAGCCTGCGAGGGTGAAGATCTCCTCGCAGGGCTGCAACAGACAACACCTCGAGCGGAAACGGTCTCGCCAGTTTTCTCTTGCACGTTTTCGAGCGCTCCCTCCCCCTCTCTTTCAGGGGCGCGGTCGCCCCACACTTGCCCCTGGAGCACATCCTTTCCAGGATCTCGAGGCGAATCCAACTGCTGCGACGAGTCACCCCTGCTGCTCCAACTGCTGCTGAGGGCGATGGCGGACGGCGACGACATCGGTGGCGGCGGCGGCGCAGGCGGCGGCGGCGACGGCGGCTGCCGCGGCGAACGTGACGGCGACGGAGGCGGCGGCCGCGACGGCGAACCCCCGCAAGGCCGCCGTGCGGTCGCCGATAGGCTCCATGCCCGGCGGCCGCTCCGGCAGCGGGGGCGAGCCGAGGCTCACCGTGAAGAACACCTTCCTGGACCTGCAGGAGGCCTCTTCGCCAAAGGCGAGGGGGTGTCGTCTTTGCATCCCTCGCGACGCGAGGATCGAGGATGGTATCCCTGGGGATGGCCCCCACCCCTCCGTCACCTGACGATGTTCGGCCCCGGCCCCTTCAAGCGTAACCCGGCGCCTTCGACACGGCTCCGAGACGGACCCCGATCGCTTCCATGGCCCCCCCCCGACGGCCAAGACGCCCCAGGCGGTCGCTTTATTACGGCCCAAAAGCCTCCCGAACGGCCCGCGCTGGCGTCATTACAGCCCACGAGGCCCCAAGTACAATTCACGCCGGCCCCAAGCAGAGCCCCAAGAGGGCCCCATGATGCAAAAGTCACCCTGATCCATTTCTTCGTTTTCAGAGCGTCCCGAGCACCCCAAGGACCCACCAAGATCGCCCCAAGAAGGCCCAAGAAGCCCCCACAACGTTTTAAGAAAGCTCAGGGGCGCCCGAAGATGGCTCCAAAGCCCCTCCGCAGCCATTTTGGCTCAAGATCTGGCTCAAGCGCCTGGGCGGCCGCAGAGCGGCGCCCTGCCGCGAGCCTCGCTCCTGGCACTTCCTCGTCCCGGCGCAGGGCCATGGCCGACTCCAGGAGGTCGTCGCTGGTGTCCGGTGCGCCCGAGCAGGTGTGCTGGAGGTCCTCGCAAGCGAACTCCGAGCCGGACATCGCCGCTGAGCGGCTCTGGTGGTCGGAGGCGCTGCTGGGGGCGATCCAGAAGATGCTGGCGGAGCAGACGAAGCAGCTGCATGCCAGCGTGGCGGAGGAGGCTCAGAAGCAGCACTCCATGACGGCGCAGGTGCAGAGACTACTGGCGGAACACACGCGACAGCTGAGGGGCTGCGTCGAGGAGGAGATCCAGAAGCAGACGCGGGAGCTGCAGGCCCCCCTCGCGGCGCTGGCCTCGGGGGAGCGCGCCGCGCCCACCCCGGTTCACGAGGCCGCGCCGCAAGGCCGCCTGGAGGAGCTGCTGGAGCGCGAGGCGGAGGAGCGGCGCGCGGGGGAGGCAGGCCTGCGCGAGATGGTCCAGCAGCAGGGGGGGGCTCTGGCCCGGATCGAGGCGCTCTTCGAGCCGCCCTGCGAGGCCAGCGCGCCAGGGGCTCCACCGCCGGAGATCCAGATCGCCGTGGAGGGCGACTGCCATCCCGCAGTGACGCATACCCAGACCAACAGCCCGTTCGGAATGGGGCTGGTGGCTTCTCCACTCCCTCGAAGCCAGTCGCTACTCCATCAGGGCCGTTCTTGTCGCGCCATCTGCACGAACGTGTGCAGCAGTCGCAGCTTCGTTGTGTGCACCGCGTGCGTGATTTTAGCAAACAGCGTGTACCTAGGGTTTGAGGCGAACGCGATCATGATCTCTCCCAGCTTCGCTTTGCCAGAAAGTATTTCATGGCGACTCGCCAACGGGTTCTTTGCCTTGGCGTTTCTAGCTGAACTTTCGATTCGCTTCATCGCCGATGGTACCAAATTCCTCGTAACCCGTAATCGGGATGTTCTCTGGAATTGGTTGGACACGTTGCTTATCTTGGTCACTGTTGCCGAGGAGTTCCTCAGATATTTCTCTGTAGACGTGATAACCTTTGGTTTCCTGCGTCTAACTCGCCTTCTCAGGGTGACTCGGATGATGCGCGCGTTCAGGGTAGTCCGCGAGTTTAAGGAGTTGAAGATAATGATTACTGGGCTTCTAAATTGCGCGAGACCCCTTTTCTGGGCTGGGGTGTTGCTGTTGTGTTTGACTTACATGATGGGGATTCTCATAGCTCAGCTCATCACAGAGTACTTGCGTGCAGTCCAAGATAAGGAACTCGATGAAGAGGACCTGAAAGCGATGAACTACATCGCAAAGAACTTTTCGAACTTATGGGAGAGCATGTACTCGCTATTCGAGGCCCTCACAGGTGGGCGTGACTGGGGTGATGTTGCAGGTCCATTCAGGCACATACACTGGATATTGGTGTGCTGTCTTATTCTGTACATTGTCGTCGGGGTTTTCTGCATTCTCAACCTGTTGACCGCCGTCTTCTTGGAGGCAGCAAATCGAATAGACGACGTGCAGGAGCTCGTCTACAAGAAGAAGGATTGGGTGGCCGAGACCAGCGAATTCTTCCTGGCTGCTGTAAAGAACATCAGCCACACGCCGCACTCTCTGGCCTCATCGGATGAAAACAGGATGATCACGGAGGATGCTTTCATCGAGTTGCTGAGCACTCAAAAGAACGTGAAATTCTTGGAGGAAAACGGGGTGGACCTGTTCTTTAGAAGCCACACCGGCTTGAGAGAGTTATTCCGCATCATGGACGAGGACGGCAACGGCGCCCTCGACGTGAACGAGTTTGTAGCTTGCCTCTACAATCTCAAGGGGACCGCCACCTCTCTGGACTTGAAGTTGGAGCATCAAAAGTTGTCGCGATTGGTCCGTTCGCTGTACGAGCAGCTGCAGACCATGCAGCCGATCAGCCCCCGCAGCTCTTCCCCAAAGCTGCGAGCGTGCACGAGCTCGAGGGCACGCACCATCTCAGGGCCAGGAGGTGTAGTGTGAAGTCCGACCAGTAACTCAGTAAGAACCCCGAACAGGAACATCCGCCTCGCCAATACATCCAAACCCGACCCGTGTGCCTCTGCACGCCGTGGCCGCGGCCCCCGGCCGCTGTGCCGTGCTCCTGCGGGGGAGCTGCAACAAACCCGCCTGCCCTGCCTACCCACGCCTCGGTGCCCAGGCCTCCTCCTCCTCCTCCATGCCCCCCTCCCTGCCGAGACGCGCCCCGAGCCCGGAGCAGGAGGGTGCAGACCCGACCCGTCTGGCTGCTGCTCTGCGTGGGGGGGGGGCCTCTCTGCTTCGCGCGCTCAAGCTTTGTCTTCGGCTTCGGCCGTGATGCACTTCGGCGCTCCTTCGGGCCAGCTCGCCCTGAGTGGGTTTGGACAGAGCAGGGCCGCTCACTACCGTTTCCCAAATTCTGGACGCTTCGCGTTTTCCAACCGGCCCATCCAGAAGAAGATCGCTTGCGATCTGGTACTCTGTTTTCGGGCGGCGTAGGGAGACCTGCAACCAATTCGCAGCAGCTGGCGGTGTGGCAAGCAGACCAGGAGGCCAGCGGGCGCCGGTTCAACGCCTGCGGCTTCACGGTCCTCATCTTTGCCTGTCTGTTTCGATGAGGACGTGGAGGTGGAGGGGGGGGTGGAGGAGGAGGAGGTGGTGGAGGAGGTGGAGGGAGGGGAGCACGTTCAGGAGTGCGGGGGGTTCGGGGGAGAAGCACTATATATTATGCCTTGTGGGATGGGCTTCACATGCGTAACCTTTGACACTGTGCACTAGTTCGGCATATGTGGCTGATTTCGTATAGTAAGACATTGCCTCGTGTGGGATGGGCCCCCCAATGCGCAACTTTTGGCACTGCCTGATCCTTCGGCGTGCATGACTTTTCTATATGGAATGGCATTGCCTACTCCTCGTCGTCGTCCTCCTGTGTAACTGTACAGTGCCTCAGCTCCTGTGCAACTGAGGCGCTGCGCTTTCCTTTAGGAGCGCAGTGTTCCTCCTTCTAGGCTTTCCTGCCAACGTTTCCTCCTGGTTGTGGCCTTGGGTGCGTGCGTGCGCTCGGGAGGGGGGACAGGATGCAGCGGGGGGGAACCAAACTACGGTGCCACGCCGAGGTTCGGCCGTTTTGCTGCGGCGCGGGCCGTAATGCCGCGCCGCGCAGGTTGAGGGCCGTGCCGATCTGCACCCGGGCTTGCTGGTTTCCGTTTTTATCCTCCTCTTCTTCTTTCTTCTCTTAGGTGCGGTAAGGAATTCAAAATCAAGGTTCGCAGAAACATGTCAGCAGAGGCCCACGATGAGGAATTCGGAGGGTTTCCCTGAGCTCTCCACCCCAAGCTGGCCCAAACAGCGCCCCCAGAGGCCCGTGGGGGGGCAACTGTGTGAACATCTTGAAGCGTGCCAATCTTTTCCCCAGCACTTCAGCGCCACGTTAACGTGACTGTTACGGCTTGGCGACCCTGAGCGGTGCCAGAGCACCATGCCTGGGACTTTACACCGCGAGTCCATGTAACTGTTGCGCCCTGACAATCCTGAGTCGTTCCAAGACACCGCTTCTGATACGCGAACCATGAGAAGCAGTGAAACTTGTGCATATGCTTAAAACGAGTGTGCGCGACGCTAAGGCGAGAGCCACATAACATTTTGAAAAGGAAACGCCATCAATCCGTGAAGCTATTGCAGA
The DNA here is from genome assembly GCA_963575745.1 of Prorocentrum cordatum. Lineage (NCBI taxonomy): Eukaryota > Dinophyceae > Prorocentrales > Prorocentraceae > Prorocentrum > Prorocentrum cordatum. The sequence continues at coordinate 272,789 of CAUYUJ010013025.1, read as the reverse complement.
TGTTTAGAACGAATGAACGCGGTGCTAAGACGACGCTCACATTTTGAAAACGACCCGCCCTCAATCCGTGAAGCTCTTGTAACTGTTAAGAAGGAGTGTGCGCGGCGCTACGGCGTGAGCCACATTTTGAAAGCGAGCGGCCCTCAATCCGTGAAGCACTGATACATCTTTACATCTGCGCGGCGCTGAGGCGAGAGCCACAGTTTGACAACGGCCCGCTCTGAATCCGTGAAGTGTTTGCATGTTTTTAGCACGAAGGTGCGCGGCGCTGAGGCGACAGCCACATTTTGAAAGCGATCCGCCCTCAAGCCGTGAAGTTGTTGCACATGTTAACGAATCTGCGCGGTGTTCGGACGAGAGCCACGTTTTGAGAACGGCCCACCCTCAAGCCGTGAGGCTCTTGCCATTTGTTAGGACGAACGTGCGCGGCGCTGAGGCGAGCGCCACATTCTGACAACGACTCGCCCTCGATCCGTGAAGCTCTTGCACGTTTTCAGCACGAATGCGCGTGGCGCTGAGGCGACAGCCGCATTTTGAGAACGGCCCGACCTCAATCCGTGAAGCTCCCCCAATGTTTAGAACGAATGTGCGCGGCGCGAAGGCGAGAACCGCATTCTGAAAACGACCTTCCCTCAATCCGTGAAGCTTTGAATTTATTTTGTGGAACGAATGCGCGCGGCGCTGAGGCGAGAGCCCCGGCCTCAATCCGTGAAGCCGCTCTCAATTTCGAAGCATCAGGGTCATAAGCGGTGAGGAAGTCTCAGGCGAAACGCCCGGCCCGCCCTTTCGATTGGCCTCGGGGCGCGACAGGGAGGAGTTCTCTGTAAGTAAAAGGAATAGAGGAGGAGGAGGAGGAGGAGGAGGAGGAGGAGGAGACGGAGGAGACGGTAGGTAGGTAGGTAGGTGTCCTCCCGTAGAGGATTGTATTTTGGGCCCTCGGGCTCGGGTCCTTTGGCAGAGAGTTGCAGGGCCGGGACGGCGACTGCTTCGACTCCGCGACGTCCGCCCAGGGAAAGGGCGGGCTCAGTCATGCGTGCAGGGGGGGAGGGGGGGGGCGGGGGGGCAGCCCACGGCTGCCCGGCCCGCTCCGGCCCGCCTCCGATCCCCTGCCTGCACAAAAGAGACCGCGCCTTTGCCCGAAAAGCGAACGCGGTGGGGAAGAGGAGGGGAAGGCCTGGGGAGAGGCTCCTTTCGGGGACCTCTCCGGCAGGGGCCCCCGCCCGGACCCGCGGCCGCCTCATGTCGACGCAATACGCAACTGCGGGACTAGGAGTACGGAGGGAGTGGGGGGCCACCCCTGGAGACAAGAAGGATTTCGGACTCCCGTGGCCCTGCCCAAAAGTCTGCCTCCTCCTTCTCGAGGAAGACCGCCAGCGCAGCCGCCTCTGCATATCCTGCATCGCCCGGTCGCACAGACAGGGCCGCGCTGACGTTGGACTCCTTGTCGGGCGGCGCATCCGTTCTTCTCGCGTGCCAGAAAGCTTGCCTGCGAGGGCCGGTCTTCGCGCAAGCTGCGAGCACATGCGTTGTGGGGCTGTGGGTGATGGTGCCGCAGCAGATGCACTGCTGGCGACTGGCCCACGAGCGTGCCCCCCCTACATGGGTGAGACGCACCAGGCGGAGGCGAAGGCGCGCGAGCGCCCTCTGGCCTTGGAGCTCATCCCAACTCAGCCCCCTCGATAAGGCTTGGGATAGATCGCGCCGGACCCCTCCGCCCAGGGAGAGATAGGGGAGCGGACGCGTGTGCAGGGCCAGCTCTTGAACCAGCTGCCTCCGACAGCGCTCTTCTACGATCTCCCGGACCCTGGCCTTGTACGACTCCTGGTTGGACCCTGGATACGAAGCCTCCCAGAATGGCCAATCTGGCAGCTCCCAGGCCTCCAACAGATTCAGCGATACTCGCGACCACGTGCGCCCGGGCGCTTGGTGCGCTCGTACGAAAACTGTCTTGTAGAGGTCGGATTCTGGCAGCCGCCAGAGCCCCGCCCGCCTCGAAGCTACGTCTATGACCGCGCGCCCCGAGCCCGAGAGCGTCCAGCCCAGCTCAGCGAAAGCCGGGGCCGGGGCTGCTGGCTTCCATGGCGGGTAATCAAGGAAAGCCCGCGCCCACGCTGCGTAGCATTCATCTAACCTGGAGGAGGCCCCCGCGGCAATGGCATAGAGCCACCGGCCAAAGCGGAGGGATGGGTCGACCTGGGACTCGAAGATCCCGGCGGCCACGGCCAGGGGTAGGAGACCGCTGGAGACCTGTCCCGCCAGGGTGGCACACTGTGCAGATGCCGCCCCCAGAAGGCGGGACCCCAGCAGACGCTCCAGGGACAGGTTGCCTTCCCATTGCAGGCCGAGCCACTTGTGCGACGAGGGCATGTGGAGCTGAATGGGTTGTAGTCCGCGGAGCGGGAGGACCACCGGCGACGCAGCTGCACCTGCGGCTCGGGCGTGCTCGCCGCCGTGGACCACGACTGCCTGCTTAGCGGATTTGGTGTGCGGGGAATTCTTCTGGCGGAAAGCCCACTCCGCTATCACTGTCTGTGACTGCTGTGCGCCGCCGCGTGAAGACGCCAGCAGCACCGGGTCGTCCGCGTGGAGGATGACCGCCAGACGCTTCGGCGCGGCTGCGTCCAGCGCTGCGAGGGCGGACGCTTCCAGGTCCACGTCCGCAGCCAGCTCCCGAGAGGAGGGGAGCGGTTGATTGTCCTTCAGAGCCTGTAGCAGCTCTGCTGTTGTTCTGTGGTTGGGTGTGCCTGTGCCTTGCCATCGATGCTGCGCCCAGGCGGGGGGCGTACTGGCCCCTATGCCCACCCCGCAGCCTGCTGCTAGCAGCATCTCCGTCAGGGAGTCCATGTGCACAGAGAAAGTGAGGGGGCCAATCGTGCCCCCTTCCGCGATCCCCTGAGTGATGTCCACAACTTGTACTCCATTGTAGTTCACGTGGACGCTGTCCAGTTCCATGATGCTTGCTAGCATGGCATAGACTCCGTCCGCAAGACCCACTGAGTCCCTGAGGCGGACCAGAAGTGATTCCCGCCACGTGCGCGGGAAGGCCTTCTGGAGGTCCCCGAACATCGCCCACAGCGGCCGCCCTGTGGAGGCAGCCTCAGCGCCCAGTTCGTGCAGAAGCAGGTGGGCATCCCCGACATCGCGGATGTACCCGCTCTGCCCGGGCGCGATTTTGGACCATATCTCCGGGCGGACCCGGAAGAGGATGACGATCTCTTGCAAGAGGCCGAGCTGGGACTTTACCATGATAAGTCGAAACGATGCGCCTTTGTCTAAAGGGCCGTCCTTGTGTAGGGGCACTGCACTGCTGGCCCTCCAGTCGCGCGGTCGGACCGCCAAGCAGCACGGCCCCGTGAGCCGCAGGAGAAGCCATACCGCCATTTTGAAGCAGGCGTCTCCTAGGAGGATGGCCGTTCTCGGGAGGAGGTCTGGCGTTGTCGCCCGCGTCGGCCCTAGTGTGCCAATGGCCCTGTCCACCTCCGTCTCCGCGACTGCCTTGTCGTGGGGGCCCTTGCCCCGGTGCGCGCGCGCCAGCCCCACCAGTCCCGGCAGCCGACCCGATACTTCCGCATGGTATCTCGCATCCCAAGGGTTTTGCCAGACTGCTTGCTCTTGGAGCTGCCTGCACAACACTTCCCGGGAGCCGCCCGGGGTCAGATGAAGGCCGTCGGGACCATGTAGAGTGTCCGCGATCCTCAGCTCTGGCGGCGACAGGACTCGCATGCAGGCCGCGATTCTGTCCATGCCTGAGCCCGACTGTCGAAGGGCCTCCCGGAGGCGGCCCTGCAGCGGCGCAGGGGTGCTCCCTCGACCTCTGGCTGCCCCGGGAGTGGCTGGCACCACCCAGCCGGCAAGTACCAAGCCCATGATGAGGTTGAAAGTCCATGCTGCCGCATCTGCTACCCAGGAGCACGCTGCGTGAGGTAGCTGCTGGGCCCAGGCCTCGGCTGTGTCCCCAATGCAGAGTTGATGCAGGATCGCCCCTAGCGCCGCGAGTGCAGGCTGGGCCTCCCGAGTACCGTCCCGCCGGGAGGCCTCGTCCAGCCACCACGGAGGCATGCGAAGCATCCCGAGCCCTTCAGTTGGGGAGGGGGACTCGAAGGGGAGAGCGACCTCTATGAGGAAATGGTCCCCAAGAGGGTAATCTACGCAGTGTTCCCACCTGCACGGCCCCCCCTCCGGGCAACAAGAGACACCATTGTGCACCGTGGCCGCCCCGGTGGCCGCCGGCGTGGCCAGCACTATGTCGATGCAACGCGACTGGCCTTTGCAGTGATGTGTGTCGCCAGGGCGGATTCGGACGCACCGGTTGCGAAGGGGAAGGGGGGTCTCCACTGGCTCGCCTGAGCCCACCGCCGGATTCATTTGGCAAAGGTGCCAAGTATGGGCAAACGAAGTCCACGCTCTCGCTCTGGCCGGGCATGGGTCCCTGTCTCCCTGAACTTCGTCTGGCTGTAAGTTGACGTCGCCCATAATAACGACAGGCTCCCCATCGATGGCAGCGGGCGCTCCATGTATACAGAGCACGGAGGTCCTCCTCGAGGCCTTGGAGTTCCCTGTGCCATTCCACGTCCCCTCCAGTCTTCGGAGGTGGGGGGAGATAGAGAGTGCAGACCACGCACGGCGGTCCTTCTGCGACCGGGAAGCAGACCCACAGTCTCCTGTCCGACCCCTCATCCAGGAGCTCCACACTGGGGAGACGGTCTGCATCCCATATCGCCGCTGTCGACGCGTACGAGGGACTCCCCTTGGCCGCGATCTGCACGCCCGGGACGCCCGCGAGGGTGAAGCCTGGGGGCAGCCTGGCGCCTGGCAAGCCTATGAGCACCAGGTCCAGCTGATGCATGGCCTGGAGGATGCCCACCCTGGTGTCCGTGAAGACTCCCCTGCGGACCTTCTTGCCATCCACCGATAGGCAGCCCAAAGTGCTTGGAGAACCCACCCCTAGCCGGATCTGAAAAGGCAGGGCCCCTGCCCGTCCCGCCTCGGGCCCTGGGTCCCGGCCAAAGTTGCTCCAGAGACCCGCCTGATCTGGCCACCTTAGCGCATCACGAAGACCGTCCAGGGATTGACCTTCAGGTGCACTTGGAGCTGAGCCGGATCGGATAAGCCGTGATGCCTCCGACCTGAGCTCCCCCCACCGGTGCGAGAGTAGATGGTCTGCGGCTGGATCCCCGTAGGACCCCCCTGGGCCCCTGGAGTGGGGGGCTCGCCGCAGCAGTCCGTCCAGGGAGGGGAGCATGGCGCCGCGCGGGGGCTGCCCCTCGCTCCGAGGGCCGCGGGCTCCGCAATTGAGGCCTCCCACGGATCGCGCCCGACGGGGGCAATGGGAGGAGTCCGGCCGGCACTTCGGGGCCTGGACGGCTACGGACAGACCGCAGAAGGCTCGACATTTTGGGGCCCCTGGACCCCAAGAGCACCAAGGCCCTCCGAGGGAGCCCGAGGGCCTCCGGAGGCCGCCGAGGAAACCCGAAGGCCACCAGAGGCGGCAGAAGCCTCCAGAGGCCAACGGGGCACAGAAGCAGGAAAACCGCCAGGACCATCCCAGGCCTGCGATGGCCGCCGAGCGGAGCAGGCGCACCAGAATAACGGGCCACAAAGCACCCGCGATCCCGCCGGGAGCCCAAATCGCCCCAAACATCCCCAGCCGCGTCCAGCCGTGGCGACGGGGAGACACCAGGAGGCCGAGACCGAGGAGACCAAGAAACCCAGCAGGGAGGGGAGAGGCGCGAGGAAGGAGGAAGAGAGGGGGGGGAGGAAAGCGAGGGCGAGGGAAGGGGAGAGGGCGAGGGAGGAAACCGACCCTTTACGCCCCAAAGTGGTCGGTTTCCGTTGCAGGAGAGGGAGACGTAGAGGCGTCCTCGCTTGGAGGGCGGGGGCCGGCCAGGCCAGGCCAACCCGGCTGCGGCGCTCCGGAAACTGCGCAGCGCGGAGCACAGGCGACGAGCGACGACGACGACGACCAAGACGACGAGACGACGACGACGACAGCGGCGGCGGCGACGACACGACAAAGACGTCGGCACAAGGGGACCTCGAAGCCGGCCCGGCCCAGCCCGGTCCGACCCAGTCCCGAGGACCAGGAGGAAGGGCGGGAGGGAGGGAGGGAGGGAGGAGGGGAGAGGGCAACCAGAAGGATGGGCGGGCATCCCCCACAAGGGCTCCCTGGCAAGCCGTGCGACGCAGCGAACCTCATAGCGGGGATCCCCCCCAGAGCCCTCAGCTCAGCCGAGGCTCACCCGGGCCATCCGGGCGGCCTCCCCCTTCCCTTCATTTCCGCAGCTTGCGGCCCAGCGCGCACCTCCAGCAGGGGCAAGCTGGCGGGGGCTGGCGCGCGCCTCCCGCGGCGCTGGGCGGCCGGGGCTGCGCCGGGCTGGCTCCGCTGCTTCAGCGCGTTTGGCGCCGAACCCAGCCGGGGAGGGGCCCAAAGACGCCATGGGGGAACCCGGAAGGCCCCGGAAAAAGCCCGGCAGTGCCCCGGCGGGGCGCCGCCGGGACCGGGGACGGGACACCAGACCATGTGGGGAAACACAGCCGCGTTTCCCCACATGGTTCCGGCCCCCAAACAAACGACCAAGAGAGCCCGGGGCCGGCACGGGGAAGCCGGGGCCGCCTCCGGGAGGCACCCAAAGGACCCCCGGGGGCAGCCCCAGGACGCCGGAGCCATGTGAGGAAACACAGCCGCGTTTCCCCACATGGTTCCAGCACCCGGCGGCACGGCCAAGACGGCACGGGGCCGCCCAGGAAACGCCCGGGGCCGCCCCCGGAGCGCGCCCGGGACGGCTCGGCAGGGCCCACCTGAAGGAATTGACCTGTTATAAGAGTTATCAATAGTTATAAGTAGGTTTAAGTATGTTGTAAGTAGGTTATATCAGGTTATAACCTGTTTTAATTTGTTGGCGCATTTATAAGTTTGCTAAGTCGGAGCCCTGAGTTAGCCCGAGTTATAAAAGTTAGTAACTCCGCTAACTTTTCAACATGGTTCTCACCATATCGACATAAGCATATATTTTGCAGGGTGTACTCTTCAAAAAAAGAAGAGTTTGATAATATGTTTGCAAGTGATGCACTCATCATTGCGACTTCTCGCATATCATATCTACGCTGATCACAATTGCAATCGATGCAAATCCGCAGGTAGTGTTGCAACAATTGAGTTGCATGTTGTTTTTTGGGCATGCCATGTTGAGTCCGTTGTCATTTGGGCTCCAGGGCATTTCGCGCGCATCATTTTGTGCTCACGATTTGCAAGTTGCGTCTTGCATCCATCTGAGACATGCAGCCGCATGGAGCGGATGCTAAGATTCTCAAATGCAAGGACGCAATGGACATTATTGAGAGGAAGTTCGACTCGCCTAAAGCAGAGGTGGTGGATTTGTACGAACAGGTCAAGGCGATAGCTCGCCAACATGGTATGCTACTGACAGAGAAAATCAACAGTAAGTATATGTACGTGAGCCCATGCAACAGATATGGCGACGGCGTCGTGCCGTGTGACGTCGCTGACTTGATCATTAAAATCTTGGGAAATGGGTTCAGGCACGAGCATAGGTTGATGCCTACCTGTGCCGAGGTGCCCCCAGCGGGCACTGCGGAGTACCTCAAGATCAAAGAGTTTAACGACAAGATAATGGCCGATAGCGCAGGACAGCTGCCGTTCTACGATGATGGTGATGGTAGATATCAGAGTTACACATGCGGCCATACATCGCAAGGTTTGCGATGCATCATACATGGCACGAACGTGCCCGAGACCAACCCAGAGCGGTTCAGCGACATAAGCCAGGACGGGAAGATATCATTGCAGCGCCACCAGCAATTCCAACCAACTTATGCTGATGCGGCTGTAAACGGTATCACATGGGACATCTTCAAATGGCAGTTTATCGAGGCGTTTCCTTTCGTCCCAGACCTTGTGCAAGAAGCGGGCAACGCAGGGCAGGCCGCTGCCAAGTGCGAGAGCAGGCTGGAAATCATGCTCAAGATTGCGCAGTACGCGAAGAGCCTGAAGCAGAAATTAGGGCTGAATCCGAATGAGAAGTTCCCATGGGATAAGGTGTGGAGCCAGGCGGGCAGGGGCGCAGTCTTCAAGCATGAGATAGACCACATGGTGGACTATGTGAAGGAGATGTCAGGCGGACTGGACAATCCAGTGTTTCTTCACGAGCTGAGGGACTTCAACAGGCACCTGGCCAGAGCGACGATAGTAAAGTCCGATGTCGCGGCAGCCGTCGCGACTTGCAAGATCGCGAAGGAGAGGTCGGGGGGTGCTATTCAAGCTCGCGTGCATCAAGGCTATGCATGGCCCGAGCGACAAGTATAGGAAGGGCGACGAGCAGACGCCACTGAAGCTCTCGGACGTCAATGTGTTGCAGAACGAACGCAAGGCGCAGATCGCGTTACAGGGCGATGAGTTGCTGCAGAAGATTCGCAAGCTTGCGATTGACTTCGAAATCGGTCCATCGAGCGCTCGCTGGTCCAACATAATCGGGCTCGCCGATGTTCGAGTTGCCCACTTCGTCTTCAACGAGCCCGACGAGAGCCGCGGGGCATGCAAACAGATCACCGAAATCGCAGTTGACGCTTGGAAAGCTATGGCTGCCAGCACTGGCGATAACAACGTTCGCTGCCCATGGAAGGCCAAGGCCGTCGCGCATGCACCACAGTGTGCTAGCAGCGTCTCCTCGACAGGTGTCGTGACCTTTGACCAGCGTGGCGAGTGGGTGAACGTGTCCGAAACGTTGGCTGTCAAAGGTTTCAAGGTGGGCGTGACGGTGTACAACCGCCAGGAGGGCGATGAGTCTGTGTATGCGATCAAGGCGATTGATGGGCAGAATGTGAAGATGCAGACGGGAGACGTAGAGCGCACCATAGATGCCGAGGACTTCATGCGAAACAGGTTCGCAATATACGACATCAAGAAAGAGGTAATCGACCAGTTCGACCAGTTCAGCCCATTGAACTGCATGGGCTACCACTGGGGGATCGAGGAAGCTCGGATCAAGATTGCGCTCGACGAAGTCTATTCACAACATAGTGCTTGCCTCAAGCATATCACGGCGATTCATTCGCCAATCAAATATAAAGCGGTGTCATTGAAGAAGGAGTTCAAGAAGGACGCCATCGGACTTGTTCCGTTGACGACAACCATATCGCTCAAGAAGGCGACGGATGAGATCAATATTGGCAACGTTTGCCTTAGGAAGTATACCGACCCTGCCGAGCATACCGATTACAACGTCGCGTTGATGGCCGCTGGCGGGCTCAGGCTCAAGCGCGAGGAGGGTGGGACTGGCATTGGTGGTCTGAAGCGCGCGCCAGATCAGCGCGGGGTGCCTTTCTGGTTGGTCGGCGTGTGCACCGCGAAGGAGAAGCCAAACTTGGTTGTGACATTTGTGACCGCCACGAACGGCATTAAGGTTCCCATCCTCAAACACACGGTCGAGCTCAAGAGCGGCGACAGGTTGCGCATGTCCGAGGACACAGCAAAGGCGCTTGCAAGGAAAGTTGCATTGTCCGACGCCACGCCCGCCAAGCCCGCCAAGAAAAAAAGCAAAGACGCAGTGGGCCGCCCATTCGCCGCATTGCCGCGGCATTGCGCAGGGCGTTGGCGTCGCCCTCCGTATATGAACGCACCTTGTTGGATGGCGAAGACATACGGAAATGCTTCATACTGCGATGCGTCATCACACCATCGCATCGCATCATTCTGCGATGCAGCATCGCGCCAGTCTGCGACATCGTCGCAACGCACCATCGCCGTTCTGGCTCAATCGCTGGGGTATCACGCGGCCCACGCTGCCCCGCACGTCTGCATGTCAGCGTCTGTTACCATGCGCACGGTGATCGAGGGCGGCGGGCTCATGGAGCCGTGGATGCCGCGGACGATTGTCCATAGCGGAGGCATTGCGTTCATCGAGGTATCCCTGATGGACAGGAGGCTCTCCCAGTTCGTCGACATCCAGAACCCAACAAACAGGAGCGCCCCATTTGCCCAAAATCATTTCTTCAAAGAGCCGAAGGCCCTCCGAAACGCTGCATCGGACATTGCGATATGGGAGTACATGAAATCGCGAGGCCCATTGCTGTCGGACCAGCCTGACCAAGACAAACTGATCAAGGCCTACAAGAAGAACGTCGACGAGAGTGCAATGCCAGCATACGTTACGGTTCAGTTGCCAGAGGTTGAATTTAATGGTGGCGGCGTGGCCTTGAAGTGCGAGCCGATCGCAGTAAGATGCATATTTTCTGCATCAGCGATTAGCAAGGTACATGTGGAATGTACAGAGAGCGTACTGACTTACATCAGATGTGCTGCGCTGAAAGCAGCAGAGGATGATTGCACCGAGAAACAACAGAGAGGACTGAGCGGAGTACCAGGGGTCCGATGCGACAAGCGTCGCAGGGTGGTGTATGTCGTTGTGAAATACCACAACTCGTCAAGACGCATCTATCAGCATCCAGTGGAATGGACTGACACGTGCATTTTGCACTGCGCCCGCGAGCTACGCGACAAAGTGGTCGCGAAGGGCGAGGATATAGAGGATCACGAGCCCGATGCTGATCTTCTCCATGGGCTGAATTGTGCCGAGCATGGCGAGGGGGGTGGGCCCGAAGATCAACAGGGTGATGGCGAAGACGACAATGTCGATGCTGCGGGTGATAGCGACGCCCAGGGCTGAGACGTCACGCGCTGCGTCGGGCACGCACAGCGCGCCCACCCTTTCGACCTCCTATCTATTCTCTCACCGTCGGCCCCGTCGTCCTTCCCACCCGCGGGGGGGGGGGGGCTCCCCGCCATCGTTTTACACGTCCCCTCGTGCCACTCCTCGCTCGTTCGCATCCTAGATGCGCTCTTCAGGCAGACGTGCCGCCGCCACCCCTCACCCCTGAATGTTCAACAAGGAACCATCTGGGAACGACCTCTTATAGAGCGCCAACTCGTCCTGAGGGCCTGCACCTCCTGCTCCAGCCCCTCGACCTTCTGCGCTGCCTCCGTCTGCTGCTGTTGCTGTAGCGCTGCCTCCGTCTGCTGCTGCTGGTGCCGCTGCTCTGCGATCGTGCGCTGCTGCTCCCCCAACTCCGCGAGCAAGTGATCGTGCTGCTGACCGCGCAGCAAGAGATCGCCCTCCACATCGTCCACTCGTGCTAGCAACACTTGTGCAGCATTTACGTGCGTAAGCAAAGCCTTCTATCGGCAGGTGGAGGGGCGACGGCGGCGGCGACGACATCGACGACGACGAACTTAAGACGACGACGCCCGCCTCGCGAAGCTGCCGCATCGCGGCGACTATGCCAGGGGTCTCGGGCGCCATCGCAGCGCGGCTCTCGGACGACACCACGGGGGGATGTGCGGGGCCCGATCCGTCCTCGGGGGGGCTGCGCGGGGCTCGCGTGTGAGCGCCAGCCGCTACGTACGAGCGCCCCGACCCAATCCCCATGGACCCTACATCCAACACGGCGACGCGGATGCTCCGCAGAGGCGACGTCGCGGGGTGGCAACGTCGCGGGGTGGGGGGCTTGGGGGTGGCCGACTTGGGGGGCCAGGAGCAAATGGTTGGTCTGGGGTTCGAATGGGAATGGGGTCGGGGACACATTGTGCGTGATCTATGGGGGGGGGGGGCATGCAGTTTACTTCGCATGCGATATATGCGAGCTCGTAGTTGGGCTCGCTGCTTATGGGGATACAGCCAGCGCCATGGGTGTGAAAACCATCATCGTTGCACATGCGTTCAGCAACATTTGCTTGCGACGCAACTGTGCGTGATTCTCATTATGGTGACAATCGCATCTGCCACGTCGTCGGCCGCGCAATTGCCACTGTCATTACCACCGATACACACCGACTCGAACGTACATGTCATGTAAGAGACGCTAGCGTCAGCATCACAAATCACATTATGCGTATGCAAACTATTTCGCCACAGCCGTTGTGTTGTTATGTGCGCGCGACGCCGTGAGTTATTGATGTGGGTGTTGGACTAGCTTCGGTTAGGGCGATATAATGTTTGGTATTTGTAATATCGTAGTTTCATGTCGAACGGCACAGTAGTGTAGAGCTTCGTAGGTTAAGGATTTCGGCTTTCGGGTGAGTACAGTACTGCAAGCTTTGTGTGGTCTGTATATGTGTAGAGTGCATCTAAGATGCACGAGGAACTATAAAGATCCGCGTCTCTCTCTCTCTCTCTCTCTCTCTCTCTCTCTCTCTCTCTCTCTCTCTCTTTCCGACGCCGTTGTGGCCCATGTGTTCAGCCACGCCCGCGGCGCGCGGGCCGTGGGTTCACGGCGCGGGGCCCGCTCCTCCACAGGGTGCTCGCCCCCCCCGCCGCGCGGGGCCCCCCGACGCCCGCCGCGGCCTCGCCCCCCCCCGCCTGGCCCGGATGAGCGGCGGTGGCGACGACGCCACCGAGGTGGCAATGTTGCTCGCAGCGGCGAGCGAGATACAGCAGCGACGGGGGAAGGTGGCGGAGGAGAAGCCACGGCTGCAACCGACTTCGAAGAAGCGGCCGACAGCGCCGCGGACGGCTCCGCCAGGGCACATCTTGGCGGCCGCCATGGCCTCCGCCGAGAAGAAGCGCAAGGCGATGTGCTGGTCGGCACAACAGACTCGCGTGCAGACGTGGCGCGGATCGGTGGCGGACTCGCTGCTCGAGAAGCTCAACCTCGCGCCGCCCGTGAACCCGACTATGAACTCGATGAAGGACCTTCTCTAGTTCGAGGTCGACGAGCCCGAGGGCGGTGGCGACGACGCCGCGGGCGGCGGCGACGCGGTCGACGAGGGCGACGGCGACTACGAGGGCGCCACGGCGGATGAGCACGAGGGTGGCGACGCTGAGGGCGGTGGCTACGACGACAGCGCGGGCGAGAGCTACACCGCCGATGGCGACGCCGAGGGCTACGGCTACTACGGCCACTGCTATAGCAGTGGCCGTAAAAGCCGCCACTACTACGAGGGCTCGCGCTACGGCGGCAACGACTTCGACTACAGCCACGACGACAGCAGCGAGGGCGCTGGCGGCAAAGACAGCTACTACAACAAGGACGGCAACGACGGCTGCAGCCGCGGCGGCAAAGACAGCTACTACAACAAGGACGGCTACTACTACGGCCACAACAAGGACGGCTACTACGGCGGCCACACCAAGAACGGCTACTACGGCAAGGGCGGCTGGTGGGCCAAGGACGGCTACTACGGCCGTGAGAAGGGCGACGGCTACTATGGCCACACGGGCGACGGCTACTATGGCCACAAGGGCGACGGCTACTATGGCCACGAGAAGGGCGACGGCTACTATGGCCACGAGACGGGCGACGGCTACTACAGCCACGTGAAGGGCGACGGCTACTACGGCCACAAAGGCGACGGCTACAACGGCCAGGAGTGGCGTGGCCGCGACAAGGGCGACGGCTACTACGGCCACAAAGGCGACGGCTACAACGGCCACGGGAAGGGCGACGGCGACTACAGCCACGAGAAGGGCGACGGCTACGACAGCCACGGCAAGGGCGACGGCTACTACAGCCACAAGAAGGAAGGCTACGGCGGCCACAAGAAGGACGGCTACGGCGGCCACAAGAACGGCGACGGCAAGGACGGGGGCGGGGGCGACGGCCCCCGCCCCCGCGGGGGCAAGCACATCCGCCTCGCCAAAGCGTTGGCCGTGCGGGAGCACCTGCAGGGCTTGAGTGACCTGTCCGAGCAGGACCAGAAGCACGCGGCCTGGAGCCGCCGCACGCAGCCGCAGGTGTGGCTGAAGGCGGTCGCCGACTACGCTGCGGCGAGCGCGGCGGGCTCAAGCTCCGTGTGATCACGGGGCACATGTCGGCGACCACCGTGTCGTCGTCGTGGTCGTGGTCGTCGTCGTCGTCGTCGTCGTCAGCGTTGTCGTCGTCGTCGTCGTCGTCGCGTGGTCGGCGAGGTGCGCCCCGTCGGAAGGGGTCGAGGCTCCCACGGCGGCGACTCAGCGCAGGAGTTGCTGCCGAAGCTGCGGGGGTTCACAGCAGCTGAGGGCTGCCACGAATGCGGATTAAGAGTCGTCGCAGAGGGTGCCGCTGTCAAACGACACGGGTGTCGTCTTTGAGAATCTCAGAGACGACAACGCGTCGTCTTTGAGAATCTCAAAGACGACACGCGTGTCGTCTTTGAGAATCTCAAAGACGACAAAATCTCTATTATATTTAATATTACCAAAGTGTCGCCTTTGAGAATCTCAAAGGCGACACGCGCGTCGTCTTTGAGAATCTCAAAGACGACAACGTGTCGTCTTTGAGAATCTCAAAGACGACGCGCGTGTCGTCTGACAGTGGTACCCTCTGTAGGCTTAGTGGGCCAGGTCACTTAGTGCGCCCAACTTCTAGTAATTTTAGCTCCAAGGCCAGTTTGGGTTCTAGAAGGTTATTTGTAAGGTCAGAGTTTACGTTTTGGCTTCTAGAAGGTCGTTTCGGATGATCTTGAAATTCAGTTTGGGTCCCAGAGGGCCCTCTCTCCTCGCCCCCTCGCTTTTGTCTTTTCCCGAAGCCCGCTCTCGGCTCAGGGTGTTCTTCCTTTCACCTCTTCCTCGCTTCCCCCTTCCCCTCTCCCCCTCCCCCCTGCCTTCCTCCTTCCTCCCTCCTTTGCCCTTTCCCCTCTCCCTGTCCCCTGTCTCCGTTCCGCTCCCCCTTCCCCCCCGTGCCCTCTTCCGCCTCTTCTCTTTTCCCCGCCCCCGGGGGCGGCCCCCCTCGGCGGCCCCGGCGGCGGCGGCGGCCCCCATGCCACGAGCAGCCCTGCTCGTCGCCGGGTACCCAGACGGGCGCTGGCGGCGGCGAGACGGGCGGGGCATGGGGGGAGGGGGGGGGGTCCTTTTTCCGCACCTTTTTCTCGCAGCTGCTACGAGGAGGAGGAGGAGGAGGAGGAGGAGGAGGAGGAGGAGGAGGAGGAGGAGGGGGAGAGGGAGGAGGAGGGGGAGGAGGAGGAGGAGGACGAAGGAGGAGGAGGGAGGAGGAGGAGGAGGAGGATGAGGAGGAGGAGGAGGAGGGGGAGGTGGAGGGGAAGGATGAGGAGGAGGATGAGGATGAGGATGAGGAGGAGGAGGAAGAGGAGGAGGAGGAGGAGGAGGAGGAGGAGGAGGAGGAGGACGAGAAGGAGGAGGAGGAGGAGGAGGGGGGAGGGGGAGGAGGAGGAGGAGGGGTGGGAGGAGGAGGAGGAGGAGGCGGCGGAGGAGGAGGAGAAGAAGAAGGGGGAGCAGGAGAGGGGGGGACGGGAGAGACGGAGGAAGTGCAGGATTGGGGGCGAGGAAAGAGGAGGCGGAGGCAAGAGGCAGGAGGCGCGGGGATCAGGAGGGGGGGGGGCGGCGGAGGAGGAGCCGAGCGGATGAGGAAGAAGGCGAAGGGTTGGGCAGGGCCCGCCAACGCGCATCCCTTCGCCCGGCGGCGTGGCTGCTGGACAGGCTCCGCGATGCTGGGACGGTGCCGGAGCGGGAGCTCTGGCGCCTGCGGGGTGGAGAGGACAGGGGGCCACCGCCCGCTCCCACCCCCGTCCCCCGTCCGACCTTCTCCCCCTTTCTTCTCCGAATTCCTCTCCCTCCTCCCCTTCTCTCTTCTCCCTACTCCCTACTCTCTCCCTTCCTCCTCCCTCCCTCCCCTCCCCTTTCTCCTTCCTGCTAGCTCCTTCCCCCTCCTGCGGATAGGATGCGGGCCATTTCGATTTCCTTGAAATCCGGCCGAGCGCACTGCTCATCCTGGACTCGGAGGGCGGCCTGCTCGAACGCGGGCCGCTGACCCCATGGTGGGCGGGGGGGCGCCCGAAGAAGGGAAGGGGCCCTGGGGGGTCCAGGGGCCAGGCCCTCGCGGCCAATTCATGGGGGGCCCTGGGAGGTCGCACGAGGCGGAAATCCTCCGCGATTACTTCGAGTACCCTCAAGACGCTTACACCGTCAGCGTCCTCGCTGCGCCGGCTGTTCGCGTGGGCGGCGCTGGCCTATGCCCAGGTCGTCGCCGAACGCGCGGTGGCAAGGCGATAGAGGCGCGAGCCTTCCTCAGCTCCCCCTTCCCTCCTTCCTCAGAGCCTTCCTCTCCTACATCCTCCCCCCCCCCTCCCCTGTCACCTCTCTTCCCCCCCCCCCCTTCCCCCCCTCGCCCTCGCCCTCCTGCCTCGTATCCCGAGGCGGACAGATCGGAGGGTCGGGGAGGCGAAGTGGTCGTTCCTCGCCCTCGTCCTCCTCGCCCTCGCCCTCATCACCCTCGCCCTCGCCCTCGTTCCCCCCCTGCAGGGCGGTGCCGGTTGGAAACGGACAGATCGGGGGGTCGGGGAGGCGAGATGGTCGTTCCACGACCCCATGCTGGTGCCAGCCTGGGGCGACGACGCCCAGGCACCGCGGGCCGCAGCGGGCGGTGGAGGATGGGGGGGGGGGGAGGAGGGGGAGGAGGAGGAGGAGGAGGAGGAGGAGGAGGAGGAGGAGGGGAGGGGGGGGGGGGGGGGGCGAGGGGGGGGTAGAGGAGGACGGCGATGAGGATGAGGAAGAGGATGCTGATGAGGATGATGATGGTGATGAGGAGGAGAAGGGGAGGATGAGAAGGAGGAGGAGGAGGAGGAGGAGGAGGAGGGGAGAAGGAGGAGGAGGAGGGGGGAGGAGGAGGAGGATGAGGAGGAGGACGAGGATGGGAGGTAGTGGTAGGGGAGTGCGTGGGGGGGGAGGGCGGAGGATGAGACGACGAGGAGGAGGTGGAGGGGACGGGGAATGAGGAGGAGGAGGAGGAGGAGAAGGAGGAGGGGGATGAGGGGGGGCAGGAGCAGGGGGAACTCGCGGCGGGGCCCGGGCGGGGCCACTCAGGATCCAGGGCGGCCGCAGGGCCGCGCGTGTCCTGCGGGCTCGCGCGCTCGGAGGGAGTCAGAACGAGAGAGAGAGAGAGAGGAAGAGAGAGAGAGAGAGAGAGAGAGAGAGAGAGAGAGAGAGAGAGAGAGAGAGAGAGAGAGAGAGAGAGAGAGAGAGAGAGAGATGAGAGAGAGGAGAGAGAGAGAGAGAGAGAGAGAGAGAGAGAGAGAGAGAGAGAGAGAGGGGAGAAAGAGCGAGAGGGAGAGGGGGAGAGGGGGGGGAATAGATATTATAGATATACAGAGAGAGGAGAGAGAGACAGAGAGAGAGCAGAGAGAAGAGACAAGAGAAATGGAAAGCTCGAGAGAGAGATAGAGAGAGAGAGAGAGAGAGAGAGAGAGAAATAAAGAGAGAACGAGAGAGAGAGAGAGAATTAATGAGCAAACAGAGGAGGGGTTACGCGCAACAGAGGGAGGGGGCCTGGTGGGCGAACAGGATGGGATGACCATGCGCGGCCGTGCAGTGCAGTGCAGGGCAGGCCAGGGCCTAAGAGGGCGGATGGGAGGCCTTCGAGATCGACTCTATCCTGCAAGTGCAGGACCTTCTGACCGAGTGGAATGTTCCCACGAGGAGGGGAGGGGCCTGGTCTGGGCCGCGGCTGAGGGGGGCAGGGAGGAGAGCAAGGTAGGGGAGGAAAGGATGGGATTGGGGAAGGGGATAGGGGGGTAGGGGGTGGGGGAATGACGAGTGGAAAGGACGAGATGGGGTGGGGGGACGATGGGGGAAAGGAGGGAGGAGGGGCGAGGGATGAGGGTATGCATCGCTTGGGCAAGGGAGGTGGGGCCAGCTGCACCTCCTGCTGTACCCGGCGCCCGTGGTCGCCCTTATCCAGAGAGGGAGGCGCGGGGCGGGAGGCCGGTGCGACCGCCTCGGGCCCCGCGGTGGAGAGGAGAGGAGGAGGAGGATGAGCAGGGGGTGGAGGGAGGAGGGGGGAGGGTGCGAGGAGGCACGGGGGGAGGGAGAAGGGATGACACGGGTGACGGGCGAGGGCCGCTCGGGCTCAGACGAGTTGAGGACTCCTCCTCCTCCTCCTCCCCCCTCCTCCTCCTCTTCCTCCCCCCCTGCTCTTCCCCCTCCGAGTCGCTCCCCGGCGTCCTTCTCCGCCCCCCTTTCCTGTCATCCTCCTCCTCTTCCTCTTCCTCCATCCCCTTCCCCCGGTCGTTATGATGGATGCAGGGGGAAGCTCGACGGAGCATGGGTGCAATGCAAAGAACGATAGGGGGGCATGAAACAACGGCAGGAGGCGGTAGGAGGTGGGAGTGGGGGAGTGGGAGGTGGCGAGATTTATTGGTATTGACGAGATGGCACAACGCGTTACTTCGTGCCAGAGGGCCAGATGATATTGATATTCCTGAGTGGTTGCCAGGTTGGCCCCCTGCAGGAGAAGCTGCATGGTCGCCCGCTCCTCCCCTGAATATGCCGCCTCAACCCCGGGCCCCCGACTTGGCCGCGGTGGAGACCATGGCGGCGTCGCTCCGTTCCCTGGGGGCTAGACTCATCGCCGGCCACCCTGACCAGAAAGACGAAATCGAGCACCAGCTTCGTGTCCTTGACTCTTGGAAGTCCCAGTTCATCATGAATGAGTTTGCCGACCTTGACAGGAAGAAACACAATAAAAGATACGCGGCCCTCCAGATAGTATGCGTTCTTCGAGCGAACTTCATGATTCGGGGGTGTCTTGAGGATGCAATGCAGGAGCTTGCCCCGCTGTTCGGTGTTAGGCGCAGTGAGTTCAGAAAGAAAATCCTGGGCGCTTCGCGCATCCCCGCCAGCCACCAGCCGCCGGCCCATTCAGAAACGACGCCCGGGCGAGTTGAGGTGATCAAAGAGTGCCTGGGCGCGAGAGATGCGGGCCAGGGCGAATTCCTTAGACTGGCGACGGGGGGGGGTCTGTACCAGAACTGTAGCAGCCCCACCCCGTAGCAGGTATTGGTTTCGGTTCAGTCGTCGCTAGAGAAACTGATGATATTCAATTCAGTATGTGCTTGGTGGTTTCCTTTCATATCTCATTGTCTCTACAGCAAGAGGCGAGCGAAAGAGCCAGAATCCTCTGGAATACTTATCGGGGTCTACTGGGATGTCTCTTGGGTGCGTCAGGGGGGGGGGGGCATATTGGCGGGCCTGGGGCCGTCTCTAAGCATCTTGGGTGGTTCGGGGGTCCTCCGGAGGTCCTGAGGCCTGAGGCTTCTTGGGGGTCTCTTGGGAGCTTCTTGGAGGCGTCATGGGCGCCTCGTTGGGGCCGTCTGGGCGCTTCTTGGCCCCCCCCCCGGGCGCTCTTGGGGGCCTGGGGGGCGCTCTTGGGGCCGCCTCGGGGGCGTTCGATCGGAGAAGAGGGGTTCCTTAAGTAGCCCAGCCCCTCGGGAGCTCCAATCATCGCTTCATGAAACGCAATTGCGGCGCGGCGCTCTTGGAGCGCTCTCGGGGCCGTCTCGGGGCTTTTCTCGGCCCCCCCCAGGGCTCAGGGGGCCCTCCTGGGCCGTCTTGGAGCCTTCGGAAGCGAAGAGGCGACGCAGTAGAACGCATTGGTTTTCTTAAAGTTGTTGAAGGACTTTGGCTTCTTCGGGGTTTCCTTGGCGAGCTCTTTCCACTTGGGGCCGTCTCGGGGCGGCCCTGGGGCCTCTCGGGGCATTGCGGGGGCCAACATGAGGCATCTTGGGATATCTTGAGCTATCTTGCAGGCCACCTCGGGCTCTCTGAGACTTGCTCTCTCGGGGCCGTCTCGGGCGAAACAATGCTCTCCGACACCTCGCGGGGCGCCCCGCCCAGGTCCTGGGGGGGGGGGGGCCCTAGACCACCTACGCCCTAAAGGGCGGGTAGGATTGCAATTCCGAAGTGGGACTCCGTCAAGCAGTATGCCTTGGCTTTCGACGCTGCGCTGTGTCTATCGCGGCGCAAATCGATTGCTCAGAAAGGCAGGTGCGTCAGGTGGTGCTTGTGCGACAGTTCCCCCCAGTGTGGCTTCGACTGGTTATGGGCTAGCTACAGCGAGGTGCCCGAAGATTCCCTGGCCGATGTCTTGGAGGCCGCGTGGTATGTTGAGACGCACCCCGTGCATTCTGACATTGCGCCCGGCCTGGTTTCCGACGACATCAGTGTTAATAGGCAAGCTGTCCATGAGGTCATGTCTTTGCGCACGGACCCCGAGTACGAGAGGCACTTTGATATCCTCTGTGGTTGCATCCAGCAACACACGTGCATCCCCGTTGGTTTAGCAGGGGGGTATTCCGGCGCAGCCAACAAGTCTTCTGCCTTGCTCCATGCTTTTACTATGGACTTGGCACCAGATGCGTCCCTGGAGTCTTTCCTCGGCAGTTTCGCGTGTTCCACAACAGACATGGGGACCGAGATGGTGATTGCAGATTTCGAGGTTGATTGCCCGTCGTCGCTTCTTCCAGAGTGGAGTGTCTGGCGGCAGGGCTCGGTCGCTACTGTGGACGTCGATAGGGGAGGTGCTGCTGCGGCGCCCGCGCCGCCAGGGCTCGGTCGCTACTGTGGACGTCGATATGGGAGGTGCTGCTGCGGCGCCCGCGCCGCCAGCTGGCCCCAGTCGGCGGCAGAGGCGCCACCGCCTCAGCGCAGGAGGGGAGGGCAGGGAAGAGGGCAGAGGATTTGCCGCAGCAGGCTGCAGGGCTGTAGAGGAGAGGGGAGAGGACTCGTTGGGCTCGCCTGGCACGCGGGATCGTCGCCGGGAGTGCTGCGACGGAATTGGCCAGGGGCCGGGCGCCGAGGCATAATGCAAGTCATTGCATGCTCGGATGGTGGCCCCGTGGTGTCGCGGGTCTCGACGGTCGCGAAGATAACGATGCGCGCTATGCGCTACTTGGACTTGCCGCTGCCGCTGGGGGCTGCGACGATGGGGCGCGCGGGGCCGCGAAGACATCAGATGCGAGGTCGCATAGATGATGCGCGCGCGAAGATCGCGATGTTGCTCGAGAGCACGACGGCGCGAAGATGCGAAGATAATCGCGCTTCGCTTGTCGCTGAAGTATGGGGCCTGTAGCCTTGCCCCAGCCGTTGTCCGTAGTCATTTCCCTCAAGCTGTTTGCCTCGCAATCGCCTGGGTCTCGACTGAGAGCCTTAACGACTACAACCTGTCGGCAGCTGCTGGCCGCGACTCGCTACTATGTCGTCGAACTCGTCGCCGACGTACACTTACATCGTGCAGGGCAAGGACGTGACATTGTCTCGCGTCCATTCCTACCACGTCTACGTCGAGGATCTCCAGCAGTGGACGTACTTCCCCTACACCACGTTCTCCCAGGAGGCGGGGGCGAACATCCTGGAGGGCCAGGCCGACGACGTGCTGTTCTACCGTCAGGCCGCGCAGGCCGCAACGATCAAGAAGGAGTTGACGGTCTACTTGCCGGCCGCCATCAGAAACAAGAAGCTGATGCTCCACAAGGCTGTTGGAAAGAAGGCAACTATTGTCCCAGAGGTGCAGGGGTCCGAGATTGCCGACGACCAGTTGATCAGCCCGAACGCCTGGCTGATCATCACCGCGGAGGACGCGGGACCCCCCTCGCCGGCGCCTTGGACTGGGGCCGATGGAGAAGATGAGTGGGGTGCCGAGGAGATGCGTGATTGGCTTCAGATCCAGCATACTCCGAAAGTCGAAATCTTCGTGCAGGAGCTTGACGAGTGGGTGACTATCGCCCTGCCGCCGAAGATTGATCCCGAGGTTGCCAAGGCTGCGGCGGGCGCCGCCAGTCCTGGCGGCGCCGCCGGCAGCGGCGGCGACAGCCCCAGTGGCGGCGGCGGCGGCGCTGCCAGCTACAACTGCCTGCTCCTCAAGTACGTCATCGCAAAGCACCTGAAGCTGCCAGCCGCCAAGGAGGACCTCAAGCTGACTCGTATCTACAAATGCGCCGAGTGCGGACAGGCCATGGGCTACCCGCTGAAGAGCAACGTGCTGATCAACCCAAAGGAGTCCTACGTCTGCGCGTATCGCACGGACACGCCAGTGCAAGTGCTGAACGTGGACGTCGACGAGACTGCCCACAGCGGCAATCACCACATGCACTACGACCGCATCGACCTGGACCCCTGCGACAAGCTCGGGGCGAACTGAGAGCGGCTCGGGCTCCCTGACTCCATGCGCCCCCGCGAGAGCGGCCGCGAGGACGGACGTTGCGCCTCCTCAGCTCGGCTCTTGCTCGGGCCGCAGGGCTCGCGCTGGTCAGGCTGGCCAGGCGGCTCTGACGTCTGGCGGCAATGATGTTAATGCGGGTATGGCTATGACAGTTCATGGTTATGATGATGACGATTGCGATGATGACGATGATGATGACGATGACGAGTGCTATGATCATGTCACATTGCCGTTGCTCTTTTCGTATCCCTGCCAGCCGCCTCCCAGCCGTCGCCGGCAGCGAGGCCATAATAGCAGATGCTGCGCGTCCGACGGGCCGCTAGTCTGATTCTGGCCCCTAGGACCCCTCGTAGCAGAGTTCGAAAAGTCTTGTCAGGAGTCTGGGCAGGGAGACGGGGAAAAGGGGACAGGGAGGGCATTCCATGATCTCCGTTCCCTCTAGGCTTCCAGGCTTTCCCATCCTCACTCAGCTCGCGCATTCCCGCCTTTTTCCCGCCCTTCTCCCTTGCCGCCCACCCCCCCCCCGACCTCCGCCCCATCGCCCCTGGCCGCCAGCCCCTCTGAGCCCCTCTGTCTGTCGTTCTGCGTGCCCTATATATCGAGTCTCGCCCTCGGCCGCTCCAGCGCCGCCTGGATTTCCGAATTGTGCTTGCACTGGCACTGGGGGGCCCCTGGGCCCCTTGCGGAGATCTAAAGATTCGGCGGATATGCGGCCGAAGTGGCGCTGGCCCGAGAGAGCTGATTGGGATCGGGGCCTTCTCTATTGCAATGCGGGGAGGGGGGCAGGGTGCCGGGCAGGGGAGGCGCTGGCCCGGAGCTGGCCGCCCCCCTCCTGGATGTTGAAGGAGATGTCGAGGGGCTGCCAGCGGGAGGCAACGCCGCCAACGACGGCGACGCTCCTGCCATAGAGGACGGGTCAGAGGGCGAGGACCCAGACGGGCCGCAGTGTTTGGACGACGGCGACGACCCAGACGGCATGCCAATACCGTACCCTCCGCCCGACCCCCCTCCTCCCCCTGAACCGGTGCCGGCTGCTCGCCCCAGCAGAACATATCTATTGCCGAACTGCGCCAGTGTGGCGGGCATGGAACACATTGTGAATAATTTAGTACAGGACGTCCATAATTACATGTCTGGATGGCAGGACTTCTTCAAACAATTGAAACTGTTCGAGCACCTCTTGCGCATACCAGATTACAAGCGTAGATTATATCAATCGTGTTTTCTTGGGACAGAGCTGGATGCCAGGGGGAAGGCGGCGTTGGACGGCTGGCCTAAAGGTGCGACTCTGTACGAAGAACGGTTTAAGAGCGTCCTTGGTTTCCTGAAAGCTTTCGAGCCCGTGCGGGCGCTGCTGGCGATGAATTGGTCAGCTAAGAAGTTCATGTTGAGAGAGGGGGACGACGATGCGGATAGTCACTCAAAGTTGAAGCAGGCCGGCGGGCAACTGAGGTGGGCTTGCAACGTGCGCTGGAGGGCTATCCCCGTCACCCCTCGTCCTCCCCATCATTATCTCTTCCCTCTGCTCCGTTCTCCTTCTTCCTCTTCCTCTTGATCCCTTCCCTTACCTCTCGCCTCCTCGCCCGCCCCTCCCAGGTCGCTCCGCGACGCGGGAGCGGCGGTTCGGGGGAGGCGGGGGAGGTGATGCGGGAGGAAGACAGGAATATAGAGGAGGGGGGAACATGGAGGATTGGGGATGGAGGAGGAGATGGAGGATGGCGGTAATCAAGTGATGAGCTATTGGAGGATGGAGGATAGATGATTGAAGATGGAGCGCTCCTCAAGTTGCCTGGCCGCCTCTTACTTTCCCGGGATCGGTGAGAGAGAGAGGGAGAGAGAGAGAGAGAGAGAGAGAGAGAGAGAGAGAGAGAGAGAGCAGAGAGGGAGAGAGAGAGAAAGAGAGAGAGAGAGAGAGAGAGCGAGACCACAGCTTCTCGCCCTCCCGCCCAATGGTGATGGTTTGCTTGCCCATATGCTAGGTACGACCTCGGTCGGAAAAGGCATATGACAAGTAGGGGTGCATCGCGCCTGCTCTAAACCACTTTTCCCGTCTGCCACGCTCCCGCACTCCCGCGATCCTCTGATAGAAGAGCGCAGAGGAGTGGGTGAGATGGGGGGGGGTCATCGAAGAGTCGAAGAGTGCGGCGGTGGAGTATGGCGGTGAGGGTCATCAGTGAGATGTCGTCTGCAGCTGGCTCTCTCCAGGTTGACCCCGATGGTATCACCCGCGCTCTTGGGGATCCTGTTTTTCATGGATATATCAAGATTGCGTTTTGCGTGGAGAGAGTTACATCGGAGCTTTCATCGTGGTCGAGTGGGTGCGCATGTCACGAGCACATTCGACGGTACATCTCCAAGCATACGTGGAAGATTTTCTCGCAGAGACACTCGGGGCGTCGTTGGAGGACCCGCCCCTTGTCTGGGTGCCGAGCCCCAGAGCTCGCAGCAGGAAAACTAAGGGATGTCATGGAGGTTTTGTGGGGGGATATCGAGGTAGACCTAGCAGGTGTACTATCTAGTCATGGATCATCTTCTTCAGGGCCCACTTCCCAGGCCAGAATCATGGAGGCATTCAGGGCGGCGCAAGTAGCCATGAATGGAATCCTGTATGAGAAGCTGTCGTTCTGGACGCAGCTTCCTTGGATGCTTGCTGGGGTTGCGCACCAGAGTGAGGGAGTGGCTGTGCGTATTGCTTGCGATGCGTTGCGACTATTTGATGACCTCGCCGGCGAAGATGACAGCGTGCGCCATCGGATTACTTTGAAATTGCTCGGTCCGGGATCTAGCTTCGTAGAGGATCTCAGAGCACTCGCAGCTGGGACCCGGACTCGGAGGGAGTGTTCGAATACTTTCTTGTTGGAGCTCGCCAGATGGAAACTCATACCCGTCAACGAGACCTCCATCGAAGGAAAGCACGCGTCTGTGACGAGTCGATCTTGCCATATCCCCTTCGGCCCGATCCGTGTTTCTCTGTCGAACCGCATGGCCTTGTTCACAGATGGTTATTATCGTTGGGGGGAGCCCTGGGTCGACTCATTCCTGGAGCATTTTGAGATGTGCCGCGGGCCCACTGCTGTCCCAGGGATATTGCAATTCGATACCCACCCAGAGTTAGCGGGGTTTCTGAGGCGCCACAAGTCCCAGGCCAAAGGCCGCAAAGGCCTCGTCCGGCGGTACCCAGTAAGATTGGCCCACGTCTACAGAAGACTTTCTACAGATGTAATGTACCGCTGCGACACTCGTGCCATGTACGCTGCTTTGAAAGACCAAGCGAAGGAGAACAACAAGAGAAAGAAAAAGGAAGCGGACGATGCCAAGAGGCTGCTTGCCTCTGTCAGGCCAGTCCTCGAAGATAGGGAA
This sequence comes from Prorocentrum cordatum, assembly GCA_963575745.1. Taxonomy (NCBI): domain Eukaryota; class Dinophyceae; order Prorocentrales; family Prorocentraceae; genus Prorocentrum; species Prorocentrum cordatum. The sequence goes on along the minus strand of CAUYUJ010013025.1, from coordinate 247,490 downwards.
GTAGTTCTGACGACGTTGCTCCAGAGCCACTGGCTGAAATATGCTGTCAGTGGTGCCGTGTTCTCTGTGAAGAAATCAACTCTGGCAAGTGCTGGTTTGGTGCCCTTGGGAGCTTTCGTGCAGGAGCCCGCGGCAAAACGAGCCAAGTGTAAACGAGAGTCCGCTGGCGACGACGATGCCCCGCCCGCCCTCGTGGATGATGATGCGGACAGCTACGCCTATTTCTCGGTCGTCCAGACGTCGTCTGCTTCTGGGTCGAAGAAAAAAGTCAGGGCTCCTATCGGCAGTGGGTCCCGGCTGGGCCCGCGACACATCTTACTCTGCAGAATGAAGGCCACTAAGATGAATGACGATGTCTATGTTCGGTCGATGCCAGACTTCGAGGGTACTGCCCTGGATCCTCTTTTGGTGCTCGACGGTGTATCCACTTTGGGCCCCTTCGATACACTGGTTGACGACCTCCGGATATGGGATCGCGGCGCGTCCGTGAGCTATTGTGTTCCTGGGAATGGTGTCATTGATGCTGACATCAGGGATGTATGCACGCTGCTTGTCGAAAGGAATGCTTACTCTGGCGGGAAGTGCACGGGCTTGCCAGAGTGGTCGGGGAATCAGTTGGACGCCCTCGACTGGCTGCGGCGCAACGGTTTTATCGAAGATGCCGCAGCCCAGGCGCCCGGGCAGGGGTAGAGCCCGATCGGTGTGGACAGGGGACAGGGGCGGGCTACGAGAAAGGTTTTCCACGTGGCCAGTGGGAGTCACGGGATGAGGAGTTGTATTGGGACGGGGTGCCAGACCACTGGCGTCGGAAAGAAGCCAGCGGATGGGGCAAGCAGAGCGCGGACCTCTAAGTCAAGTTTTTTTTCTTTTTTTTTTCTTTTTTTTTTGTGTTTTCGTTTCTTGTTTTGGGTTAGGGAGTGTGTGTCGGTTAAAAGGGAGAGGAGAGAGGAGACTGAGGTCGAGGCGAGGGGAGGGCGAGGGGATGAGGATGCGGCTAGGGCAAAAGGCGAGGCAAGGCAGGGCAGTGATGGGTCAGGAAGAAGGGGAGAGGTCCGGGCGGGGAGGGCAGGGCAGGGGGCAGAGTCAGCGGGCGGGTCAGTGAGGTGGGAGCCAGAAGGGGTAAGCGTGATAGGAGATGGGATGTCCCATGAGGGTCCTCGCGCGCCATCGCAGGGGCAGCGCCCCGAGCGGCCCGAGCGAGGGGCGAGGGTCTCCTGGCGGGCAGGGGGGCAGGGGGCATGAGCAGGGGGCAGGGGAGGCCGGCGGCTCTGGCAACGCCCTGCAGCTCACTGATGGTGGACTGCGCCAGGTTCTCTCTCATGCTTGCTGGGGGGTCAAAGATTCCACTCTTGTCGCTGCCTTGGGAGAGCGCGATCCTCTTGAGAATCGGACTGACTTCTCTCTCATGATTGAATTGCTTGCTGAAGGATGGGTATGGGAACTATACACCCTCCCGTCGAAACGCCGAAAAGAGCAAAGAAAAATCCTTGATGGCTACAGCAACGGTGATGCGAAGATCATGAGAACTTCTCTGACGAACATCCCGAGGGGGTACTTTCTGTGCCTGATGCAGGCCGACACTTTGTTCGAGGCGGGGCTCCAAATCATCCCGCATGGGCAATCTCTGCAGGTATACGGCAAGATCTTGAAACATGATTTCAGCGTCGTGCAAAGTCTGGCGCGCGCTTGAGGATGGCGCTGCTGAGCTCGATGTCGACGTGGCAGGCCCAAGAGCAAAAGCAGCGGGGAAAGCTGGGGCTAAGGGGAAACCGAAAGGCAAGGCCAAGGCCAAGGCAGCGGCGGCCATAGGCGACGGTGATGCCCTTTCCTCAGATCAAGAAATGGAGGCAATTGAAGATGAGCTCTTCGGCCCTGACATCCCAGACATCCCTGGGGGCCTCGGCGAGTTATCGTCCGACGACGGCCGCGGCGGCGGCGGCGCGTCTTCCGACTCCAGCCTGAGCGGCCTCATGGAGATCAGGGGGGCCCCGTCGGGGGGGGGGGGGGTGCGGCATGTGCGTGCTCGTCCCTCCTCTCCTTCTTTCTCTCTCTGACTTCGTCTGTCCTTAATGTTGGGGAGGGCCATGGGAGGACCCCCCTGGCGGCGGCGGCGGCCCCCCCGAGCCGCCGGGGGCTGCTGCTCCGGCGCCGCCGCCCGCGCCAGCGCCCGCGCCGCCCGGCGGCGACGGCGGCCCTGGCGGGGGTGGGGAGAGTCAGGAGTCAGGAGGTGCGAGGAGGTCGAGAGGGCGAGGCATGCTGGGCGGGCAGATGGCGCATTGTCTCCCCCACGCCGCCCTCGATCTCCAGCCTCCTGAAACGTTGTGGAGATTTGTGCGGGTTGCGCGTTATCCACGCTAATCCTGGCTTTCCTGGCCACCGTACTTGGGGCCGCCCCGTGGCCAAGGCGAGCTCCTTTCGGGTCCCTCTTCGGGGCCCATGTGAACGAAGCGCCTTTCGCCCCGTGAACGAAACGACCGTCGCCCCGCCCCGCCTCGGGCGTTCTCGCGCCGTTGGCTGCCAGCTGCGAGGGCGGGCCAGTGGCGGGCGACGGGCAGGTGGCCCGGCTGCTCCAGCTGCCGCCGCCGCGCACGGCGGCGGCCCTCCTGGCGGCGGCGGGGGTGGCGCCGCAGCGGGAGGGGCCGGCCCGGGGGTCAAGCTCAAGCGCGGCAGGCCCAGTTGACCGAAATCTCCGGGGGCTATCCTCGCGCGGGCAGGGCAGGGGGCTTTGAGGCTGGGGGCGCATGAGGCAGCAGTGATCCATCGATGATGCGCCAGCGTGGCGGCGATCACTATGATGTCCAAGACGATGGCGGTGCATATGACCATGTCTACAGCGACGATTAAGAGTGATGACGACGACGTGCGACGAATGATGACATTGGCGATGCTGCTGCTGAGTATGACGACGACCACCGCGGCGGCGGCGGTGATGAGGGACGAGGGGGGAATTGCAGAATGATGAGGAGGAGGAGGCGAGTGAATCGGGCCCAGGACTCCGCGTTCGGGGCGCCTTGGGGGCCCAAGGGTTCCGCGGGGGGGCTCGGGGCTCTCTTGACCCTGCCACCATGCCTCCAAGCCTCATGGCCGGCCCGCCTCGCCGAGGCGCCCCTTGGGTATCGGACAACCAATAGGTGGGGAGTGTTCCGCATAACGCCTCGGCCCGAGATCGGGGCATACGGGTCTTATCAGATTACGTGCCCCTTCCATCGAAAGAATGACGCCACGGACTGCAAGAAGCAAATGCCAATCATGGGTCCGAAGAAGAAGCACGCCAGAAATGCTCTGACTCGGGTGTGCTACTGGGCGTGCAGAGCTCAGGAGTTCTCGCGTCAGCGCACCCACCTGCGGTGGGTGCCGTCCGTGGCGGAACTACCTCCGAAGGCTGCAGTCAAGGCGATGCGGATTGACGTTCTTCCGTTTGCAGGCGTCGCTCCAACTGACGTCGAGCTGGACGCGATCGAAGGCATCGAGGCCTGTCGCCTTATCTTTTCTCTCCGTCTCGCCTACCCCCTGACCCCTCATTCGTGGCTCCTGCCCCGCGGGCTCTCAGGCCACGAGGCCGTCGTGCGTTGGTTTCTGCGAGAGGGGGGGGGGGCATCGCACGAGCTCGCCCTCATGAGGATGAGGCGGAAGGTCGGGCAAGGTCGCGGAGGATGGGCAAGGGGCGACAGGCGGAAGGAGTGGGGGAGCCGGGGAGTGGTGGGAGGGAGGTGGGATGGGGGAAGGAGGCGGAGGGATAGAGCCAGAGAGAGAGGGAGAGGGTGAGATGGAGAGAAGGGAGAGAGGATCAGGAGCACCACTCTTAGCATTCGCGTCGGAGACAGCCGATCTTAGCTAGGAGTCCTAGGAGGACGGAGCACCGCTCCTAGCTGGGAGGCAGGGGGATCAGGAGCATCACGCGGTGACAGATGGCATCTGGAGCGGCTAAGAGATAGCCGGGCACGTCGTCGTCGCCGTCGCAGTCGTCGTCGTCGTCGTCGTCGTCGTAGCAGCGACGGCGATCGGCGGTCGGCAGCCTGTGTCTGTCTGTCTTCGTGTTTGCGCTCGCTGCTCCCATTCTCTCCCCCTTTTCCCTCTAAACTCCTTCCCTTTCCCAGGGCCTGGCTCTGAGACCATCTTTCTCGCTCCTTCCACGTAACTGCGTCCAAACTTTGTGCTCTCTGCCACGCACGCTCTCCCTCTTTCTCTTTAAGTTGTTGTTGTTTCTCTCTCTCTCTCTCTCTATATATATATATGTCCCTCTCTCTCTCTCTCTCGCTCTCTCTCTCTCTCTCTCT
>CAUYUJ010013025.1:154653-243113 GCA_963575745.1 Prorocentrum cordatum | reverse complement strand
GGGGGGGGGGGGCGGAGGAGCAGCAGCCGCCTACTCCCCTCCGCCTGTCTGCCCCTATTGTCAGCGCCCTCCTCCAACCGCTCGGGCACTCTCTGCTCGCTCTACTTCCCGCGCCCGCGCAGGAGAGGAAGAAGCGCGAGACCGACGACGAGGACGACCTGGCGCGCCGCGTGAGGTCTCGCGGACGCGGGCCCGGGGCGGACGTTCACTGGGACTAGGCGGCCCAAGCGGAGGAGGGTCGAGCGTCGACGGGCACGAGGGCACGACACCCGGCACGGCACGAGGGCCCTTGGGGGGCCCCTGGGCCCGCGGCGCCGGAGACGACGGCGACCGCGACGACGACGACGACGACGATCTTGACGACGACGTCGACGACGATTACGACGACGGCAGCAGCCGCGTCGGCGGCGGCGGCGGCGACGGCGGCGACGACGATGACGACGACGACGACGTTTCGCAATTGCCCCGCTAGCGCAGCCGCCCGCTTTCTGCAGTTTGCAGTGACCACTCCGTGCAGCATGCGCATGCGTACCGACTGTGGAAAGGGTCTGGAGTCTCGACCTCGGAGCCCTCGGAGTTCGCAAGCTCCCAAGCCAATCCTTCCACCGCTCTCCCGCAACGACCCGTTTCCCGTTTCCCTTGCCTCCCCATCTCCAGCCTCCGGCCCAGAGTCCCGGAGGATCGGGAGAGGTCGGCCCCCCTTGATGACTATGTTTGCCAGCGGCCAGCGTGGGCCCCAAGCAAGGTGTAACCTCACTCTGCATGTGCCGTATGCGAGGCGCGATCCAAGTGGCGTAACGCATGTTGTGCGGGGTATGTGAGCCATTTGCCATATGTTGCGCCAGGGCCATAGGTTGCGCCACGTGGTGCGTCCACCAGGCGAACCCGCACCCATTCGCCCAGGAAAGTAGTTGCGCCACCGGTTGCACCGCGGGCGCCGCTGCCCCCGCACGTTGAATCAATCGCCGATCCAGTCAGAACCCCTGAGTGCAAGCGCTGTTTGGGGAAGCACGGGGCGGCGCCCCCTGCCCGAGAAGGGGGGGGGGGCGCGGAGGAGGAAGGGGCGGGTCAGCCACGAGCGAGGTGGCGAGGAGGGGGAAAAGCAGGGGGACGGAGGAGGGTCACGGAGTGCCTCGGGCCAGACAACTCCAGAGCGGGGGGAAAGAGCGGCGGCGCCGGCCGGCCGCGTCGGCGGGGCGGGGGCGCCAGGCGCCGTCCTGAAGACGCACGTGGCGGCCGCCAGCGCGCCGCGGCGGCGGCGCTGCCTCGGAGGCCGCCCCCAGCCCTGGCCCTTTTTCAGTCTTCCTCCCCCATCCCTCCGTTTCTGCCCAGCCTCTTCCCAGCCCAGCCTAGGCCATTCCCCCTCCCCCGCCGAGCGCACTCGACCTAGAGGTCTGAGGTCATCGTCAGCATCGTCGTCGTCGTCGTAGTCGTCGTCGTCGTCGGCGTCGGCGCCGTCGTCGTCCACGTCATACTCCGCCCAGCCGCCCAGCCCACAGGGGGTTACCTGGTGGCTTAGAGTAAGAGGGGGGGAGGAAGACGCGCCCTCCCAGCTTCCAACTCCTCCCTCCTCCTCCCACCCGCTTCCTCCTGCCCCTCCTCCTCCTCCTCCTCCTCCTCCTCCTCCTCGTCCTCCTCCTCCTCCTCGTCCTTCTCCTCCTCCTCCTCGTCCTCCTCCTCCTCCTCGTCCTCCTGCTCTTCCTCCTCCCCCACCGTCCCCGTCGCAGCTCGCTTGCTGGGCGGGGCTGAGGCGCTCCCGACATGGTGCAGGGTTGCCCCGAGTCCTAAGAGAACCCAAAGTACCCCTCGTGGCCCCACTTGCGCGTGTCCTCCAGCCCGGCCCGGCCCCCGCGCACCCTCTCATGCGTTCGGGGCCCCCGCCCCGTCCTGCGATTGCCGATTGATTCCCAGCAGCTTAGCGGCTGTTGTGGCTCGAGCTTTTCTCAGGGGGCATCGAGCTTGCCGCCAGGTGGCTCGCCGCGGCCCGGCGCCGCCCGGCGCCGCCCGGAGGTCCGAGTTCGCGGCGAGGATGGGGGTTCCTGCTGCGGATTCCCTGATGGACGAGTTCGACGAGCACCCCCCGCCGCCGCCGCCGGAGATCACCGCCGGCGGCTCCACCGGCGGGCGGGGCCGCGGGCGCGGCCGCGGGAAGGCGGCGGGGGGCGGCAGGGGCCGCGGCAGAGGTTGTTCTGCGCAGGATTCCGCTGAGCCCGAGGAGGCCCCAGAAGCAGAGGCGGGCGCTGCCGGCGCGTCCAACCCCAAGAAGCGAGCTGGCAAGACCAGGGCCAGCGCCAAGGCGAAGCTCGTGAAGGCAGGCGACGGCGAGCGCGTCTGCCGAACGTGTGCGAAGGCGAAGCCCAACACGTGCTTCATCTGTCAGAACAACGACTGCGATGAGTGCAGAACGCCTCCGAGGATCCTCCGCCGCATCGCGGAAAGTCAGGGCGAGGATAGTTCCAAGTGGTTCAATGACTACGTCCAGGACCCAGACAACCGCCTGAAGATCGCGCAGCAATACAATGTGCGCTGCCCTCTCAACACAATCAGTCCGAACGGGCCTCGGGGAACCTTCCCCTTGCTGCAGTACCGGAGGGAGGTCCAGATGGAGAAGTCCTTGATGAAGGACGGAGTCTGGGAAATGATGTCGGAGATCGCCTACCAGCACCACGCAGGGAAGCCGAAGAATGGGGGGCTCTCGCCGATTCAGGCCAGCGCCAAGTGGCAGGCGATGTACAAGGCTACAGGGGCGGTCGCAGACCTCCTCGGCGAGAACCCAGAGTACCCGAGCAGGCTCCAAGGGCCTGCCAAGGGCCTGGGATCGATAAACCGTTCTACCTTCCTCCAGTCCAGTATAGCTTGTCCCTTGGGCCACTGGCCACTGAACCTCTCCTGCCCCGCCTCTGGCCCTTTGGCTCTGCCGCCCTTCTGCCCGCCCTGGCCTTTTACATTCGCGTTGATGCCCCCCCTCACCGTCGCGCCTCTTCCACCCCCGCCTCCGTCTCCACCTCTTACCCCTCGCCGGCGCGCCGAGGGTCTCGCCCAGTCAAGTCGGAACTGGAGCGCGGGCGAGGGGTGAGGCGGAGGCGGATAGAGGAGGGAGGATAGCGAGGAGTGGCCGGGGAGTGAAACAGTAAAGGGGGAGGAGGGAGGATCCATAGCGTTAGGCACCCATGTAATCCCAAAGTTATGTCGTAGCTCGTTGCATTGGCAATTGCCTTCAGGGTTGCGGTCAAGGTCAAGGACATCATCATAGATCGCCAGGCTCGTCGTGAACTCGAGGGCGCGACGTTCTCCGACAAGCAGCTCAACAACGCGACCGACGCCGACGTCAAGAAGGCCATCGGTCGCCTGGACCACGCGGAGTTCGGCGAGGCGAGTGGGTTCTCTAACGGCGCGGGCATGCTCGACTACGCCCGGCAGTTCGCGTCCGGCTCGACCGACCTCTCCGACGGCGGCTCCGCCTCGCAGATCGGCGACGTCAAGCGGAAGATCGGCGACCTCAAGTCTTTGATGGAGGGCCACGACAAGGACGAGGAGGCTCGCGAGGCAGCGGCGGCCAAGAGGCTGAAGGCCGCCGCGGCCGTGGCTTCGGGGGCAGGCGCCGAAGGAGGCGGCGCCGCCGCCGTCGGCGGAGGAGGCACGGCGGCGTCTGCCACGGGCTCTGGCGCTGGCGAGGCCGATCACAAGCAGGAGGTCAAGCCAGTGTGGCACAACAGAGACGTCAAGGTAAATGACTCCCTGAAGTCGCACACCACATGGCGCGAGCAGCAGACAGAGGCAATCGTGACCTTGATCGCGAAATCGAAGATCGCCTTGAAGGCCGCCTCCGACCCAGAGATCGCGGCGATGTGCTGCCGCGACGCCGACATCTTGAAGAACCGGCCCCACGCGCTGAGGTTGGTCAAGGGCGGCGCGGAGAGCGTGGCCGCCGCGGTCGAGTTGAAGGCCGCGAACGGCTCGCTGGGCGAGACGCCGACCAAGGCCACCGGCGAGGATCCGCCGCCGCCGACGGCTGCCGATGCAGATGCAGCAGCAGCGCAGGAGACGCCGCCGGAGCCGTGCCCCTCCCCGCAGCCGCCCAGCGAAGGCCCGGGCGGAGGTGACCCAGGTGACAGCAGGGGCCAACGGCTTCCTCTCTGGCTCTGTCTCTGTCTCTGTCTCTGTCTCTGTCTCTCTCTCTCTCTCTCTCTCTCTCTCTCTCTCTCTCGTTCTCTCTTCTCCCTCCTACTTCCACCTCCACCTTCTCCCTCCTCCCTCTTCCTCCTCCCTCCCCCTCCCCCCGTGTCCCCCTCCCTCCCCCTGTCTCATCCTCCCTCCTCATCCTCCTCTATCCCGATCCGCCCCGCCCCGCAGCGAACTCCCCCGCCTGTCCTGGGGCGGCGGCGGTCGCAGCGGCGGCGGCGGCGGTGGCGCCAGCCATCGGCCCTCGAGGGGGGCGGCGAGCGGGGGGGATTGAGCTCGGGGGGCGGATAGCAGGCGGGCGGAGAACTGGGCAGGGGGAGAGGACGAGAAGGAGGATGGAGGAGAAGGATGGAGGAGATGGGGTTGAGCGGAGTTGAGGCGATTGGGAGCGAACGGTGATTTTTTCTTATCGAATGTGTCCCAGGTGGCGCGGCGGCGGGGGCTCGGCCAGACATATCCGATGAAGACAAGGATTTCATTAAGAACAACTTCCTCCCCGACCCCCCGCCGAGCACTTGCCCGCCGCAGATCGTCGAGGAGTATCTTGCCGGCCTGCAGGTCGCGAAGGACAAGTTGGGCTTCGACATTGAGGCAGAGAAGATGATGAAGGTAGCGCTGGAGAAACTGGACCAAGCCGAAGCCGCCCAGCAGCAAGCTCAGGAGGCTGAGGCGTCGCGAGGCCTGATGACGCCGAAAGCCAAGGGTGCGGCGAAGCCGCCGACGAGCCATGCGTCGACGTCAGTGGCGACGGGCGTCGAGGCAGACGCCTCCAGGCTCCGCTCGTACATCGCGAAGGTGAGTCATAACTTAGGCAACTGCAACGACGGCGAGTTTGGCATTGGCATGGCCGCCCCATCTCGCCAGTACCGCGGCCTGTTGACTCTCGAGGAGTTCGAGGCCATCCCAGGGGAGATCAAGCGGTGCATGTCCAAGGCCGAGCTGAGCTCAGTGGGGATGCGCTGGAAGCAGCACAAGACGGCCCTCACGGAGCTCCAGACGATGGTCAAGGCTGCCGAGGCCAGGGTGGCCACCACGATCCAGCAGGCGCGGCAGAAGAAGCTCTCCGGAGGAGACGCGGTTGCGAACCTGAGGGTGGTTATCTAGGCGATGGGGGAGAGGGGGGCACCCCGCCTACCCCTCCCATGAGGGGCGGGGTCTGTGTCAGATGGGTTCGGGATGGGGGGGAGGGGAAATGGGGTGGGGGAAGGGGAGGGGATCGGGCATGGACCCTCAGAGGAAGTGGCGCTGCCGCCAGCTCGGGCAAGCAGACGGTGCACGACTTCGTGCTGGCGGCATTGCAGACGAAGCCCGAGGATTCCAAGATCGACGTTCGCCTGCTCGAGGTGACGCTGCTCGAGGCGGACGGCGCGTTCGACCCGGCCTTGCCGTGCCTGATCGGAGACGTCCCGACTTCGATGGAGCTCCGCGGCCAGTGCATGGCCTATATGGAGAGCTTCCCGGGCACGGAGGAGAAGGCCAAGAATCGCAGGGGTCAGAAGGCCCTCACTCCGATGGCTGCCGATGGCATGGAGAGCGTCCTGAATGGCCTGTTCCACGCGGAGCAGCGCATTGTGCCTCCGGCGGCGGCGGCGGCGGCGGCGATCAAGCCGGATTCGCTGAGGTGCGCTTTGATCCCGAGCATCTACGTCGTGGACAAGAAGCTCGAGACCTCGGCGTTTGAGCTGGGGCAGTTGCCCACTTTCAGGGCGTGCCTTGGCGGCAGCAAGACGTTCGTCGTCGTCAGCGGTGCGTCTGTGTACCACTACTTGGACTCCTTGGGCAAAAAGTACGACGGCAAGGTGGTGGCGGGGTTCCTGCGCGACTTGCCCCAGAAGGATTTCGACAGCTTCATCGCGCAGGGCCACCCCGTCTGGTACGGCAAGCAGGAGACTGGCCAGGCCATGTACCTCCCGCCTGGCAGCTTGTTCTGGGGGCAGGTCGGCGACTCCGACTTCGGCGGCGCCAAGGCCGTGGTCATGTGCAAGGCGAAGGTCGACAAGGGCACGGGCGAGCCCATTGGCAAGGACACGGAGGCGCTCCTGTCCGACGTGTGCAAGTGCCTGATGCAGCACGGCACCCCCAACGCGCTGGCGGTCGCGGCCCGGGACCATTTGGCTGGCATGAAGGCCTCGTGAGTGAGTGAGTGCTGCCGGGCTGCAGCGCAGCGCAGGCGCGCCGCATGCGGCAGCGTGCCAGGGGCGCTGATTGCCCAGCAATCGCGGCGAGGCGGACGACGACGAGGACAATGACGATGACGAGGACGATGGCCACAGCTGGCGATGACGAGGACGAGAGGGGCGACGAGGACGATGACGAGGCCCGCCGCGCAGATGGATCATCCATCTGCGCGTCGTCGTCGTCATCGTCGTCGTCGTCGTCGTCGTCCTTCGTGGATGGCGACGGCGACGACGACGATGACGACGACGACGACAACCACGACCACGACCGCGACGACCACGACGACCACGACAACGACCACGACGACGACGAGTGCCGCCGCGGGCCGCCGCTTGCTAGCGCGGCAGCGCGGGAGCCTTTCAGGCTACTTTCAGGAGGGCGGCATTGCGCCGCCCTCGCGCCAGGCGCGAGGTCGCGCCTGGCTTTTTCAGGGGAGCTGGCGGGCCGACGGCCAAGGAGGCCAGCACGGGCTTGCCCGCCGTGAGGTCGGGGAGAAGATGGGGGGGAGGGAGGGGGGATAGGAGAGAGGGGGGCGGTGGCCCTGTAGGCCCCGCCCTTCCCGGGCCTGCTCGGGGAGGGAGAGGGAGGGCGGAGGGGGGGGGCGAGGGGGAGGGAAGAGGAGAGAGGGAGGGAGAGATTGGAGGGATGAAGGGAGGGGGGATGATGGGGAGAGGGAGGGAGGGGTTGGATAGGGTCAGCGCTCGCACTGGCCGCGAGAGGAAAACTCCTCGTTGCTTCGCGCATCCCCGCCAGCCCATTCAGAAACGACACCCAGGCGAGTTGAGGTGATCATGGAAGCGTGGGAGCACAGGAGGGGGCATCTGAACCGAGCGAAGGAGGGATGAGGAGAAGGAGCAGGCTGGATGCATTGATGAGGGAGTTGAGGAGACATGATGATGATGATGATGATGCTGATGATGATCATCATCATCATCATCATCATGATGACCATGATGATGGTGATGATGATGATGATGATGATCATGATGAGGATGATGCTGCTGATGGTGATGATGAGGATGCGAAGGGGGAGGATAAGGAGGATAATGAGACGGAGGTGAATAAGGGAGGATGAGGGAGAGGAGGAGGAGGAGGAGGAGAAGGATAATGAGGATAATGATGAGGAGGAGCACAAGGCGAATAGAAAACCCAGCAGCCTTTTCAATACTTATCGGAATATCATCAGAGGTCTCCTGGAAACTGTTTGGAGGCCTCTGGGGGCGTCTCGGGGGGCATCTTGGCGGGCCCAGGGCCGTCTTTAAGCGTCTTCGGTGCCTCTGGGATCCGTGTGGGGCCTCTTGGGGGTCTCTTGGGAGCCTCTTGGAGGCCCCTTGGGCGCCTCTCGGGGCCGTCTGGGCGCGCGCTGGGACTCTTGGGGCGCTCTCGGGGGCCTTCGATGCGCTATGGGGCAATGTTGGAGGAGATCGATAAGAGGGGGGCCTAAAATGGCCCTGGATTTCGGGGGGCCCAAATATCGCCTCTTGGGGTCTTGGGGTGCTTTTGGGGCGCTCTTGGGCGCTCTTGCGGCCGTCTTGGGACTCCCCTGGGCCTCTCTTGGGGCCTTCTTAGATATCTTGGGGCTTCAGATCACCATCGGAAACGAAGAGGCGATAAATCAAGACAACATTGAGAATGTGTTGAGGTAATTGTTGAAAGATTTCGGCGTCTTCGGGGCCTCCTTGGCCGTTGGCCATTCGGAGCCGTTTTGGGGCGGTCTTCAGGCATTGTTGGATATCTTGAGCCATCTTGGAAGTCATCTTGGGCTCTCTGAGGCCGTCTTGGAGCCGTCTTGGGCGACACCTCGCGGGGCGCACCGCCCAGGTCCAGGGGAGAGGGCGGGGGGAGGGGCACCCCCATCCCCGAAGGGGAAGAATGGGTTTCGAGGAGGACCCCCCTCTAGACCACCTGCGCCATAAAAGGGTTCGTGGGAGTAGGAGCAGGAGGGGGAGAGGGCTCCCCGACCCCGACCTAATTTTTTCCCTCCTTACCCGTCCTCGTTACCTCACCTCCCTCGCCTCGCCCCTCGCCCTCCTCCCTCCTCCTTCCCTTCCCCCTGCCTCCTCCCTCCCCCCCTCTCTTGTCCTCCTTCACTCCGCTCCCCCTCGTCTTTCCTGCCCCCCTCTTCCCGCGTCTCTATTGTTATCCTTGCCCCCGTCCGCCCACTCCCTGAACTCTCACTCCCTCGCCGCGCCCAGGCGGCAGCGGCGGCCGGCGCCTGCGCCGCCCCGCTGAGCCGCGCCGGCGTGTAGCCGAAACAGCAGCGGCAGCAGCAGCAGCGGCAGCAGCAGCAGCAGCAGCAGGCGCAAGAGCAGCAGCAGGAGCAGGAACGGGAAGGGCAGTAGGAGCAGGAGAAGCAGGAGCAGCAAGCAGTAAGCAGTGGGAGAAGGAGCAGGAGCATCAGCAGGAGCAGCAGGAGCAGGAGCAGGAGCAGCAGGGACAGAAGGAGTAGGAGGAGCAGGAGGGGCACTGGGGGCAGGAGGCAGGAGGAGGCGGAGGAGGAGGAGGATAATGGGGGAAGAGGGGGCGGAGGGCGGAGGGGATGGGGGGCGGGGGAGGGGGCCCCGAGAGGAGAGGATGAGGATCGTTTTTTTTTTTTTTGCGTGAGATGTTTCTGATGCGCCTTCGCGACCGCGTCTAATGACGCGGGGCCGCGAGGCTAGAACTCTCCCCCCCCCCAAGGCCTATCTTGATATCTCACCCTCTTGCCTCTTGCTGGGCGAGCGCGTGGGCAGTGTCGAAGTAATTTGATCGCGCATGTGAGATTCGTGAAATGGCGGTGAGACTGACGATGATGCGAGGGCTGAGGAGATACATGGAGGCGAGGAGGGGAGGGATACCACGTACAGTTTGCTCTCTGCTGTGGGGTTCAAGAGAGCAGCGTTCGCGCAGCGTGCGAGACCTGAGTACCTCACGCTGGAAATTTATGATTCCTCGTCCTCGTCCTCCTCCTCGTCTTCGGTCTCCTCTTCCTATTCGGCCTCCTCCTCCTCCTCCTCCTCCTACTGGCCGCTGGTTTCCAATGTGCAGCAAGTTCGCTTTGTCTGAACTCTACGTCGGCCCCCCTCTGGGAACCCCATTGGAAAATCGCATTGGTAGCTGAACCCCCCTCTGAATTCAAAAGCTTCCAAAAAACGATGACCGCCCCCCCTTCTGAACTCGAACGTATCCGTTCCCTACCTGGAACGCTCGAATGTCCTCTGGGGGGCGACCTGGCCCACTGAGCCTAACCCTCTGCGACGCTTCCCGGTCCACCTTCAGAGGTGTTCATCGCATCGGTCGTGAGGCCTTTGGACGATCGCTGAGCGACGCGTCGCTCCCGCTCAGCGTGATCGCTCCGCTTCTCTGAGCACTTTTCGGAGGCTCACGATCGACGGTGAAACGATCGACCTCCCCCCTCCTCCCTCTCATCCCTTCCTCCTCCTATGCCTCCTCCTCCTCCTCCTCCTCATCCTTTGCCTCCCCCTCATCCTCCTCCTCCTCCCCCTCCTTCTTCCTCCTCATCCGCCTCCGCCTCCTCCACTTCCATCCTCCTCCTCCTCCTCCCCCTCAGCATCTTGAGGTGTCCTGAGGTGTCCTGAGGTGTCCCGAGGTGTCCTGAGGTCTCCTGGGGTTGTCAGCTCAGAGGTGCCCTGAGGTGTCCTGAGGCGCCCTGGTGTTGTCATCTCAGAGGTGTCCTGAGGTGTCCTGAGGTGTCCTGAGGCGTTGCATTCGCCGTCGTCGTCGTCGGCGTCCGCCGTCGTCGTCGTCGCCGTCGTCGTCGTCGTCGTCATCTTGCATCGTCGTCGCCGCCGCCGCAGTCGTCGTCGTCGTCCGCCGCCTTCGTCGCCGCCGACGTCGTCGCCGTCGCCGTTGTCGCCGTCGTCGTCGTCGCCGTCGTCGTCGTCGTCGTCCTGCAGCGTGGTCGTCGCCGCCGCAGTCGTCGTCGTCGTCCGCCGCCTTCGTCGCCGCCGACGTCGTCGCCGTCGCCGCCGTCGCCGCCGCCGCCGTCGCCGCCGTCGTCGTCGCCGTCGCCGCCGCCGCCGCCGTCGCCGTCGCCGCCGTCGCCGTCGCCGCCGTCGCCCTTATCCTCCGCATCGGCTGCGCCGTCTCACCGCCGCCCATCATCCCCGCAATCGCGACCCTCATGGTCCTCGCGAAGGTTCGCGACGCGGTCCTGGCCCTCGCGAATGTTCGCGATCGTGGCGACTTGGCTCGCGATAGTGGCGGCCTGGCTCTCGATCGTGGCCTTCTGAGCTTCGATCGTGGCGTCTTTGCTCTGAATCTGCTCAATCAGCCATTTGATGTAATCATCGCGCTGCTTCAGGGCGCGATCAACCACGGAGACGATCACACGGCGATGATCATCAGCCGACTCGAGCTGCTGGTTCATAACAGCAACCATGCGGTCCGCCGTATCCTCGACGGGGCCGCTCCGCCACGATCCACCACCAGCATAAGCCGAGGACGAGCCGTCACCAATTGACGCCAGTTCGGGCGGGGAGGTCGACGGTGGGCGGGCTGGGCTGATAACCGTTCTGTACCAACATATACGGAGGATGGCGAGGAGGATGAGGACGAGGATACCAATGATGACGAGGACGGGGGTGGTGGAGATCACGCTGCTCAGACAGCGATCGCACATCGTCGACGTATGCGATCATCGTCGCAGCGTTCTGGCACAGATCGCGCCCGTCTCTCTTCTCTATAGCCACAATGCCGCGCATGCATGAAGATATCAAAGCACTCCGAGCCCTGCATCGCCATGAGGATAGACTGTTTAGGAACCAGCAGCTTGACACCGCCATCAAGCACAAGGCCAACAGCCTCAAGAAGGCGAAGCAGATGGACCGCAAGGCGACCTTGTCGCCGCGCCGCGCGCTGTCGGGACATGCTTGCATATGCATGCAGATATGATATTGTTGTTTGGTGCGGTGTATGTACACTAGAAGAGCGGTGTGATATGATAGTTCTGGGCTAGGTTGTGGGGTGTGTCTGATGTTGTCGGCGTGATCCCGCCTGGTTGTGCGTCTCACGGCGGGCGTGGTGACGCCTATCGCCACACCTATTCCCCCCCCCCCTCCCCCACCATCCTCCGACATGCCCCGCCCGTTCGGTTTGAGGTGATGCAGTGCTTCAAGGCGTACGAGAAGGCCAAGAAAAAGGCCGAGGACGCCGAGTACGCTTGGCTGCAAGCGCGCGAGCACGCTGTGATGGCAGCGCGGGCAGCAAGCGAAGGGGGGCTTGTACAGAGCACGGGGGCGCAAGGCCTTAGGCTTCGACGCGTGAGTGCGTGGATGCGCAATTAGGACCGAGTGTGTAAACACCGTTTCCCAAGAGTGGTGCCTGTCGCGGGGAGGGCGGGCGCTTCGCGCCATGCGCTAAGAAAACAATGCCTGGATCGAGCTCGTCGGGGCAGCGTTGCAACCATGGCAAATCTGGGGTCAACTGTTAGGGGGGAGTGGGAGATGTGGCTTATCGGCTCAGTTACAATAGGTTTTGCACAAGTCATCGGTTCAATTGTGGAGGGGCAATGGGCAAGTCCCGCAAGACGATCGCGATGGATGCCCAGGCTCGCCAGGACTGGAAGGAGGGCAAACATGTCAGGCTGACCAACGCTAACATCACCAATGTAGCATGCAAGGCAGAGTTCTTGTGTGCATCGAAGAAGGTGGCCTCGTGTGTGAAAACACGTCAGACACCCATTGCAATGACATTAGCCACCGCACTAGCAATTGCAATTGCATTGGAATTGGATGGCATGGAATGCCTGTGCCCTGTATATATGTGTTTTGTTTTAGCGCACGATTCCCAGGTTCTCGAGAAGTTCAAGAAGTTCGAGGCCACCAAGAAGAAGATGGAGGAGGCCAAGAGCGAGTGGATGGAGTCGATCGGTGATCGCATCGATGCCCACGCTGAGTGGGAGAACGCGTGCGAGCAGCACGCGAGCATCAAATCAGAGCGCATGCCGCGCTGAGCGTGCCGCGCTGGGGCCGTGTCGGGCGAGGTTTCGCAAGTGCGATGATGTGTTCAGACTCGCAATGGTCCACGTCAAATGATTAGTGGTCGCGCCAATCATGCCTTACATCTGATTAGCATGCCGAGCAAGGGGGTGGACCCATCCAAGTCAGTGTTTGTCAAGCTGCGCCCAGCCGTGGCGACGACGATGGCTGACCCCCCCCCGCCCCCCGAGAGGACTACCAACCCCCCGAGAGGACTACCAACCCTCGCGCTGTTGGTTTGTTCGACACCCCTGTTGACCTTTGCCTCATCGCCGAGCGTGCACGCGTCATCGTCGCGGGCTCCGTAACCAGTTTGGCTCAAACAGTTTTGCGAAATTGCATATCGCTTTCTGCTGCGTAGCAGCAGTGACGTCGATACGTGATGTGCTGGCCGAACTCAATCATATGACTGATTGGCATCATACCCAAGTCGGCTGCGGACTTGACGCAAAGACATGCGCCGACAACCAGATGCAGTCGCTGTTGTCGAGAGTGCGATCCTTCGGAACGATCAGCACTGACGACGCCACGCTCTTGGTGGGCACAATTCGGGACAATGCGCTCCCAGACTGGTCTCCTGATCAGATTGCAGAAATCTGCGCGGCGGTAGGGCAGAAGACGGGTGTGCTGACCAGCACCGCAGATAAGAAGTGGCAGAAGGTAACTGCATTATCGCGCTTCCTTTCGGCGTCTGAGGCGGCCAAGTTAAAGAGCGGCGACAGGTCGCAGAAGGCGATGATCGCCATGGTGTGCAAGAGGGCCCATGCGATCGGCATGTGCACTCTGTCCGAGGGGAGCAAGGGTCAACTCGCAGCGGTGGTATCGTCCCAACTCACTGGCGTTACCAACGACATGTGGTACGACATTCTGGCGCAGGTCAAGCTGAAGCTGGCTACCATGAAGGCACGAGACTGGAAACACAGAACTATATGGGAATACGATTCTCCAGGCTCCCTCGAGAGCGAATCGCGGTGCTATACCGCGTGCCCCGAGGGGGGCCCGCCACGCGGGCAGGACTGGTACATCGACGAGCCCGATTTCGTGCGACTGAGCAGTCGCCTGATGAAGGGCGGCAAGCACGCGGCCAAGCAAGTGCGGGACGACCGCCCCGCCCCGCCGCCGCCGACCGCCCCACCTCCCGCCATTTGCGACTTCGGCGCCTACCAATCCATGTACGGGACGATGAACGCGTACCATATGTACGCTCATCCAGGAATGGTGCCTCCGCCAGGGATGGTGCCTGGCCAATCGTCACGCTCCTGGTCGCCTCCGCCAGGGATGATGCCGAAGCCCGAAGCGCCACCGCAAGATGCGCCCTCACCACAGGAGGCGCCCCCGCCTGCGGCCCCACCAGCCGCGGGAGGAATGCCCGCCCCGCTCGGCGACTTATCTGATGAGGAGGCAGCGCTTCGCAAGACAATGCGCAAGCGTAAGGGGGCCGTGGCCCTGAGTAAACGTCCAGCAGCTGCTGGGGGCGATGCCGATGGTGTCGAGGGCGCCGACGACGATGGCGGCGAACTCGCCGACGAGGAGGGGGGCCCGCCGAAGAAGGTCATGAAGGGCGCCCCGCCGAAGAAGGCCATGAAGGTGGTCATGCGGAGGCCCTCGGCGAGGCCGAAGCCGCTGCCCAAGGCCCCGCTGGCGGGGGCCCCGAAGATCGAGTACCGCGCGGGGTATATACTCACGCAGCCAGACAAGTCCCAGCACAGGGCTGTCCTGGGGCGGCCCGACAGGCGCATCCGCTGGGACACGGGCAGCAGGCGTTCACCAAGGCGATGAAGCTCATAGACGAGCGCTCGTAGCCGCTTGTATGCTCTGCTCACCGCCGATCGCGACTTCTCGCGATTTGTTTCGCTGTGCTATAACGCTTGTGTGCATTGTTCATGTATGCCTGCATGGTGCAATGTAAAATGCAAGTCGTTGTCCCATCGTATGCGAGGGGCACCCGTCGCACAATCCTCTGTTGCGATTGCAGGTATCGCATTCATGCTACCATCACTCAGTAGCAGTTTTGGCTCAAGCCATGTCGGCGGGGCCACCGAAGCGTCGCAAGACAGACGCCGAAGCACTGATTGAGTTACACAAAGGCCCATATGTATCTGAGCGGAGTCTTACATACATTCTCAAGTACGTACGAGGTAATGGTATACCAGGTAACATGTCGCGTTATGCGCAGTACAGCGCAAGGCAGAAATTAATCGGTGCCGAATCGAACCAGCACGGTGACGTGATTGTCGGCATTGATATGCCATTGAACAGCGGTAAGAGCTTCCAGAACTGGGCGTGCGCCCCTGGCCCGTACGTGTACTTGACGGCGAAACGGAGTAAGGGGTTCAGAGATCTGTTGCGCCGCCAGCTCGCCAAGCACCCGTGCTCCCTAGCATCCCCATGGCGCAGCTGTTTATATTTCGACGGTATCTCACCGCGTGACCCGTTGGCCAAGGGCAAAGACCACCGAGGGGTGGATGTTGTATACTGGTCGTTTCTAGAGTTCGATGAGTTCTTGCAGGACGAAGACGCATGGCTCGTGCTCAGCACCGCTCGGGTTTCCAAAGTGAGGGACATGCCTGGAGGGATCGGGCAGTCGGTTGCAATGACGTGCAACGAGCTCATGTTCAATACGTCTGGCGGGGTGAACTTTCGTACGACTGGAGTTATATTGGACGTGTCAGAAGCAGGGGATGCCACAAGGCACGCGACTATAATCGCGAGGTTGGGCTGCACTGTGGGCGACGAAGAAGCCCTCCGTGAATTCCACATGAACAAAGGGCACGCGGGCACCAAACCGTGTGCCATCTGCAGGGACGTGCTCAACCAGAAGTTCGACTATGCGTCGCACGACACGTCTGGTACATTTATATCGGACGCATGCCTCGACAGAAGCAAACGCGTCGTCAACACAGACGCGCAGATCGTTGCTATCTTGGAAAGGCTACGCCCCGACTGGGAGAGGTACGACCGCGGTGAGATTAGCGACAACAGGTGGAAGGAGATCACGCAGCTAAAGGGTTGGAACTTTCATCCGACGCACGTTGCCTTGGACGCCAACCTCGCCTACGGTGTCATGTCGCTCCTCTGCTTCGATTGGATGCACATCTATAGCGCCAACGGTATCGTAGCTGAAGAAGTGAAAGCTTTCACTGAGAACAAGGCGGCTGGCAAACTCTGCAGCGCCGAAGATCTCAACGACTATCCTTCAAACTGGACATGGCCCCACAAGTTTCATGCCGCCAATGCCGTGTTCGCACAGGGCGAACTACAAGCAAACGCATCGCAAGAGCTGTCTATGATTCCCGTGCTGGCGCGTTTCATCAGGCAAGTCATTGCCAAGCTGCCTGATGCAGGCGCCATCTCGGGTCATATTGCAAGTTTACTTGCGCTGTGCGATGCCATTGATATGGTTATTCTCTCGTCCAGGGGCCTCGCGACTGCACGTGAGCTGGATGTCGCCGTGATGAAGCATTTGGAGCTACACACGCGCACATACGGGACTAAATATTGGGTTTACAAACACCATATGGCAAGTCATCTTGCCGACATGTACTTCAAATTCGGACCCTTGAACTGCTTCGTCCACGAGCGGAAGCACAAAGTTTGCAAGAAGTTTGCAAAGGACCATCTGTGCATGAGGACCCCCGAGAAGTCATTGATGATGCAGCTCACGGCGCAGCACAGTTACGACATGGAGCACTTCAGCATCTCAACGACGCTGGTCGACCCCGTAGCCGCCACCAAGAAGCTCATGGGCGTCTTGAAGGAGTTGCGTCCGCAGACGCAATCGGCATCATCGAGCCTCACGGCGTGGACCAAGTACGGGCCGATCCATAGAGGAGACATATGCTTGCTGGGACGTGCTGCAGGACATGCAGCCGTGCAGGTCTGGTTCCATGTAGATTGTGACACAGAGACTGCGCCCTCAGGGCCTCGATGCTTAGTCTTGGAATTGCAGACTCGGCACGTGCACAGCGCAGATTACTATTCTAGGTATTCCATAGACGAAGATAATAATCCCGTGCTCATTCCTTTGGACTCGCTGAGGCACCCTGTGATTAACAGGCGTCTCGGCGATGCAATCACTTGCATTTGGCCAGTTGAGTATCGCAAATTGGAATGCTGACGCGTTTGCGATGCAGAAGTATACATCTTCACATCAATGAATACATCTTCGAATCATCCCGCAAGAAACACAACATCGAAATTGAAACGACATTGATCGCCCCAGAATCAAGTATATGTTAGCCGAAAAACTATCATATTATCCGAAATAAATCAACATGCTAACTTTTATAACTGAGTTATAACTAACTTATAACTCCGCCTAACAGTTACTAACTTCAAATGCCTTCAAGCAGCTTCGCCCAGCGACCCTCCAGACGGGCCCAGAGGAACCCCCGGGCCCCCCGGGCAGTTTTTCCAGTACCAAACAGGGGGCAGTTTGGTACCCCGCCCCAGCACGGCCCGGCCGCGACAAAAGCGCCTCTGCGTCGACGACGACGACGACGCCGACGACGACGACGACGACGGCGACGACGGCGACGACGAGGACGAGGACGACGACGACGACGACGACGACGACGACGACGACGACGACGACGACGACGACGACAGCGGCGCCCCCTGAGCTTCGGGCCCGCAGGGGGGGGCCATCCAAGCAAAGGGGGGCAGGCACACGTCTCCTGAGAGGGGACCCCTGGGGCTTAGGACCCAGGCCCCACCCAGGGCGCCTCGAGGGCCCCAGGCCCCAGGAGGCCGACAGCGCATGAGAGGTGGGCCATTCCCTAACCTGAGGTGACCCTGGAGGCGAGGAAGGCTCTCCGAGGCCTCGGCCCAGTCCAGCCCTTCCCTTCCCAGAACAGATCCGCAGGGACCTGGTGGGAGGGAGGGAGGATGGGGGAGGGAGGGAGAGTTAGGAGGGGAAGGGACGACCATGTTTTGCGTCGGCGGCGCACGACGAAGCGAGGGCCGCAAATGGATCCCATGCTGACGGCACGCTGGGCGACCTAAGGAGGGGAAGAACGGCCGCCAAAAACGCCAGAGCATGCGTGGGACTAGCGAGCAGAGCGCACAGAGGTACCCAGCTTATGTGGGTCTTCGGCGGTCCTTTTAACCAAGACCGCCAGTTCAGCCGCACATGCGCTGGGCGCACGGGTAAAGGGTTGAATTAAACATCATATGAACCGCACCCCAAACGGGTCAAAGTTAGAGCTCAAGCTTCGTAGATGCATCGTCGACTGGCTGGCTTCCCCCAGCCTGCCTTCCAGGGGAGATAAAAAATAGCGGATAGCGGGGCGAGGGAGGAGAACCAGAGCGGGAAAGGAACGACGAGGGCTGCGAGCCGCTTCCCCCGATGCTGTGTGCGGGCGCGGTGGCGCTGAAACCGCGTCGGGCTGCCGTGGCTCACTCCCATGTCTCAGGGCGCGCTCCAGCCAGGCGGTGGCAGAGCTCCTGCCACTCTTCTCCGCTCACGGGGGCGACCACGCGGCCGGGGGCAAGGCCGGCAGAGCCGGGTGCGTCACCGGCACCGTCGGTGCTTCGCCCGCGTTCCATGGGGTCGTCCAAGCCTCCACTTTCCTCAAGATCTTTTCTAATTGGTCCCTGGACGCCGAGATATGGACACGGCCCTGCTTGCGGAGCCAGACGTGTACGGATCCTTTTTTGTTCCCCAGTTTGATCAGGATGCCGGAAGGGACCGCGCAGTCCTTCGGGACGTAGCTCCAGCGGGCGGATCCCGAGAGGAGGGGGGTCGCGGTCGCGTTCTCCTTGTGGGTGGCCGCCCAGAAGAGGACCTCCCGGTCCGAAGGCAAACCCCCGGTGGGGAGGAGCCTCACCCACCTGCGGTCCCGGTACCTGGCGGCGTCGTCCTGGCCGCCTGGCCCGCCCGGCCCGCCTGGCTGGCCCAGCAGCACCGCCTGGCTCCGGCGCGAGTGCTCCGGGAAGAGCGGGTCCACCACCTTCGGCAGGGCCCCCGCCGCGCCTGGTCCGGGGTGCTGGAGCTGGGCGCGCGGGTCCCCGGCTGCGCCCGCCGGCACTTCTGCAGCAGCGGTTTCCGAGAGGTGGCGCGCGACCCAGCAGCTGCCGCAAAGGAGCTGGAAGCCGGTGTCCGTTACGTCTGTGAGGAGCGTCGGCCTTGAGACCCCGCAGCTCGCGCAGCAGAGGCTGTGCTTGGCTCCGCCTGGGGGGCTGCTCATAGGAAGGGCCCCGCAGCCTCCGCCTTCCGACTGGGCTGGGCCCTCTGCTGCTGCCGCCGCGGCGGCCGGGCCGGCGTGCGAGGTCCCCGCGCCGGGCGCCGGAGGGGCCTCCGTCGCCGCCATCTGGGCCGCGGCCCAGTGTCCCCAGCAGCTCTGGCAGTACCCCTCCGAGAGCTGAACTCCCTCCGCCCAGCAGGGGAGGAGGAGGAGGAGGAGGAGGAGGAGGAGGAGGAGGAGGAGGAGGAGGAGGAGGAGGAGGTGGTTGAGTCCGCAGCTCGAGGCTCGAGGAGGAGGAGACGAGGAGGAGGAGGAAGACGCCGACGGCCACGATGACGACGGCGGCGGCTGCGGCGGCCACCACGACGACGACGACTGCGGCTTTCGCGCCGACGACGCCGCCGCCGTCGTCGTCGTCCTTGTCGATGTCTCTGCCGGTTTCCTCGTCTGTGCTGGAGGCCCGCGGGGGCGTGCCTGGAAATCCGAAATCCTGGAGGCACCTTGGGCTGCGAAAGCCGTTGGCCACCCCCGATCCGGGCCCGCCTGGTCAGCCGGGTCTGGCTCCCCCCCCCCCTCCCGGCCCCGTGGAGGAGGAGTGCGGCAGGGTCGCGCCGCCCAGTCTCGTGTCGCCCTCCAGTGAGGCCTCCCTCCTGGCCTCCAGGGAAGGCCCGATGGGGCTCCAGAGTTGCTCTGAGAGCTCGGGATCCTTCCCAGACCTCTGGCGTCGCCGCGACCGCTTCGCACCGTGGACCCCTGGAGGTCTGGGCCTCTTCCCTGGGACGGGCTCTTTCCCGAAGGGCCCCCCAGAGTCCCGAGGGGCTGGCAAGAGCTTCCAGCGTTTCAACATCTGCATAAGGAGAACAGTTGTGTTATGATGTTTTGCGCATCGAGGGGAGGTCTGGTCGGCGGTGCGCAGAAGGAGGTGGCACGAGGGGGGCCTTCTGAGAAGGCAAGGGGCCTCTTGGAAGGCAGGGGGCTTCTCAGAAGGGCATGGGTTCGTCTGAGAAGGTTTCTTGGAAGCCGGGATGGTTTCTAAGTCGCCTCCTG
The DNA here is from genome assembly GCA_963575745.1 of Prorocentrum cordatum. Taxonomy (NCBI): domain Eukaryota; class Dinophyceae; order Prorocentrales; family Prorocentraceae; genus Prorocentrum; species Prorocentrum cordatum. The sequence goes on along the minus strand of CAUYUJ010013025.1, from coordinate 223,543 downwards.
CCTTCAAAGAATTCCCCCCGCCCTCTTGGAAGGCTGGCCCCTCGCGATGCGTCCTTGTGGGCGCCGCCAGCCTACCCCTCCCGGAGTCCATCCTCATTGGCTTTTCGAGGAGGATCCAGCCGTGGCAACGAGGAAAGCCTCCAGGCGGCGATACGGTCAGGAACTTTGGCTTAGCGTGTCGACCCGCTGGCTCTGTCCAACCAAGCTTCGGCGCGACACGCTATTCGGATCCCCGTTTCCAAAGCGCCAATGTCCTGAGCTTTTCCGAGCCTCCCGCCCCGCGGACCGAAGCGACACGCTATCCGCTCGAAGGGCAAAGCGTGTCGCCAGGGCCGCCGCCGCGACACGATACCCCAAAGTTCCGACCGTCAGAGTGACGAACAACGCTAGGGAAGGGCCGCCGATGTCTTGGCCACCTCCCGAATCTGGGTCTGCGTCGTGAGCTCCCAGATCATGCCTCCCACACTTTGTGTCACTTCGGCGACTCCGACGCTCACGTTGCATACTCGTGGACCCTGTTTGCCCCGAAAATAGAAGCCTGTGCGGATTACATGCGATGCGGACTTGAAGCAGGTTTTTCGTTGTCCCCCTCTTCGGCTGACCCGACGTTGGCCACATCCGACCGATTGCCCCCCCTCCCCAGACCCCTCCCAGACATCACCCTGATTTTCTCCATCGAGGAGGATCTGGCCCATGACGACGAGAAAGGGATCCAGGAGCCTCCCCCTCATCGTGGCCCCGATGCGCTGAGAGACGTTTTTTTTTCAGGGCCTGGCGATCAACCGGACGATCGGGCCCGCCCGCCCCCCCCGATGCGAAGAGCGTGCGCCGCATTGGCGCGTGCGGGCAGGGGCTGCCCAGAGCGAAAAACCCAGGTTCACGGCCGCCACCTCCCCCCCCCACCCACCAGATGACCCGGGCCATCGCCGAAAATTGCAAGACGATCTCCAGCCGTATGATATTCCAACCTACTTTAGCCTTGACCGCCAGAGATAATCTCGAGCACCAAAAGAGTACGGGAACTCGAGGGTTTTCACGTGTCGGGCCCTGGGAGACACTCGCCCGACGCTGTTTCGACACTCTTTCGACACTTGTCCGTGTGCTCGAAACTATTTCTGGGATGTGGTCCTTAAGTACGATGGGAGCAACAATACTCCAGCCCCCTCTTCGTGGCCCGCCCTTCGGCGGCGTCCGGCAGCACCCGACTCAACCCTGCCGCCCCCCCTGGCGCGCAGGTGGGCCTGCACAGCGGCGGAGCGCAGACCTGCACCGCCCGGCGCCGGGGGCGGGGGGGTGGGGGGGTAGTCGTGGAGAGAGCAGGGTTCCGCCTCCTCCTCCCAGTCCTTCTCCTCCTGTCCTTTCTCACATGTGGCAAGCTGGGATCGTAGCGTCCTCCTCCTCCTCCTGATGATCAGGAGGAGGATGATGAAGAGGAGGAGAGGAGGACGATAACTACGACGACGACGAGGACAAGGACGAGGTGAGAGGAAGGAGGAGGAGGAGGAAGTGGAGGAGAACAAGGATGATGATGATGATGATGATGATGATGATGATGATGATGATGATGATGATGATGATGATGATGATGATGATGATGATGATGATGATGATGATGATGATGATGATGATGATGATGATGATGATGATGATGATGATGATGATGATGATGATGATGATGATGATGATGATGATGATGATGATGAGAAGAGGAGGAGGAGGAGGAGGAGAGAGGCAGGGAGGAGGCAGGGAGGAGGCAGGGAGGAGGCAGGGAGGAGGCAGGGAGGGGGCAGGGAGGGAGGAGGGAGGAGGCAGGGGGGAGGCTTTTCCTGACCTGGCGCGGGCATTGCGAATGTGTGCCTCTAGAAGGAGGGTGGAGGGAGGGGCAGGAGTGGGAGGACGAGAAGGAGAAGGATAAGAAGCAGAATAAGGAGGAGGACCTCTATCCGCTCTCATTACGTAGCACCCCGCAATTGCGGATAAGAGTGAGGGGGCGGGCGCGGGCGACGCGGGCGTCGTCGAGCCGGCGGATCTCGTGGCCCCCACCCTCCCTGTCGCTGGCGCTCTCCTCCTCCTCCTCCCCCTCCTCCTCCTCCTCCTCCTCCTTCTCCTCGTCCTCGTCCTCGTGCTCGTCGTCATCGTCATCGTCACCCTCCTCCTCCACCTCGTCCTCCTCCTCCTTTTCTTCCTCGTCCTCCCTCTCCCCCCCTCGTCCTTCCATCATCGTCCGCCCATTGTCGTCCACCCCCTCATCGGCCTCCATCATCGTCCTCCCATTGTCGTCCATCATCATCCTCCTCCCCCTCCTCCCCCTCCTCCCCCTCCTCGTCCTCCTCCTCCTCACCTCCTCCCCCCTCCTCCCCCTCGTCCTCCTCCTCTCCTCACCCTCCTCCCCCTCCTCGTCCTCCTCCTCCTCCTCCTCCTCCTCGTCCTCCTGCTCCTGCTCCTCCTCTTCCTCCTCTTTCTCCACATTGTCCTTCCATCCTCTCTTCTTTCGCGTCCTCCTCCTCCCCTGTTTACTCCTCCTGCCTCCCTCTCCTTTCCCAAGATAACGGCAACGCAATCCTCTTTTCCACTTTATGCTTCCCGACTTTTCTGATCAAGGCAACTCGCCAGGGCAAAATTGCTGGACGGGCTGGTTTGGATGCACGGGGATTGAAGAGGTCGTTGCAGGCTCAGACGGCATGCAAAAATCCGCCGCCGCGTTTGTGCGGCATTGGTTTGTTCAGTGAACGAGGTTTGGGTCGCGGGTGGGTCGCGGGATCTCCACCTCCACCTAAAGGAATGCAAAAGCAACCCGCCGAAGGCGCCGAAAAGGTTGTCTTGCACACTGAACGTGGAATGGGTCGCGGGTGGGCCGCGGGTCCTCCACCGGGAACGAATGCAAAAGATGCCTGCCGCAGGCGCCGAAAAATTTGGTTTGTACCCTGAACGTGGTCGCGGGGTGGGTCGCGGGCTCTCCACCTGAAGCGAATGCAAAAGATGCCCGCCGCAGGCGCCGAAAAATGTGGTTCGTACCCTGAACGTGGTTTGGGTCGCAGGTTGGTCGCGAGTTGGTCGCGGGGTGGGTCGCGGGCTCTCCACCTGGAACGAATGCAAAAAAGCCCGCCGCAGGCGCCGAAAATGGTGGTTTGTACCTTGAACGTGGTTTGGGTCGCGGGTGGGTCGCGGGTCGGTCGCGGGGTGGGTCGCGGGTGGGTCGCGGGTGGGTCGCGGGTGGGTCGCGGGTGGGTCGCGGGTGGGTCGCGGGGTGGGCCGCGGGCGGGTCGCGGGGTAGGTCGCGGGTGGGTCGCGGGTGGGTCGCGGGTGGGTCGCGGGGTGGGTCGTGGGGTGGGTCGCCGGATGGGTCGCGGGTGGGTCGCGGGTGTGTCGCGGGTGGGTTGCCGGGTGGGTCGCGGGGTGGGTCGCGGGGTGTGTCGCGGGTGGGTCGCGGGTGGGTCGCGGGTGGGTCGCGGGGTGGGTCGCGGGTGGGGTCGCGGGTGGGTCGCGGGGCGGGTTGCGGGTGGGACGACGACAACGAACAACAACAAACAACAACAAACAACACCAACAACAACGAGAATCCGCACCGCGGAATCCCACTTCAGCCACGCACCCAGGGACAGTGAATGACCGTTCGGTACCCTTACTCTGATAAGTAAGGTCTCTTGGTTGCACCCCCAGACCCCAGACGTGTCGATAAGGAGGGCTGGGCGTCTCGCTGGAGATATCCTCACCAATTATGAGCCTGAAGCTCGAAATTTGCAACGGTTTCACGGATGGGGGAGTTGGTCTCGCCTTAGCTCCGCGCGCACTGGTCGCAAACATGTGCAGTCGTTTCCTTGATGGGGTGGCTCCTTTTCAACATGTGTCTCTCGCCTAAGGGCCGCGCGCACTCGTCTTAAAGTTCGCAGCAGTTTCACTGATTGAGGGGTGCTGAATTTCAAATGTGGTTCTCGCCGTAGCGCTGCGCAACAGCTTCACTAGTGGATGGGGGAGGGGTGGTCAAAAGTGTGCTCTTGCCGCAGCGCCGCGCACGCTCGGTTCCAACGTGTACAACAGCTTCGTTGATGGAGGGCGGCTCCTTTTCAAAATGTGGCCCTCGCCTCTGCGCCATGCACATGCAGATTAACATTCTGCAGCATTCCCAAACAGTGCTTGTACTTAGGGGTTCTTACTTCTGTTATAAGGAAATGGGCCTACTCTTCGGTCTGGCGGTTATCTGGCCGCCGTCGCCGCCTCGTCGCCGCCCGTTGTGCTACTCCGTGGTATGCAACCCATTGCATTGCTTTGCAGTGCTCGCATTGTTTTGCATTGCTTAGCTTTGCATTGCTTGCATTGCTTTGCATTGCGCTACGTCGTTTTGCATTGCTTTGCTTTGCGCTGCTACGCGTTGCTACACATTGTTGTGCATTGCGTTGCGTTGCTTTGCCTCGCTTGTTTTGCGTTGCTTGCTTCTTGGGCCGTGTGCCACATATACCGCACCACCCAACTTGCACCACATAAGTGGCACAACATAGATTGCACAACGCGGATTGCACCACCTAGATTTTATTTTCTACAAGAGGCTCAGGGCCTCCCCCTCCCCTTCCGGGGTTAAATGTTCACCTTGTCGTATTACAGTTTACATATGATTCTCACTTTCCATCGTCCATATGAGTTCACACCATCCCAGGCAGGCCGGTATCGACCCCCCCCCCGTCATCCTTTGCAAATAAATCCTTGCGCGCACTCCCGTTTATCGAATATCTTCAATTTTATAGATTCCCTTGCAGAAAATGGGACGAATTGCGCACGCGCGCGCGTCGTCGCGTGCGCATGCCGAAATCCTTCAAGAACCTTGTTTCGGAAGGCTTGCAGAATCGAGTGTCCAGAAAACATCTATCAAGCAAATGGTTCCGCAACACGGAATTAAATCAAAAAATTAAGCGCGCGCTCTTGCGATTTCTTTAAAACGGAAGCAAAACAACAAAACACAACAGCATCGGTTTTCCAAGATTTTCATAACATGCTACCAAACAAGCTTCGCGCGCGCATGCCGACATCTTTCGAATGCCCTTGCGCACGTGCTGTTGCGAGAACCTTTTATGCAAAAAAACGGGACGCAGTGCACGCGCGCGCGTCGTCGCGTGAGGATGCCGAAATCGTTCGAAAACATTGGGCTGCGCAAGGATGTCAAAACCAACTGTCCCGAAACTATATAAAAACATATGGTTTCGCAGCAGGCTTGCGCTCGCGCTCTTGTGAATTCTTAGGCTTACCACATGTCCATGGAATTCTGTCAAAGGGGCCTCTTGTGCCGCCTGCCGAATTCATTCTAACGCCCTTGCGCGTGTGCTGGGGGGGCACGATTCGTTTCAAATAGTACCATGCGGCCACTCTCGCGCGTCGGCCGCGCTCGCATGCCGAACTTTTCCTTTCAAAACCTTCATCACCGACGCGGGGGCGCTGTCATCGTCGTCGGAGTGATCAGCATCGGTCCCGTCACTGGCCGTGTCGTCGTCGCTGTCAACATCGACGCCAACATCGCTACTATCATCACAGTGTTTACCGTTGTCGACGTTGCCATGATACCGCGCCGGCCCAAGCCGCCGATTCGCACTGAAGTGACCGCTGGGATGTGCCCAGCGGTCAGCGCCACCGCGGCCGCGCCAGTCGCGCCAAACTACTTGGCCGCTGCGCGCGCGTGTATGCACGGGCTGGCGCGGCCGCATAGATGCACCAGCCAACGCCAAGCACTCATCACAATCGCCGCCGCATGGTTTTGCAAACCAAGCTGCGGGTGGGTGGGTGGGGTATTTGCAAAGCATGGGGTTTGTCAACTCGTTCGTAAAAACCAGTTGCGCCACATAGATAGCTCCACGCATTTTGCACAACACAGGTTGCACCACACACGTTGTACATCTTAGGTTGCACCACGTAGGCTGCACACCATGCACTGCACCACCTGTATAGCACAGCATCGATTGCGCCACATAGATTGCCCCACGTCGATTGCTCCACATGAATTGCACACCATGTGTTGCACTGCGTCGGTTGCTCCATCCCGGGCGCACTGCACACAAGGCGCAACATCGATTGGACAATGTTGAGTGCACAACACGTGGTTCGTCAACTCAGAGTTCACGACACACGTTGTTCCGTTCATATTGCACAACCTATAGTGCCAAACGAACACAATATTTTGGGCCCGCGCTGGCTAACATGTTCGTGGTTGAAGGGCGGTTCTCTCTTTCAAAATGCGGCCTTCGCTTTCGCGCTGCCCGTTTTCATTTTACAGTCTGCAACACCTTCACGGATGGGGGGGTTGCTTTCAAAATACGGGTCTCGCCGTTGCGCCGCGCACATTGGTTTTGGAGGCTTGCAACCGTCTCGCCGATGGAGGGCGACTATTTTTCTAAATGTGGCCCTCGCCTCAGCATCGCGACCATTTGTTTTTATGTGTGTACAAGCTTGCAGCAATCTCTTAAATGGAAAGGATAGTTATCAAAATGATGTTCTTGCACTAGCACCGCGCATATTCGTTTAAAAGCTTCGCCCTCGATTCAGGGATGGAGGGCGGTTCAAAGTGGGGTTCTCGCCTTAGCATCGCGAAGGTTTGCAATAATGTCAAGGATAGAGCGCTTGTCGTTTTCAAATTGAGGCTTTCGTGTCAGCGCCGAGCGCATTCCTTTTTCATGTACATGTGTACAAATATAAAAGGATGACTTCTCTTTTTCAGGATGGAGCTCTCGCGTGATATTTATTTCTTCATTTTCAAGACCGACAAACTTCAACGCCCGTGGTGCTACACGGATCCATGGTGGCTCTGTTTCCGTATTGGAGTTGCCGGTTGAAGTTGTTTTTAAGTACGTGGCCACAGGTGTGGACTGGTGTATCAGTGACGCGAATGGGATTGCGGTGTTTCTTCGGAAGGGGGGTCTCGCTGGACACCTCGCTGAACTGTATGATCAACGCCTTCCGCGTTCCTGGTTACGCGCCGGTACGAATGCAAGGCTGTTCTCTCTCGAGGCCGAAATGACAACTCCAATTGTGCTGGTCTGTCATGGCGGGGCGCCTTTTGTTGCCAAGAGGAGGAGTTGCATGGGGCGTATCAGAAGGGGACTTGGAACGGGAGGGTGTATCGCAGCATCTTTTATGCATTTCTGGCTCACGCATTGAAGGGCCCGCAGAGTACGGCACGGAGGATTACGAAATCTGTTGAGTCCAGGTTGTTCAGACTGGCACTCGTTCGTCAAATTTACCTCACATCGAAAGACAGAACGCCTCTCTCTTTCTTTCTTTCTCTCTTTCTCTCTCTTTCTTTCTCTCTCTCTCTCTCTCTCTCTCTTTCCACACCATGCGTCCGAACCCGCCACGCGCGTCACAGGTGCCACACGGCTTGCGCTCCGAGCCCCGGTGGCACCAGGGTTAGACGCATTTATGGTGTTGCACGTTGGTATCTCGTGCTGCGTGCAGTTCCCTTCCCCCCACACGGGCAAGGTTGAGTCCAATCTGATCCGATCCGCCTCTTCCGTCCAGACTTCAATCGATTCGAAAAAATCGCGCGAAAGGTTGTGCGCAAGTCTCGGTCCTCGGGGGCAAATTTCTGGGCGCCGGGGCTGCCAGAAACGGCTCAGGGCGAACAGATGGGCTGGCGGGTCGTTAGGTATGGGGGCGAATGTTTCGAACAACATTAAGTTGGTGGAGGTCTGCGTCCTCGGCTCTTCTCCTCCTCATCCTCGCCCGTTTCGCCCTGCTGTTCTTGCTCTGTCTCTCCTCTTGCTTCCTTTCCTCTCCCCCTTCCTTGCCTCCTCATCGGCGTTCTTGTTCCTCCTCCTGTCATCTCCTCCTCCTCCTCCTCCATCTATTTCCGACCTCCGCCTTCTTGTCTTCCCGTCATTATCCTCCGTTGTCCCTGCCGCGTCCTCATCCTCCTCCTCCTTCTCCTCCTCCTGCTCCTCCTTCTCCTGTGACTCTTTTTCTCCATTTCCCCCTCGTGCTTCTATCCTCCAAGATCCTCTCCACTCTTCTCCTCCGTTATCCTGTGTTGCTCCTGCCCTCCTCGTTTTCGTTATTGTTCGTGTTTGGGGGCCTTCCAGACGGTCCTCGTCACCACGGCTAGATTCGCCTCGGTTTCCTAGCCAGAACGAGCTCCAGAGGAGGTCTGAGGCTCGATTTGTAACTGAGAGGTTGTTGTATTCGTCCTTCTCCTCAGACTCCCTCCGCTCTCTCTCTCCCTCCCTCCGTCCTGCTCACTTCTCCCGTCCTTCTGTGACGGCTGGCGCGACAATTTCGACCGGGAGCGTTCGCTCAGCGCGTCGCGCCACTGGTCCTGGCCTTCTCCGCTGCGGCGCGACGCGCTGAGCACGCGGCCCAGTCCCAAAGCATCAACGTCCCGAGCGTTTCCCAGCTTCCCGTCCCGCGAAGCGGAGCGGCACGCCATCAGCTTGCACAGCACAGCGAGTTGTAGGGGCCGCCGGGCGGGAGCATGGTACTCGAGAGCGAGTCGCCATTCATCCGCTCGGCTACGACTGGGATTTTCCGCATAATGGAAGCTTCGGCTTTTTATGTTGACAGGGAGGCACGTTCATCGGGGCAACTGCAAGACGTGGCAAGCTGTGAGGCACGGAAGACGTGCAGGAGCATCGTGCGAACGCCGTTGCCCGAAAACGCCCCTCCTCTCATCCATGGACTCTCTGTCTCTCTGCTGTGCGGTCGGTGCCGCCTTTCGTCTCTGTGCCGCCGCCTTGTGTGGTCCTTCCCGCGTTGCGTTCTAGATCATGCAAATGTAGTTGTACATTATATGTACGTATGTATGTATGTATGTATGGATGTGCGTATGTATGTATATGTACATGTGTAGTTTTGTGTATGCAAATGCGTGTGTATGTGGTTGTGTAGTTGTCTATGTATATTGCTATGTAGGTGTATATGTATATTGTACGTTTACGTGTATGTACATGCATATGTATGTGTAGCTCATGCACATAGGTGTTTGTTTGTGTAGATGTACATGTATACGCACATGTATACGCACATGTTTAATGGAATGTATACGCGTAAGTATTCGCAGATGCATATATATATATATATATATATACATATATATACACGTGTATGTATATGTATAATGTGATTAATATCATCCAGGTGCACCCGCAATTGTTTATGTATATGGAATTGCGTACGCAACAGTCGTGATGATGCGAATGCAGATGTATGAGTTATGCATCGGTTTATGTATGCTTGCATGTGCGCATATGTTTATGCATAATAACGTTGTGGTCATGTATATATGTGTATTTGATATACGTGTAGATGTAGATGTGTATAGATGTGGATGTCGATGTGTGTGTGTGCATGCGTGTGCCAATTCGTATTGGTATATGACTTTGAACACTACAAGTATAGTATATGCGTGTGTAGATGGGATGGTATGTGTCCTTGTATGCCTATATGTTTTATGTTTATGTTTATGCAGATGTAGATGCGTATGTAAACCACAGGCAAGTTGGTGTTTATATTCGTACTTCTATGAACATGTATACGTTTGCTCATGTACATATATCGTATATTAATATGCAATAGTGTATACATGCTTATGTTTTTGTATATGAATATGTATGTGTATAAGTAGGTGTACATGTATACGCATATCTGTGTATGGCTGTAGATCAATGGAGCAACTGCAATCCTTGTGACAACTGCCAGCTCCCCCACTGAGGGAAATAGAACTCCACCACGGGAAGCACCAGCCATGGGGGAGAAGGGAGGACAAACACGTTGTGGAGGAGGCGGTCCCCTGAGGTCACCTCTGGAGGCGCCGAGAGTTCCAGAAACGCCCTCAAATTGTCAAATACCTAGATCCTGAATCCTCTCTCGTTCTTCTCTCTCTCGCTCTGCCTCTCTCTCGTCGTCGTCGTCGGCGGCGTCGGCGGTGGAGGAGTGTCAGGAGCAGGTGGAAGCTGGAGACAGGGAACAGTAGGGAGGAGGAGGAGATGGAGGAGCAGGAAATAAAAGTAATCAGGATGGGGCGAAGAAGGAGCACGAGGCTAAGACGGATGAGGAGGAGGAGGAGGAGGACGAGCAGGATGAGGATGGTCAGCAGGAAGGGAATGAGGTGTTGAGGATGCTGCTTCCGTTCCATATCCTGGCGTTGCGATGTCCCTGGAGGTCTCCGGAGGCCCCACAGGCCCGCAGGAGCCCGAACATGATTTGAACCGATCCCTTCCGAAATCGTTTAAGAACCTCCCCCCCGGCAATCCTCGAGGGTCGAGCGCACATTTCGGCAGGAGGATGAAGAGGGGAAAGAGGAGGAGGAGGGCGAGAAGGGGAGGAGAAGTATGAGGAGGAAGAGGGCAATGAGGATAGGAAGGATGAGGGGAAGGAAGAGAGGGGAAAGGAGGAGGAGGGTACTGGTGATGATGACGATGATGATATTGCTGCTGATGATGACGAATGACGACGATGATGACGACGATGACGTTGACGATGACGTGATGAGGATAATGGTACTGATGATGATGTTGATGGTGATGCTGATGATGATGGTAGTGGTGGTGCGACTATGTTGCCGATGATGACGATGATGATGATGATTATGATGATGATGATGATGATGATGATGATGATGATGATGACAATGATGATGGTGATGCTGATGGTGATGGTGGTGGTGATAATGATGATGGTGGTGTTCTTAGTTGTTGATGGAGGTGATGGCGACGATCATGAAAATGCTGATGATGACGATGGTGCTGCTGATGATGATGGTGGTGATGATGATGATCATCACGATGTTGATGCTGATGATGATGCTGATGATGGTGGTCATGATGATGATGATGATGATGATGATGATGATGATGATGATGATGATGATGATGATGATGATGATGATGATGATGATGATGATGATGATGATAATGATAATGATAATGATGATAATGATGATGATGATGATGATGATGCTGCTGATGATGATGATGATGATGATGATGATGATGATGAGCAGGAGGAAGAGGAAGGAGGGAGGGAGAGAGGGAAGGAGGGAGGGAGGGAGGGAGGGAGGGAGGGAGGGAGAGAGAGAGTGAGAGACAGAGCAGCATACAGAGCAGGAGGAGGAAAGGAGGAGGAGGGTAAGGAGGAGAAGGAGGAGATGTGAGGTGACGAGGGTGGAGGAGGAGGGACAGGGAAAGAGGAGGAGGAGGACGAGGAGGCCTTTGTGCCTTCCACGTGGCCAGGGCCCGCGCCGGCGCAAGCCAGACCCACCCGCACCTCGCCAGCGTCACTGCCCTCCATTATATGATGCCTTTCTCAGCTCTTTGTCTGTCGGTACCCTCATTTACAGTCTACTGATACCGCTGGTGACTCTTGGAGCGGTGCCTCAGGGGTCACCTGGATCTAGATCGATCACCCCCCCAGCGCCGACTGGCCCTGGCGGGGTGGAGGCTGCACCCGCTGGGATCTTACGCCACCAGGAATCAGGAACCAGGAGGAGGATGGGGAAGGAGGAGGGAAGGATGAGAAGGGGAAGGAGTACAGGTGTGGCATGAGGAGCAGGAGGAGGAGAGGAGGAGGAAGAGGAGGAATAATGACCAGTGCAAGCCCAAGACTCATCACCGATATTGCAATCAACCCTCCCTCCAAGTTCACTCTTCATAGGCCCAGACAAGGATTCGTTTTCACTGAGGGAAGTGCCCCGTTGGCAGACAACCGCTTGACGATCTGGAGTTCTGCCAGAAAACCATGGTTGATCGTCAACGCCGCGAATCACCATTACCATTGCGTCTTGACGATCATGATCCGTGCCAGAATTACATTCCTGGGACTTCTACACCGCGAATCAACGTGACTGTTGAGACCTGTCATACCGACATCATGCCTACACGCCAACTCTGGGACGTTACCAATAATGGGAATACTTGAAGCCGATGCAGGCTCTAAACACCAATGTGCGCGGCGCTAAGGCGAGAGCCATCTTTTGAAAAGGAACCATCCTCCACCCGTGAAGTGGTTGCACACTTGTAAGTCGGATGTGCGCGGCACCTAGGCGAGAGCCACATTTTTGAAAGGGACCGCTTTCCATCCGTGAGACCGTCGCAAGCAACGTTTTAAGACGAATGCGCGCGGCGCTATGGCGAGATCCTCATGCTGAAAACTGCCCGGCCTCCATCCGTGGAGCATTTGCAACGTTTAAGAAGATTGTGCGTGGCGCTGAGGCGAGAGCCACATTTTGAAATCCACCCGCCCTCCAACCGTGAAGCCGTTGCAAATCCTAAGCCTCAGCATCATAAAGTCTCAGGCGAAACGCCCGGCCCGCCTTCCGACTGGCCGCGGGGCGCGACAGGAAGGAGTTATTCATAAGGAAGAGGGATGGAGGAGGAAGAGGAGGAGGAGGAGAATGAGGAGGAGGAGGAGGGGGAGGGGGAGGAGGAGGGGGAGAAGAAGCAGTAGGAGAAGAAGGAGGGACGGCAGGGGAGGCTCAGCTCGCCCGCGGTCTTCCCCGACGAGGACGCGCGCCAGAAAAGCGGCGCCGACGGCCTCAACGCCCACCGTTCTCGATCATTGTCTTCTTCCTCATCTCTCCACCCCGTCCTCTTCCTCCTCATCCTCCTCCTCCTTCTTCCCCTTCTCCTCCTCCTCCTCCTCGTCCTCGTCGTCGTCTCCCTCCTCATCCTCCTCCCCCCTCCTCTTCCTCATGTCTCCTCCTCCTCTTCCTCCTCCTCCACCTCCTCCTCCTCTGGCTCCTCCTCTTCCTCCTCCTCCTCCTCCTCCTCCTCCTCCTCCTCCTCCTCCCCCCTCCTCTTCCTCATCTCTCTTCCTCCTCCTCCTCCTCCTCCTCCTCCTCCTCGTCCTCCTCCTCTGGCTCCTCCTCCTCTGGCTTCTCCTCCTCCTCTTCCTCCTCCTCTTCCTCTGGCTCCTCCTCCTCCTTCTCCTCCTCCTCCTCCTCCTCCTCTTCCTCCTCCTGCCCCCCTCTCCTGACATCTTCTCGCTACGAAAAGGTCCACGGCGGAAGGCTTCTATAAATGTTCGGACTCCAGGGGCCAGTACCGCGCCCTGGGACCGTCCACAAAAAACGGTTATACTTGGGAGGAGGCGATTCTCCCAGAGGTTCCAACACCTCCTCGGATGGGATTCTGCCCTCTGCGTTTGATTTGGATCTCCGTGTCGACACACACGTTCCTGGATCTGGCCACGGGTAAGCAGAAACGTGGAGCTGCTGTCATGGTTTGCTCTGATGCAGGACGGGACCTCGCACCTTTCTGATTGCAGGCTTCGCCGTGCAGGTCCATATTCTGATGTCTGATCTAGGTCCATGTTGGAGGTGCTCAGTGTCCTCGGTCTGAGGGGTATTTGCTTCACGCGTTTAGAGGCTCTCGGGAGGCTTTCGGGCCCCTGTCGTCCCACCCCGTCCCCTCGCAAGCCGTTTTTCCTCCTCGAAGGTGGAGCAGGAGGAGGACCATGGTGATGTTGATGATGACGGTGATGACGGTGCTAATGAGGATGGTGATGATGCTGGTGGGGGTGATGGCGACGCTGACGATGGTGCTGAGTACGGATCGGCAAGTTTGATGAATGTCTGAACGCGATGTCGAATAGGAGGAGGAGGAGGAGGAGGAGGAGGAGGAGGAGGAGGAGGAGGAGGAAGAGGAGCAGGAGATGGAGGAGGAGGATGAGGAGGAGCAGCAGGAGAACCGTCGGGTATTTTTGTACATGAGCTCGGAGAGCCTCCCCCTGTCCAACTGGGGACGCCCGCTGCAGGGCCCGAGCCGCTGGATGACGGGGCCCGAGGAGAGGGAGGAGGAGACGGAGGAGGGACGGCTGACGCTTCGGGTGTGCGCGCCCAGTGGCCTGCCGAAGGAAAAGGAGGGACGGGGGAGGAGGAGCTCCAGCGGACCCCACAGCCGCGCGGACCGTTCGGCCGCGCTGGGCCAGCGAACAATATCGCAGGGCAGGGAGAGCTGGGGCACGCGCACACGCCATACAATTGGGGCAGTGGTGCTGGTTTCACTCGCGGCAGCGCAGCACGCTCTGCGCGCCGACGCCCGTCGGGACGCAAAGGCTCTGCGTGACGACGCGCGTCGGCACCGAGACGGTGTGGGCGACGGCGGCGGGCGTCGGCACGCAGCGGTTGTTGACGTCAACTGCATTTAGAGTCCAACTTTAACTACTCTGGCACGCACGTTTTAAAACGTAGCACGTGCCGTGTTCAAAACGTCCGCGTTCAAAACGTACGTGTTCAATCTTTTTGTTGAGCTCCGTATCAATACGCTACGTGGTGTGTGTGTTGCGTATCGGGGCAGCTAAGAGTCCAAGTACATCCGCCGATGGCGCAACGGGGGTTAGCTTCAGCAGGGGTCCGCCAAGCCCCTCTGGTCCTCTCTGGCTGACCCAGGCTTGGGAGCCATGCAGAGCCGGCACTCCCCTCCCTGTGGTGGCCCAGGGTTGGAAGTTGCCAGACGGCAAGCGGGGATTCGCGCCGTGGCCTGGGCTGACCTGGGTAAGTGATGACCCAGTTTTGCGGGCCCCCTGGAGAATGAAGGGCGCCAGCCAGTGTCACTGGCGACCCAACCGCGGCCGAGTGAGCCGAAAAAGAAAGAGGAGGAGGAGGAGGATTACCTCAAGCTTCTCCATTCCCCATCTACCCCACCTTGGCCACCTCAAGAAATGCTAAGTTCAAAATGTAGGCGTCTCACTTTTACTTCTGCCGTATTCCACCGACCCTCCGCCGGCAGACCTGCCGCTACTTTATTCCCGCCAGCCTTCCGCCAGTTTAGGAAGCAAGAGGCGCCGAAGGCGATGCTCTTTCCGGAAGGCCGCATCTGTACTGTGTGCACGCCTGCGTAATTATGTATTCGACTGCGCTCGCACGCGCTCGCGTTCAACTGATTTGAAGAGCGGGCGCGACACTTCCATATCGTCCTCCTCCTTCCTGACGTTTTCAGATGTTTCTTTCTATCTCTCTCTCTCTCTCTCTTTCCCTTTTTTGGTCTCGCTGTCTTTCTCTCCTCTCTCTCTCTCTCTCTCTCTCTCTCTCTTCTCTTTCTACATACATGTGTATGTTTGTTTCTCTCTCTCTCTCTCTTTCTGATTTCCTCTCGCTTCAGTCTCGTACCAGTCTCGGCATGCATTTTGCGGTTCGACTGCTTGCCTGCCCTCTCCTTGTTCGCTTGTGCTACCTGTTCCTGTCACATGTCCCGCCCTCTTGGCTTCCTTTGGCCCGGGCCGCAGGATGCCGAAGATGATGAGCTGCGGCCGCGGGCCGCGACGATGTTCGTCGGGCAGATGCGGGACCACTCCGCCCCCGCCCTCTGCGCGTCGCGCCGCCAGGTCCTGCGAACCCCGAGTAATCTGGCCATGCGTCGGCCGCGCACCGCACCGTTTTTTGAATCGGTCTTTTCTCAGCCGCTAGGCGCAGTTCGGTAGCGCTACCGTCGCTCTCTCTCTCTCTCTCTGTTGTTGAGCAGGTCTTTTCTGAAATGCCAGGTGCAGTTCAGCAGCGCTGTATCGTCCTTGGCGGCCTCAGGCAGGGCCCCCAAGATCGGCTGCGGAACAGGAGACGGGGACTCTGGCGAGAATTCACCCATGGTTCCGCAACTGCATGAAGGCTGGCATGTGTAGAAAGGTGCTCAATGGGTTCTCAAGCATAAGAAAGGTTGTTCCAAGTCATGAGTGTTTGTTTGTTTGTTTGTTTGTCTCTCTCTCTCTCTGCCTCTCCGAGAATATCTACTCTGCAGAAGCATTCCCGGCCCCTTCGAGCAATAAAACATAACACAGACGTAAGCTGTCAAAGGTCTGCGCTGATTTTTTGGGTATGTAGTGGGCCCCTCTATCTGCCTCGCCGAGCGCCCCAGGGGAGGTGCCGCCAGGGGGAGAGCGTGCTACGCATGGCATGAAGTCAGTGATCAGATGAGCGATGAGGCTATGCTGCCTCTCTTGGTTTTGAGCCAGCTATGATGCCCCCCTCCCCCCTCCCCCCTCCCCCCTCCCCCCCTCCCCCCTCCCCCCTCCCTCCTCCCCCTCCCTCCTCCCTCCTCCCTCCTCCCTCCTCCCTTCTCCCTCCGTCCTGTCTTCAAGGACTTCACATTCCTCTTTGGATGGTGGGATGGGAAGACGGACCGCCACCCCTGGCACTGCACGTACCATGCCAGGTTCGTGGGGCTTTGCCCCCCGCGGCCCCTATATGGAAGCTGCGGAGGGAATGCTACTTCATGGCCGTCCTCACTGGTAGGGCCTATGATGGTCCTCACCGGTGGGGGGAAATATGAACACCTGAGGAGGGCAGTGAGGGAAAAACTAAAACCACCGTCCAAACCAAAGCACGACAGAACCCACTATCGAAAGGAGCGGACAGTCCACAGGCGGGGTGTCATGCCGCACCCGCCGCCAACTCGCGGCGTCACACTCCCGTTGAACGCCTCGTTCCCATCCCTCCCGGGGCAGCCCTTCGAGAGGTAGCACAAGTCCCACGCACGTACACCCCAGCTCTCGTGCAGCCACGCCCACTCGTACTGGTAGTCCCAGTCGTGGTCGTCGTCGTCGTCGCCGAAGTCGTGGTCCTCAACGTCCGTCGTCGGTGCTAGGGTCGTGGGGCTTTGCCCCCCGCAGCCCCTATGATGGAAGCTGCTGAAGATGTGAGGCCTTATCGCGGTCCTCACACGTATGGCCTATGTTGGTCCTCACCGGTGGGGGGGAAGAAGGATACCTAAAAAGGGCCGTGAGAGAAACTACAACCATTGTCCCGGCCCAGGCACGAGAAAACCCACGAGAAAAGGAACGGGCGGTCCACAGGCGGGGAGTCACGCCGCACCCGGCGCCACCTCGCGGCGTGACGCTCCCGTCGAACACCTCGCTCATATTCCCCCGGGAAGCCTTTTTAAGAGGCAGCACGAAACCTTCGGACGCACCCACCGCACTCGTGTGGCTGCGTCCACTCGTACGTGGTCGTCGTCGTCGTCGTCGCTGATGTCGTCGGTGTGAGGTCCGTGGGGACTTGCTCCCGCAGCCTCTATGATGGAAGCTGGGGAGGGTGTAAGGCCATATGGCAGTCCTCACTGGTGAGGCATTGAACGCGAAGGCCTGTGATGGTCTTTCTTCCCAAAACAAGCCGTTCCTGTTGGCCTCGTATTGGGTGCGAGGTCCCTACGATGGCCCCTCTCATTGCCCATGATGGTGGCACTAGTCGATCGGCGAGGGACTGAGCCCCGTTCACAGTCCATACGGTCAGGGGGGTTCGTTTCGCGCGTATGGTCGTCCCGCCGGGCCCGGGGGAGGGGGTACACGCTAAACGAAAAATGGATGCAGGTACACGCTAAACAAAAAAAGTGGAGATCACGCTAAACGCTAAACGTCGAGGGCAGGGTGCCACGTACACGCTAAACGCTCTACTGCCGAGATCACGCCAGCGGGGCGTGCTCTTACCTTTACCCGCCTCTCCACTCCTCCAATAAGAGGCAGGAGGAAGCAGGAGGAACGGATGAGGAGGAGGATGAGGAAAATGAGGAGGAGGAGGAAAATGATGATGATGAGGATGAGGATGAGGATGAGGATGAGGATGAGGAGGATGAGGATGAGGATGAGGATGAGGATGAGGATGAGGATGAGGATGAGGATGAGGATGATGTTGATGATGTTGATGATGATGATGATGATGATGATGAGGAGGAGGAGGAGGAGGAGGAGGAGGATGATGATGATGATGATGAGGAGGAGGAGGAGGAGGAGGAAGAGGATCGGTCGACAAGATGCTCCCGTACGCCTGGAGAAATGCAGCTACCTAGGTGCAACTCCTGTCCGATTTGCAGGACCGGCTTCCTCTCCTCCCATATCCTCCCTCTCTCCGGCCTCTGCCCGTTGTCCCCCATCCCACCCCTTCTCCCTCCCTCCACCCTTGCTCCTTCCTTCTCTCCACCCTCCACCTCTCACCCCTCCCACCCTCCACCCTTTCCCCCTTTCCCTCCTGGCCTGCTTTCCCCCCCTCTACGTACCTGGAGGGTGTCTCATGGGGCCGCCCTGGGCCTCTCGAAAAGCTTTCTTTAGTAATTTCGAGCGCTCCTGTTGCGCTTTCGGGCTGGCCTCCCTGAAGGCCCTCTTGGGCAATCTTTGGCGCTTTGGGGACCATTGCGGTCCGTTTGGGGCAGCAACCGGTGCCATCCTGGGCTGTGTTGGCGGCCTCTTGGGTTTTCTTGGAGCTCCCATGGGCCGTCCTGGGCCTCTCTGGAAGCCCTGTTGGGCCTTGTTTGGGGTACTCGGGGCCCTGCTGGGCCTTTCTGGGCTGCTCATGGACCCACCGTGAGCTGTCTTACGTGCAACTCTTTTGAGGCCCTCTTGACGTCACTTCTTGGAGCCCTGAGCCGCCCTGGCCCCCGCCCCCTGCTGTAGCCGGGGCCCGTATAGCGTGTACCTGCCCCCCCGCCCTTCCCGCCCCCACTGGAGTCGCGCTGGGCCTCCCTGAAAGCCCTCTTGGGCAATCTTGGACGCTTTGGTGGCCAGCTCACGCATAATGACTCATATCTGGCTGTGCTACCTGGCTGAACCTATCATAGGTCATAGCTTGCCGTGGTATCGTGCTGAACCTACAATTGGTCCTGCCTAGCGGTGCTTGTTGCTATATGGCTGAACCTTCCTGGCTGCTTTATCGGGCTTGAGCTACGTCGAATAGGTCCGACCTGGCTGTGCTATCGGGCTGAACCTACGTATGATAAGACATACCTGGCAGCGCTATCGAGCTGAACCCTCAAGAGCTAAGCGCTACCTGGCTGCGCCGCCGGGCTGAAACTACAATAGGTCCTATCTGGCTGTGCTATCGGGCTGAATTTATAATAGGGTGGAGGTCCTGAGGGGTCTCGGAGAGCACTTGGAACCGTCGTGTGGCCATCTTGGAGCCTTTTGGAGGCATGATGGATGTCGTCTTGAGCGATCTTGCGCTATCAGGAGCCATCTTGGAGGCCATCCTGCAGCATCGGAGGCCGTTTTGGAGCCATCTTGGGCCGTCTTGGACGCTCTAACCCGTCGCGGACTTCCCCCAAAAAGGGCTGGTCGGACTTTATGGGGCCCTTCTGACGTCACCTCCTGGAGCCCTGAGCCGTCCTGCGCCCCTGCTGGAGCCGGGGCCTGTATAGCGTGTACCTGCCCCCCTTCCCGCCCCCGCTGGAGACGCGCTGGGCGTTCCTGACCGCCCTCTTGGGCAATCTTAGACGCTTTAGGGTGCTATTTGGGGATTTTGGGGGCAGCAATCGGGGCCATCCTGGATTGTCGGCTTTTTGAGCCCCCTTGGGCCGTCCTGGGCCTCTCTGGAAGCCCTGTTGGCCATTCTTTTGGGTGCTCGAGGCCCTCCTGGGCCGTCCTGGGCTGCTCCTGGACCCACCCTGGGCTGTCTTACAAATCTACAGTGCCCTCTTGACGTCACCTCTTGGAGCCCTCAGCCGTCCTCCCTCCCTGCTGTAGCCGGGGCCCTCGTGGGCAATCTTCGCCGCTTTCGGAGCCATTTCGGCGTGTCTTGGGCAGCAATCGGGGCCATCCAGGGCTGTCTGGGCAGCCTTCTGGGCCTTCTTGGAGCTCCCCTGGGCCGTCCTGGGCGGGAGCTGGGGCCCGTAGAGCGTGTACCTGCCCCCCGCCCTTCCCGCCCCCACTGGAGTCGCGCTGGGCCTTCCTGAAAGCCCTCTGAGGCAATCTTGGGCGCTTTGGGAGCCATTTTGGCAGTTTTGGGCAGCAATTGGGGCCATCCTGAATTGTCTGGGCTGCTTTTGGGCCCGGAGCTCCCTTTGGCCGTCCTGGGCCTCTTTGGAAGCCCTGTTGGCATTTGTTTGGGGTGCTCGAGGCCTGGACCCACCCTGGGCTGTCTTACAAATCCTCATGACGTCACCTCTTGGATCCCTCAGCCGTCCTCCCTCCCTGCTGGAGCCGGGGCCCTCGTGGGCAATCTTCGCCGCTTTCGGGGCCGTTTCGGGTCGTTTTGGGCAGCAATGCTGTCTGGGCAGCCTTCTGGGCCTTCTTGGAACTCCCCTGGGCCGTCCTCGGCTGGAGCTGGGGCCCGTATAGCGTGTACCTGCCCCCTCCCTTCCCGCCGCCACTGGAGTCGCGCTGGGCCTCCCTTCCCTCTGAGGCAATCTTGGGCGCTTTGGGAGCCATTTTGGCAGTTTTGGGCAGCAATCGGGGCCATCCTGAATTGTCTGGGCGGCTTTTTGGGCCCCTCTTGGAGCTCCCTTGGCCCGTCCTGGGCCTCTCTGGAAGCCCTTTTGGTTTGTTTTTTGGGTTGCTCGAGGCCCTCCTGGGCCGTCCTGGGCCCTCTTGACGTCACCTCTCGGAGCCCTCAGCCGTCCTCCCCCCTGCTGGGGCATTTCGGCCCGTTTGGGGCAGCAATCGGGGCCATCCAGGGCTGCCTTTGCAGCCTTCTGGGCCTTCTTGGAGCTCCCCTGGGCCGTGGGCGGGAGCCTGGGCCCGTATAGCGTGTACCCACCAGGCGAATTTCAGATCACGTTTTACGAAAATCACCAACAGGGATCACGCTAAGCGAAACGGATATTGGATCACGCTTTAGAGAATTGTGCTTAGCGTGTACTCCCACTCCTTGACCCTACACGCCAAACAAAACCCCCTGACCGTAAGGGGAGAACATGGTTCGCATGGAATGAAGTCAATGATCAGATGACCGATGAGGCTATGATGCCTTTTTTGGTTTTGAGTCGATTATGCGGCCCGCTCATGCCCACCCCGTCCCGTTTTCAGGAACTTCGCATCCCCTTATCCCCCTATGATGGTGGGATGGGAAGACGGGCCGCCACCCCTGGCACTGCACGCATCTTGCCGGGTTCGTGCGGCTTTGCCCCCCGCGGCCCCTATGATGGAAACTGCGGAGGGTGTGAGGCCTCATGGCAGTCCACACTGGAAAGGCCTAGAATGGTCCTCACCGGTCGGGGAAAGAAGAACACCTGAGAAGGACCGTGAGAGAAACTAAAACCACAGTCCAAACCCAAGCACGAGAGAACCCACTATCGAAAGGAGCGGGCGGTCCACAGGCGGGGGGTCACGCCGCACCCGCCGCCAACTCGCGGCGTCACGCTCCCTTCGAACACCTCGCTCCTATCTCCCCGGGGCAGCCCTTCGAGAGGTAGCACAAGTCCCACGCACGTACACCCCCGCACTCGTGAAATTACGCGTGCAGCTACGCCCATTCGCACTGGTAGTCCCACTCGTGGTTGTCGTTGTCGTCGCCGAGGTCGTGGTCCTCGACGTCCGTCGTCGGTGCTAGGGTCGTGGGGCTTTGTCACCCGCAGCCCCTATGATGGAACCTGCGGAAGATGTGAGACCTTGTGGCGGTCCATACTGGCAAGGCCTACGTTGGTCCTCACCGGTGGGGGGGAAGAAGGATACTTGCAAAGGGACGTGAGAGAAACTAACACCATTGTCCCAGCTCAGGCACGAGAATATCCACAGTAAAAGGAAGGCGCGGTCCACGGGCGAATCTATTCCGCGATCGAAATACCCAGTTGTTCAAAGCAGTTGTCTTGCCCAAGTCGTTGTACACTCTCGAGACGATATGGTCGCTGCAAGCGGACAGAGCCCGTTGAGACAGCTTCCACTTGCAACGCTTGCTACGTGTTTTCAGAATTCCGACTGCGCGTGTGTCTATATTCTATAACAAACACGTTCTCAAGACAGAGCACAGGAGCATCCGCTGAGCGAAACGCTCCGCGATCGACGAATGAAATTGTATAGGAAGATCTAGACCTTTCCCGAAGATAATATCCTCAAATTCCTTCCATCTAAGCCTGGCACAAAGTTGCCTCGGCTTTGGGTTTACACAAGGAAGAGGGAGACCCAACAAACATTAGGCTTGTAGTGAATATTCTTTGTTTCCAGAACGCTGGCTTAAATTGTTTTTAGCGTCCTCCTTCCTTTCGCCTTCCCCACCCTTCCAGCTCCGTCCCCTCTCCCCACAATTCAGCACGCGGTCATGCAACGAGAAGCAGTGTAGCATTGCAGTTGTGGCGATTCCAGTGGCCCAGTGGCCGGTTTCATGCTGGCTCTCATCAGTTTCGTACCTTACTCGAATGTTTGAATATGCCAATGCGCCGTCTAGGCGCCAGGCTTCACTGACTGGCCCACAGGCGGGGAGTCACGCCGCATCCGGCGCTACCTCGCGGCGTCACGCCCCCGTTGAACACCTCGGTCCTGTCCCCCCGGGAAGCCCCTTTGAGAGGCAACACGGATCCCCTCGGACGCACCCCCGGCACTGGTGGTGCCGCGTCCGCTCGCTCTGGTAGCCACAGTCGTGGTCGTCGTCGTCGCTGATGTCGTCGGAGCGCCGATCCAGAAGATCAGCGTGGACCTTCGAAAGTTTATGCGTCTGTCGTGGCCGGATACACATGACGTGGCCGGTGCATTTCTTCTCCGGCCGCTGGGGCACGTGCTTCGCTGGGCTCGGTTGTCCGTGATGCGTGCGGCTGGGACACACCAGCCCTTCTCAGGGGCAGCGGATTTCTCGATCAGCCTTTTCCTGGTTGTTGCTGGACAGAAGTGACTGCAAAGCAGGACTTTTGCAAGGTCCAGCGGGCGAAAGCGAGGAGCGGAGAGCGTTTCGACCCATGGCTGCAGTTTTCTCCATCGCGCCAATGTCCTGCCTAATCAAGTCCCCGTGCAAGGGCCCCTTAGACAAGCGGTCCTCAGGTAATCGGTAGTTGCCCTGGCTCGGGGAGGGTGGGTTGGGCGACGAGAACCAATGCACATGCACCAGTGCTGGCCAAGCCCATCCTGGGCTCAGGATCAGTATGCATGCGTTCCTGGCCAAGCCAGGAGGGCGCATGCACCGAGGCTCAGGATGACCCTGGGCAGGATTTGTGCATGTGCGTAGTTCTCGTCTTCCTGACTAAATGGGCGGGTTGGGGACAGGGGGTGAGGATGAAATCGGCTACGTGCATTTCGGCCACTCCGCTGGGCAGAACCATCGATGTATTTTCGCTCCTGGCGCCCCCAGGCGCCCGGTGTCGTGATTTGTTGCAACGTGGACCCTCGGAGGCCAGGACCGGTTTCTCATCACGATAGTTTTATGACGGTCCTAGGGCTGGGCGAGGGGCAGCTGCAGGTCGAGAACGGCCAAACACTTTCAGTCGTGTTTTCGTTCACGACGCGAAGGAGGTCTGGGTCCTTTTTTGGGTAAGTGTTCTTTTCACCGGGAACAGCTTGTCTGTAAGGGCTTTGTATATAATCCTTCTAACGCCCGGTGAATGCTGCCAGGCTGATCGGGCCCCCGAAATTGGTGGCCCACCGTGGCTTCCCATCATGGCCCCTATCGCGACTCCCCACCGTGAACTGCGTAAAGCTGTTTCGAGTCTTCTGCCGCAGGGACCTCTTGGCCTTCGGAGGCCGTCTTGGGGTTCTCTCTGGGTAGTTGTGGGTCCCTCTGAGCGCTCCAGGGCCGTCTTGGAGGTCTCTGTGGGGCCATCTTGAGGGCCTCTTGGACGAGAAAGGGAGAGGATGAGGAGGACGAAGAGGAGGAGGAGGAGGAGGAGGAGGAGGAGGAGGAGGAAGAGGAGGAGGAGGATGAGGAGGAGGAGGAGGAGGAGCAGGAGGCACAGTGTTGCATGCCAGGTCTTGGGGCCGTCTTGGGCCGTCGCGTGGGTGCCACTCGTCCAACCTGACCTTGCGAGGGGGTCCAAGCGCCCCCCTGGCCGGGGCCCAGCCCCTCCTGTTGTGCCTCCCTTGCCTGTCTCCACCCTACTGCAGACTTCGGGGCGGCAGGGAGAGGAGGAGGAGGAGGAGGGGGAGGGGGAGGGGGAGGGGGAGGAGGAGGAGGAGGAGGAGGAGGAGGAGGAGGAGGAGGAGGAGGAGGAGGAGGAGGAGGAGGAGGAGGAGGAGGAGGAGGCGGAGGAGGCGAGGAGGCGAGGAGGAGGCGGAGGAGGCCCTCTTCCTGCCCTCCGCCCCGCGGAGGAACGGCCCGCCGCCCCGCCACCGCCGCCGCCGCCGCCCGGTGCGCCCCCGGCAGTGGCGCCCGAGGACCGCCCCCTCTTGCGGGCACCTGGGGGTCCGGGGACTCTGCGTCCTCGATTCGACCAAAACGTTTTTCAACAAATGGACACCCTGAAAAGTGGACGTTTGGCAGGCGACATCGTGGGACCATTGAAAACGAACAGGGATGGGCCAAAGGCCAGTCCGGGATTTGAGAAAATAACAAAGGCGGCGTCCAAAATTGAAAGAAAGCGTTGATTTCGAAAACGGAAAAATAAACAACGCCTTCAGCGTTCTGAATACGTTGCACCCTGCAATTGCGGATAAGAGTGAGGGGGCGGGCGCGGGCGACGCGGGCGTCGAGCCGGCGGACCTCGTGGCCCTCACCTTCCCTGTCGATGGCGCCCTCCTCCTCCTCCTCCTCCTCCTCCTGCTCCTCCTCCTCTTCCTCGTCCGCGTCCTCGTCCTCGTCGTCGTCGTCCGCCTCCTCCTCTTCCTCCTTTTCTTCCTCCTCCTCCTTCTAACAGGACGCGCAGGGTGCCACCCGGAACGAATGCAAAGACAGCCCACCGCAGGCGCCGAAAATTTTGATGTACACTGAACGCGGTCTGGGTCGCAAGTTCTCCACCTGGAACGAATGCAAAACAAACCCGCCGCAGGCGCCGAAGTTTTGGCTTGTTCAGTGAACGTAGTTTGGGTCGCGGGTGGGTCGCGGGCTCTCCACCTCCACCTGGAGGAAATTCAAAAACAGCCCGCCGCAGGCGCCGAAAATGTTCATTTGTACACTGAGCGCGGTCTGGGTCGCGGGTGGGTCGCATGTTCTCCACCTGGAACGAATGCAAAAGAAGCTCGCCGCAGGCGCCGAACATTTTGGGTGGGTCGCGGGGTGGTTCGCGGGTGGGTCGCGGGTGGGTCGCGGTGGGTCGCGGGTGGGTCACGGGCGCGGTTTGGGTCGCGGGTGGGTCGCATGTTCTCCAAGGAACGAATGCAAAAGAAGCACGCTGCAGGCGCCGAAAATTTTGGGTGAGTCGCGGGGTGGGTCGCGGGTTGGTCGCGGGTGGTCGCGGGTGGGTCGCGGGTGGGTCGCGGGTGGGTCGCGGGTGGGTCGCGGTGGGTCGCAGGTGGGTCGCGGGTGGGTCGCCAGAGGGGTCGCGGGGTGGGTCGCGGGCGGTTCGCGGGGTGGGTCGCGGGTGGGTCGCGGGCGGGTCGCGGGGGGGTCACGGGGTGGGTCGCGGGTGGGTCGCGGGGTGGGTCGCGGGTGGGTCGCGGGTGGGTCGCGGGGTGGGTCGCGGGTGGGTCGCGGGGCGGATCGCGGGTGGGACGACGACAACAACAAACAACAAGCAACAAACAACAAATAACAACCAATAATAACAACAACAACAACAACAACAACAACAACAACAACAACAACAACAACACTTACTAGCACGTGGGGACACTCCGTTCTCACCAGTGCCAGGGTTTTCATAGGAGGCGGGCAATACCCCCACTTTGTGGGGGGGCCGGTTCAAGCTCTACCAAATTTCCAAACGACTCTTCGCCACCACCCACACCCAGCTTCCCGCCCTATGACGTTCGGACACTTCACTTCGTGGCATGCGGACGACCGTGGCTACTATTCAGGGCCCCGCGGCCGACGACGACGGCGTGCGCGCGCGAAGAAAAAACGAATGTGTCCCGCATGGTATTATTTGACAGGGATGATGGCCCTGGCAGGTGCGCAACCGTTGTTGCAGAAGTTCGAAAATGTTGCTAGCAAAAGCCCGTTTGACAGAAATGTTTAAAAAAGTGTTGGGTTTCCTACGAATCCGCAAGAGCGCGCGGGATGAAATTTTGACAAGTTTTTTTTTTTGGAAAAAAACACATTGTTTTTTATGTTTTTATGTTAAAATCGCTACGAAAACTAAGGTTTTGGAAGGATTTCGTCTTGCGCGCGCGAATGTCCACTTTACCTTTTTTTTTTTTGCAAGGGATTCTTGAAGTTTGGTTATGTTAGAACAAGAAATGTCAACTTTAGCTCATTTTTTGCAAGGGGAAACCGATCGTAACAACACAACCGGATCCGGACTCCCCCGTTTTGCCTGAGACTTCCTCGCGAAAATGATGAAAATGAGGCTGCGGCCCAGGCGCGGCGGGGGGGTCGTGCACCAGGGGCCCCAACAATAATTATTTTTTAGAAGTAATAATGTTCAACAACAACAACAACAGCAACAACAACATCACAACAACAACAACCACAACAACAACGACAACAACAACAACAGCAACAACAACAGCAACAGCAACAGCAACAACAACAACGATAATCCGCGTCGCGGAATTCCACTTCAGCCACGCGCGCAGGGACAGTGAATGACCGTTCGGTTCAGCCCCCTCACTCTGATCACCGAAGCTTTGGGACGGTCGCGCGTCTTATGTCCCGCTACAAGCCGGGAGCCTCGCCGGAGCAGCAGAGCAATGATCTGACAGTGGAGGAGGTCAGCGCGTTGCGATGGGGGCAGCGCTGCCCAATCAGCTCCTGACCTCGCGGTAAGATGCTTGCCGAAATAAGCACGCCGCCAAATAGATCAGACGTCTGCCTTCAAACTGCATCGCCCAGACTGCCAGTCTGCCAGGGCCCCTTGTGTGCGGCAGTGATGCAAACCCCTCCTCCCCTGTGGCAGCAGCAGGATAAGCATATGCATTTTGGCCTTGAGCCAGAAAGCGGCAACCACAGTACATCCTTCCTTGAAACACGTACGAACAATCCTGGCCTCCCGTGAGCTGGAATGTTGGGCTTCACGGGAAAGAACATTATGCGAAACCTATATCGATAAAACAGGAGAGTCTCCACATGGATGAGACTTTCTCCTAGGTTTAGCACCCCCAAACAGGATACAGCAACTGTACATGCAAATCAGTGATCAGGGAGAGAGCAGTGAGGGAGGAGAGAGGAGAGAGAGCCCAGGTCTCTTGACTCCGACACCGCTGGGCTGGACTGGAAATCGGCCCACGATATGAGCCTGGAGTCTTGATCCAACATCCTCCGGGATGCCGCCGGGGATCGGTCCTTACTCCCTGGTTGGTTCCTCCTGCGGGATATCTCGCCAGCCTCGTCTATCAAAACTAGCTTGCCTGTAGCAAACAAATTGGATAATGCCGCATTGCCCTTGCTGATGTCGTCCTTCGTGAGACAGTCCACGGGCATACGGCCGTGCGGGATCCATCGAATAAAACCTCGAGCCCCCTCCAGGGCCTGACACACGGCGGCTAGGTCGAGCGCCGTGCGACGGTCACGGGCACTAGCGTTCCCTTCCTTCAGCATCGTATCGTAGATACTCTTCGCATCCACCACGTGAACCTGATCCTCCCGTTCGCCTAGTCGGCAGTCCCTACGGAGGACCGTTGTGAAAGGACCCGAACACCTGGACATGTCTGACACATCCACATCTCCGCAAACCACATCTCTATATAAAACCTGGAGAAACTCTACTTCCGCCACTGCCGCCGAGAGAGCCTGGGTATCGCCGGCCAGGGTAGACGTGACTTATCTTCTGAGCTTGGAACTTCGCCATCCCAGGGTAGACGCGCGAACAGCACATTTATCTATCACGCTCGTATCGGTCGCTAAGACCATCCACGCCCCCTGCGTCGGATCGGCGGGGAGCCCCTGGTGGTCCAGAAGTCCTTCGTTGGCTCCTACACCCCCCGCATCCGAGAAAGAAACGAACGCCATTCGTTCTGGGTCCAAACGCCAAATGATGAGGCCTCTCGAGGCCGTGGCACGGAGATGCCTCACCATCTTGTTCGCAATGGCAACATCCCCTGTGGTGGCGTCCTTCAGTCTACTGGCAAGGATGCTCGCGGTGCCGGCAGCCTCGGGACGAGATTCACGACCGACCCAGTTCAATTTATAAATCAAGGACTGGAGGGCTTTGAACTCTGGTTGGGTGAGGAGAGAGGATTTTTGACCCAGCCGACCGCGTTCGAGGCTAATCGTCCTCACCTCCTCCAGTATATACTTTTCCTGGTCGATCGTCGTCTTCTGGGGGCCGAAACTCACGCTGCGGCCAGCATACTCGACAGGACCGCGGTGACAGTCCCGGTACTTCCCAAACTTGAACCTAGAGACCAGGGTCTTCCGGATCCAGGCACGGGATGTCTCTGAATTACCGGCGATAAAGAAGTCGTCGACTTCAAGAAGGATCATGTTGAGAATGGTTCCGTCTGGAGCGTACCTGACCCACCAACAGGGCTCTAGGAGACTGCGCGTGAATCGGTTCGTCTTGAGGTATCCTACTATCGTTTTACGCCAGGCCAGAGGGGCATCATCCAACCCGTAGACATTCACCAGCAATCTGATGAGAGACCCCTTTTCAACCTTGATGCCCTCGCATGGTTCCACGTAGATATCTCCCTGAGCACGGCTCATATGATCCGATTGGCAGAAGGCATTCTTCACGTCAGCAATGTCACCTAGGTGACCTAGATTCATCATTACCTGGATGAACATAAGGATGGAAGAAGTCTGGGGGGTGGGAGAGTAGACGAATAGCGTCCCGGTATCCGGATCCGTGTGTCCGTGGACGCACCACCGAGACTTGGCGGTTGGTTCAGAAAACGTGCCCTCCACAGGTTTCCACCTTCGAACCATCCGACTCGTGATGATGCGGTCCGGTCGCTCTCGCCTAATCACCCCCGCCTCTCTAAATGCGATGATCTCAACAGCACCCGAGTTGGCCATATTTTGCCACTCGGTATCGTCTGACACTTCAAACTTGCTGCGCTCGGCGGGCGTCAGCTTGTTGAGACTAACCTCTCCTCCACGGCTGGCCGCCAGGACCTCGAGATTGGCTCCGTGCTTTTCTTCAACCAAGAACATGCCCGCCTCCATGGTTTCGACCGCGAATGACACCCAGCCTTCCGGTCGGACCCTCGACTCGATCTCTTGGACTCTACGCTCCACGAGGCCTGGCCCCTGGCCCCCCGTCCTCGCCTCTTTCCTCAGCCTCGGCAGCGGCAGCACTGGCACTGGGCCCCTCGCTCACCTGGGGAGAACTGCCGGGAAGCCCCAGTCCTGGAGGTGGCTCTATCCTGGCACGCTTGACTTCGACTGTCTCGGGAGGACAGCTCGCCGCTCGAGTCTCCGCCTGACGCTGACGAATACAAACAGGTACGTCGCTGGGCTGAGGCAGTCTAGATCTCCCTGGCCTGCTGGCTCCACCAGAGGCGGTCTCGTCGACCGTGGGAACAGGCGCAGGGCTAGAAGGGAGGAGAGGAGGAGGAGAGGAGGAGATAGGGGGAGCAGGGTCGACGGTGTCCTCGTCCTCTGGAGTGTCTTGCCTCGTGGGTGGCCCGCCCTCTCCCTGACCATCTCCCTCGGAGATGGACGGGAGTCGAGTTCGCTCGGATCCGGCTCGGGCGACCGCAGAACCTCCGGCCGATGACGGCCGGGATCCGACTCCCCTTGGAGGCCTGGGCCCGATCGGATCGAACCCTCGGTGAACCAGAGCAGGCCCTGGGGGCCTCGCAGTCGGAACCTCTCGAGGCGCATCCAGCCGTGGCTCTGGCTCGGGTCCCGGTGGCACCTGAGGCGCCGAGTCCACCTCTGGAGACAGCGGCTGGTCCCACGCTTCGTCGGGGGGCGGACCCTCTCGCTGGACGTCCACCGCCGTCGCTCTCCTGGCCTGGGCCTGGGAGAGAAGCTCGGACCACCGAGGATCCCGAGCGACCTGGATGCCGTATTCCTCTTCGGCACTGGCCAGACGAACCTGCTCTGGAGAGCATTTCCAGAGACGCGCCCGCACCGCGACCCACACAGTGCCCCGTTCGCACAGGACCACGACCCCGGGGCCCGTCCACGCGTCCGGCCTGCGACCTAGGGTGTCGGCCCTCGGACCAGCCTTGGTCAGGCGTCGCCAGACGAAAACCCACTGGCCTGGACGGAACATCGCCTGGTCCTGGCTGGGTCCCCTCGCCTTGGTGGCTTTGGCCACCTTGTCCCGGGCGGTGATCTCGAGGGCCAGGCGACGCGCCAACTCCCTAACACGCTGCGACCTGGCGAACTCCGCGCCCGCGGAGTCGAGCTCTGAGGCCGGTCGTATAGAGTCCTGCCAGCCAGGAAGGCCCATGTGATCATCTGACAGTATTTCGTGTGGCATCCGGGGGTTCTCGCCAAAAACAAGCTGAACTGGAGAAAACCCGCCCCGGTGCCAGAAGCGGTTTTTGTGGGCACACAACTCGTAGACCAGCTCTTCGAGCTCCTCTATAACGAAAGCCCCCCAAACCTGAGCCGCTGTGGGCTCTTCCACTCGCACACAGACCTGCAGGTTGGACCCGTGGTCCACAACGTTCAAAAACGCAAGGGTCCTCTCCTGGAGCGGAACATAGAAAAGGTCGACACCCACTATGTGATTGAACCTGAACGTCCTGGGAAGTGCCACCCTGCGGTGGCTGCTGGTACGAGCTCGCTCGGCACACTCCGAGCACTTAAACACGTCCCTGATCCAGCGAAGCAGGTGTATCTTCACGCCTCCTGCCCTGAGGACTCGCACAAATTTCCGGTTGCATGGGTGACCCATATTCACGTGTAAACGGAACAGCAGACGCTTTTCTTCTGTCGGCTCGGGAGGGGGTTCCTTTGGTTTGGAGGCTCCCGGGCCCCGCGTCTCGCGTTCTTCCGCCTCGCTTCCGCTGGCTTCCTCGGCACCTTCCAGATTTTCGAGGGAGGGATCCGCGTCCTCGGGAAAGTGGCTCTCGCTAAGCTCTGCCCACGTGGGAGACCTTAACATGTTGACGCCGCTCCACTGCTCGGTCACAGCACGAGCCACGGCCTCAGCGAATGCGGGCGGATACTCCTGGGCCTGGGAAGTCCTACTACTCCCCTCCAGGAGCACATGCTTGTGGTCCCCGGAACACAGCCTACCGTCCATGATCTCTGAGAGCCTAGGGTGGTTGGTGAGCAGTCCGGTGGGCTTCTTGTTGAGGCCATCCTTAGTGACTCGGAGCCCACACATATCAATCCGAACCCGGCGAACACCTGGAAGCTGAGCGACCAGCTGTACTACCTTAGTCGCCCAAGAACTCGCAAACAGAGGGTGTTCAAACGCGAAATACCGCCCTCGCTCCGACTGGTACAGGGCTATGCGCATGCAAAGAATTAAATCATTGACCCCGTCGGTGACGGCTCGCTTCCATTTAAACGGGTCTCGGACGGCCCTGCTGATGCGACTGATAGCCGAGAAAATCCTGCATGGCGGGCACAGCCAGATCATGTCTGGCTTCTCTTTCTCTATGGCCGCCCAGAGATCTCACTGGTCGTTCGCTCTCCTAGAATCCCACCCGGTCCTCAGATCCCAACTAGGCTTGGCCCCCAGAGTTCCCCCACGGCGCTGCACTAGAGGCGCGATCCTAGGAGGCGAGAACACTTCCATAAAGCTGACTCCCCTGCTCCTCGAGACAAACAGCTCCGTAATTGGGTCCTCCTGGGACCCGTCCGGTCTAGCCCTGAGTTCGAGAGCTCGCCGGACTTGCTTGGGCAGCACAACCTCGTGGTCGTCGTTGAAATTATCCCCGTCCTGCCACTCGATTCCCTCGAAATCGCCTTTCGAGCTGTGTCCCTCCGCTGGCGACTGAGGTCCGACGACCGAAGCAAACACGGGAAACGTCGGAATCGAGTGACCATCTCTGACTTGGATGGATGCTGGAGATAATGATGATACCTTTTGCGCTGCACAACTGCAGCCAACAGAGGCAGCTTGACCACACTGAGTGGCGGCAGCCCGAATCATGTATGAGCCCGCTAGACCACGGGCCCGGGATCGCTCTCGAGCACCTCCCAGGAGTCGAGGCTCGCCTCTGGGATCGTCGGCAACGGAGGACGTGTCGTAGTCGTAGGCGTTGCTCCCGACATGGTCGGCGTGGTAGTGGTCTTCGTCCCGTACGGGTCGGTAACCGTCCAGGGGTCCCCGTCTGCCGCTGTCGCCTGGTCGTCGATCGGTGGCGGGTAGGACGGCGGAGGAGGGCTGGCTGCCCCGGACGAAGATGCCGCCGCCGAGCCGGCCGCGCCAATGGCCGCTGTCGGGGCCTGGGGAAAGGGAGCGGCCGCCATCGCTGCTGCAGCTGCCTGCTGAGGAACGTGCCACTGGTCCTCGACCTGCTGCCCCCCGTTGGCCACGTGCGCTATGGCCGCCACTGCCGTGCCCACGTTCACGAGCATGAACCCGATCTGGCCGATCGCTGTCTCCATCCCGGAGAGAGTGCCCGCGATGGCATTGACCGACTCCTGGAGCGTGTCGATGGCTATCGCGAAGTCCGCCATCCCGGTGAGCTGCGTCTTGATGGCGGTGATGCCCTGGAAGATCTGCTGGAGCCCCTCCTCCATCTGCGTGGGAAACTGCTGTGTCTGCGTCGCGACCTGGATCATCTGGTCCACCACCGACTGTACCTGGCCCAGCGCTCGAACTCCTTCTGGAATCGCCTGGAGCTGCCACTGGAGACCCTGGAGCAGACCGTACAGCTGATTCACCGTCGTCAGCGCTGCACCACCTGCCTTGAACTGCGGGTCGCTGGTCAGGAGGTCCACCGCCCTCTGAGCGGATGACGCAGCTGCCCGCGCGGCCTCGGCCGCCGTCGGCGCTGCCGGGGCACCTCCTTGACCAGCGCGGCCTCCGGGAATCCATGCAATGCGCGCTCCGCAGAGAGTGCATCTCGATCCCGAGCCGTGCTGGTTTCCGTAGTGCTTGATCGCCGAGGCAGGGTGATTGCAGTGGGGCGAGGCCTTGGGAGGTGGCTTCCCCGCGGCTGGCCCGAACAGCACCCCTGGCGTCGGCGCCGTCGCTCCTCCTCCGACCGCCGTGGCAGCCGCCATCCCCTCCGCTGCTGCGGCCGCATGAGGCGGTCCTGGTGGCAGAGGTGGCTGGCCGCGGTGTTCAATACCCGCCTGAGCTAGGGCATACAGCGCCTGGTGCATCGTCGGCTGGGTGGCCCCCTCGATCGGTGGAGCTGGGGGCCACTGAGACGCCTCTGCCGCTGCTCCCCACAGTGCTGGCTGTGGCTTCGATGCGGGTTGGTGCTGCTGAAGGTGCGGAGGAGGCGCCTTCACCACCAGGGGACTCGCCGCGGCCTGGGCGGGTCCGAGACTCATCGGCGTCGGCAGCCCACGCAGTGCCGCGAGCACCTGGTGCTGCTGGTCGTCCGAGGCGCTGCTGGCTCCGTGCGGCTGCTGGGGCATGGGCACGTCGCTGCCCGCCGCCGCCGTCGCCTCGCTGTGTGCCGCCGAGCCGGCTGCTCCGGCTGAGGGCTCGAACACCTCCAAAACACCTCGGAGTCCTCCTCTCTCTCTCGGCGCAGCGCTGCGCCAGCAACTCCTCGGTAAGCTGCTTGGCCACAGGCTCCTTCTTCTTGCCTCCGACAACTGGGTGCACGCCGAGAGCCAGCACCATCGCCACACGAAACATGAACATGGAATGAATCACCCAGGATGTGACTCCGAAGGTGATCGAGATTGAAAGCTTGGAATCGCCGAAACGAGCTTGAGCCCAAACTGGCCACGGAAATCACCAGGACAATCTGAACCCACATGGTTATCGCCGAGAAGCCGGGAGCCCCGAGGTCGTAAATGGCCCTACCCACTGATCTGAGGTCGAGGGCTCTGGTCGTCTCGCTGGCCTGGCTCTGGTTGTACTCCTCATCCTTAGCTTCTCCGCGGGATCCCGAGGCCCGGACCGTCGCTAGGCTGCTCCACTGAGCTCGTGGCTGGTGCTGGTCGCTAAACTCGAGCTCGATCGATAAGTGTCGTCCCCAGGCTCGACCCCGGAGTACGGTACTGCACTCGATTCGATTGAAGCCGAGGGGGAGGAGGTAGAGGACAACCCTGTAAGCGCTCATCTCCCCGCTGGCGCTCATCACAGGTGGCGATTGCCCAGCGGCCAGTACAAAGGAAGACGCTGTCAGAAAAGGATACTTCCGAAGCGCGCTGTCTGGGGTAGTGTGGCTCCCCCTAGTCTCCCGCACGATATCGGCCATGCGGTGACCGGAGCCCAGCTTGGTGACAGGAATGTCCTGAGCTAGAAACTGCGAAATCAGAAGATTACGAGGAAAGTCGAGCACGCAGCCTAGGAAATCCAGCAGGTTGACACTCAGTATATGCGGAACGTCCTCGTTCAGCACAGTGGTCTCCACGACTCCCATCACTCCGCCGAGGCACATCGGATACAGGATGGTACAGGTCACTTTTGCCTCGCCTCCGATGCCATGCGCCTTCTTGGGTGCCTTGAACTCTCCTGGTACTACTACGTAGCGAAGACCGTGACGAGCCAGCGCCTCGGCCTCTCGGTTCAGTGATGGCAGTCCCACTATGTCGCTGCCGGCCCCTGGGTCCACGAGGCCCTGCGTCACAGAGGCGTTGAGGTAGACCTCGATGGCCTGCGCCTCCTTCCGGATGTCCTTCAGCTTCTCGAGCTCGTCGTTGTTCATGATCGGATAGCTGCAGCCGTCGAACGTGTACCCGGCCAGGCCTCGCTTTGACCGGTCAGGTCCCTTGCCGCTGTCCTCCTTCCGCGGCTGAGGACACTCCCGTGACCAGTGGCCCTTCTCGTTGCAATTCTTGCAGCGGGTGACCTTCATGAGCCTGAGGATCCTCTGACTCGTAGTGCCGGTATCCTTCGGCTTGTCTCCTCGGCCTCGGCCGCGCGCACGGCCTCGGCCGCCTGCACCGCCTCGGCCACCACCACGACGCCCGTCGTCGTCACCCCGGCGAGGTCGTGCACCGTAGAACTCGCGGTCCTGCTTCGCCGCGCGCTTCAGGTCCTTGTTCTGCTTCCAGGACCTGCGCTGCACCTTGCCTGTCATCTGCACGAAGGTCTCGGTGGCGTCGTCCTCGTCGAGATCCAGATCCTCAATCTCCGCCAAAATGGACATGAGGTCTGTCTCGGATAGCTCCTCGTCTTCGTCTGGATCCTCTCCCGACTCGTCGTAGTACGATTCTTCGTCCTGTCGAGCGGTCCCGGAGCCCGAGACCTGGTAAGCCTGGGAGGACGGATGAGGAAGAGGGAGAGAGCTGTGGCCCCGCCCGTCCTCGCCGTCTTCTGCGGCCAAGACTGGGTGCGAGGCACTGCTGCCAGGCAGCAGCTTCTCGCCGCTGCCGTAGTCGAGCTGCCTGAGAGCCCAGGCCACGTCCCTGTAGTCCAGGCTACCCTTGGTGAGGGCGCGCAGGTTCTGTTGACCTTGCGCGCTCAGTCCTGCACCCTCCTCGAGCATGAGACCCTTCATCTTGTCTGACATCCATATGTCGTGGCTCTCGGCGTCGGTCATCTGCTGATCGCGCCTCGCCACGATCTGCGTGAGGCTCTCCTTCGAGCCCTTCGTGCACTCGAACAGTGCCCTGCGACCTGCTCGGCGCATGTCGTCGCCCTCTCGCTGGCCGCTCATGAGGTCCATTCTCTCGAGGAGAGTGTCCAGCCAGCGGGGTCCGCACAGCACATTCTCGCTAATGTCCTCGAACTTCGCCTGCATCGTCCAGTCGAACAGCTTCAAGAAGCGCTCCGACCGCCTCCACAGCTGCACGTCAGTGTTGCGGTTCCACCGCTGGATCGCCTTTTTCCACAGGCGGTAGTGGCCCCATCCCGGCCAGGTAGGCGGGTCTGAGTAGTCGCCTTTGACCAGCCGCCCTCGTTCCAGTTGTGGTTCCTCCAGCCGCCCTTATCGTCGTCCGTCCAGTCGGAGTCCTTGACGCCGTCTCGCTTGGTGTCCTGGTGCTGTCGGCCACCGGGGCCCCACTTGTTCTCGTCAGGGTCCGGCTGTCCACTCTTCCATGGATCGCGGCCATCGCTCCAGGGATCCTGGCCCCTTGAGCTCTCCTGCCGGCCGCTCTTGGTGCCGCCGTAGTCGTCGTCTGCGCCGGCGGCGCTGTTGCTGAGCCCTGGGCCAAGGTTCTTCACGGCGTCCTTCACGGCCTGCTGGATCAGCTGCTTCAGCTGCTCTGTGACCTGTGGGCTCGAGCTCGCCGCGCTTCCGACAGGTGGCGGTGGCGCTGTCCCCTCCCCAGTCCCCTCCGACTGGGCTGAGCGCCCTCCGCCGATGACGGCGTACGTCTCGTTCTTCTCATCTCCTGGGCCAGTGTCGTCTGGCCCTGGCATCAATGCCTGCCGTGGATCCGCGCTCTGTCCAGTCCGGTGAGAGCAGCGCCCGCGCAGCCGCCCGAGCTGCCCCCGGCACCACCGCTGATCAGCGGTACCTGGAGGCGCCCATGCATGCCGCGCCGATCACTGCTCCGCTACCAACTGTGGCAGCAGCAGGATAAGCAGATGCATTTTGGCCTTGAGCCAGAAAGCGGCAACCACAGTACATCCTGCCCTGAAACACGTACGAACAATCCTGGCCTCCCGTGAGCTGGAATGTTGGGCTTCACGGGAAAGAACATTATGCAAACCTATATCGATAAAACAGGAGAGTCTCCACACCCCGAACTACAACCCCTCTTCTTCCGCAGGCCTCTTCTCAGACATTCTCGAGTCGCGAAAAATCACGACGGAACGCTTTTGGCCGTTCTCGGCCTCTGGGGGCCTTCGCCAGGCCTCGGGATTGTCAAACAAGGACTCGGGATGAAAAAGCAGCCTTGGGGAAAGTGTCTGGACTCGTGGGGGCCGCGCATTGTGAAATCAAGAAGGCATCGCACACCTGGGCTCTCGCTGCGAGAAAGTCACGGCGCAGGGTCTTTGCAAGTTCCCGGCCTCTGGGGGCCCTTGCCGGTGCCGGGGCTGCCAGGGAGAATCGGCTCGGGCTGGATAGCCTGTCCCAGGGAAGCGGTCTGGACCTCCAGGGGTCCACGTTACGAAAACATAGCGGCATCGGAGGTCTGGATCCTCCCCCTCCAACCGAAGGCGCCTGCAGGGAGCCTCGAGCCACAGTCATGGGCGCGACTTCGGACCAGGCCTGTGGGGCGGCCTGTGGGGCGGCCTGGGATTCGCGAGCTGTTTCGCCGAATTGCTGCAGGTAATTTGGCCCTCGCGTCATTCCGGGCTTCGGTCTTGCTTTATGCAGTTTGGTCTGCTGATATCATGTTTAACAGATGGACGTGGCGTGACTCGTGTGATGGAAGAGCAAGCCAAGAGTAATACTCATGGTCGGAAGGTGCTCGCCAGCGTGGACCCAACCAGCGATATTTTGCAATCTAGGTGGTGCAATCAATACGGTGCAACCTAGGTGGCGCACTCCATGTGGTGCAGTTTATGCGGTGCAAAGCAATGCAGGGCAACGCAACGCATTGCAATGCAATGCAGAACAATGCGCAGCAATGCAGATCATTGCAATGCAACGCAATGCAAAGCAATGCCAAGCAATGCCGAACACTAGATTCTTAGGGTCGCTTCGGTAGTTTGAACTCTTATGGTCTTCCGGCGGCGGCCGTATTTTTTAAGCAATGCCGAACACTACTAAGCAATACGACTCAATTCCATGCAATGCAAAGCGAGGCAAACCAAAGCAAAACAATGCAAATCAATGCAAAGCTATGCAATGCAATGCAATGCAACGCAACGCAATACAACACATTGTAACTCAATGCAATGCAATGCAAACCAATGCAAAGCAACGCGAAACAAGGGGCAACGCATTGCAAAGCAATGCACAGCAATTCGAAGCAATGCAAAGCAATGCAACGCAATGCAAGGCATCGTAAAGCAATGCAAAACAAAGCAAAACAATGTAATGCAATACAAAGCAAGGCAAAGCAATGCAAAGCACTCCAAAGCAGCCCCCTGCCCTGTGGAGAGGCACGGTGCTGCTGACCGGCAGCCCGTGTAGAAAGCAGTCCCGGAAGTGCCTGGAATTGGCTCTTGGATCGGTTTTCTGGGGCCGTTCTGGGGCTGCCTTGGTTCTCTATTCGGGCCCTCTTGGGATCTTCTTAGGTGCATTATTGGGCCACCGTCTGGCGCCCTGTTGGGCCGTCTCGGGGCGCTCTTGGTCCGTCTGACGCGCATGAAAACCAGCCTCGCGGAATGGGTCGAGAGGTCTGGGACCCCACGTTACGAATATAACATGACGTCGGATGTCTGGCTCAGACCTGGGTGCATTCGTTGCTATGTCGAGTGGAGATCGATGGCAAATTATCGTCCTGGTCACGAAACTTTGGATGCCCCATCCAGCGATTCCTTGTCCCTCATCTTCCTTGTTCCTCTCTTTGGGCTGTCGGCCGCCTTTGCTTTCAATGTCCAGCTTCTCCAGCTCCTAGCTGGGACATCTGGATGTGTTGAGGTGTTCTTTGAGCTGGCATGTTGTCCAACGCCACCACCGTATCGCTTGGCAGGGCGTTCGATTAGCCTGAGCGGTTACGAAGTGACCGAAATATTGGCACGCCTGTTCTTCTCTCCCGTCACAGGTCGGCGTTTCGGGGGCCCGCGAAACCCGAGAGCGTCACGAGCCACAGCACGGCAGATCTGTGCGCAACCTAGAAGCTGCAGGCACTCCACAGTTCCACCCACATCTGATCCATCACACGACCTCGAAATACTGCCTTCTGACTCAGCTATGAACACCTCCAGGTATGACACCGTGAACAACAAACCGTAAAAAAGCAAAACAACAGGCGGGTCATCCATTCCGAACTTGCGAGGCAGGCCAGGAAGCACATGCCCCTTTTGCCACCTTGCGAGCCGCTTCTTGACGCTGCGTGGTCGGGTTGGAGCGGCGAATTTGATGACTGACATTTTCTGGCTTTCTAGGGTGGGTGGGGGTGATGTTAATCGGAGCCGTCGCTCTACGTAGAATTGCGCTGGGTCTTGAAGTATTTCGTGGTCTATCTAGGGGGCCTTGCTGTCGTTGGACTTGACTCAAATATTGTTTTCTTAATGTTTTCGATGAGCACGACCTCAAGTTTCGGGACGCGCATGGACCAGTATGCCTCAGTCGCTCTGTTCCAGTGCACGATGCGCTTCTTTTGAATTCCGGCGGAGCGGCACGCGACTCTCTTCGGACACGCTGGGTGCATCGTGATAGAGCGCGGGCAACAAAATGGTCGAGGACGAGTTGTAGGAAAGCTCAGCGTTCCTTCAGAGCTGTCATTTGCGGTGGTCGCATCCAGGGGTAGCGAGGAGGAGAAGGAAGAGGAGGAGGAGGAGGAGGAGGAGGAGGAGGAGGAGGAGGGGGAGGAGGAGGGGGAGGAGGAGGAGGGAGAGGAGGAGGAGAATAGAGGTATGTGTGTGTTTTTGGTCCTTGTGGAGTCTCTGAAAGTCTCCCGAGACCTTCGGGGGCACGCAGTGTTCCGTCAGAGTTGTCATCCTTGTAGGGCGCGGCCAGGGGGTAAGCAATGCAGGCGTCGTGAGGCAGGAATGGGAACGGCGCTCCGTCAAGTAGCCAGTCCAATTGCCAGCTGAGGTGAAGGATGGGTGCTGTCGTCCCTTGGCTGGGAACTTCGACTCCTGCTGGAGCCTGCTCTGGACCTGCTCGGCCAAGCAAGCAGTTATGGGAGAGGAAGGAAGGCCGAGAGGAGGCGAGGAAGAGAGGGATACGAGGATATTGTTGCATCCGAAGCACCCGAAAACTGACTTCTAGCACCAAGGGCTCCCACGAGGGCGCGAAGCTATTCGCGCTTCGCGGTCCTCGTTCCTTCTCCCCCTCCTCCTCGTCCTACTTTTCTCCCTTTGGGAGGGCGGCGCGAGAGCGCGAAGTTATTCGCGCTTCGCGGAGCGCGAAGCGCGAAGTTGGGAACCCTAGTAGCACATTTTGCGGGAGGGAATCGTGGCTAGCATGTCATGGCACTGACGATCTTCCCTGGACCACTCCCCAAGTCGCGCTTGGAACTAGCCAGCATTCCGAGGCGCATCCAGCCGTGGTCACGAGGGCGCCTCAGCAGGCCCCAATCGACCCCAGCCTTTCCAGAACCTGAATCTCCAGGCCTCCTCTCAAAATCAGTCGTCTCACTCTCCTGGGCCTCTCCTGAGGTCCACTCTGGCCAGTTCTTCATTCTGTTTTTTTTTGCTGAGGGCCCCAGGGCTCAGAAAAACAGCCCCGAGAGAGAGAGAGAGGAAATTCCAGCAAGCTTCTCCGAGTCTCTACCTTTGAACCTCGCACTTCGTCTTCGTGGCGCGTGGCCACACCCATCGACCCGTTCCGCCCGACAGGGCGGGATCAGTCGGCATCGAATCTGGAACCCGGGTCGGATCGGAACGTGCGTCGGATGGGCTCGACGTACAGCGGGGGCAGGACGAGGATAAATCCTTTCCAGAGCGTTCTTGAAAGCTCTCAGATCGTTCCGGAACGCTCTGAGAAGGCCGCGGCGCCCGAGACATCCTCCAGATTTGCAGGATCTCATCTTCGTCTTGGCTTCGTCTCACCACGTCGCTTGGTCGACCATACGGGGCCAAGGCATTTGGCAAAGGAGATCGGTGCACGTGCGCTCCAGCGCCCCGCAGCCTGGGAGGCCGAGGCGCCCATGCACCGAGCCGCCTGGCCGACCAGCAGACTTGGTGCACACCCAGACATGCGATGTCTTGTTGTGAAGGCCTTACGGCCGGTGCCGCCGACCCTGACGACGACGACGAGGACGACACGGGGAGGAGGAGCAGGAGGACGAGGCGGAGGACGCGGTGGAGCAGCAGGAGGATGCGGAGGAGGATGAGGAGGGGGATGTCTCATCTTATTCCGTACGCGGCCTCAGGACATCCCGACCGCTCTGAACGGGCGAAGAACGGTATAACAGATTTGTTTTCGCCGTCGGTGGCGCCTGTACCAGGGCGGCTGGAAAGTTTATAGTTTATATCCCTACGGTGGCACGTCAGGGTATGATATGCTGCTAACGTTCCCCAGGGCCAGCTTCTCATCCCGAGTCTTTTTGTTGACGGTCCCGCGGCTCGGGCAGGGCCCCATAGGCCGAAAACAATGAAGAACCTCTGTCCCGATGTATGTCAAGACGTTGCATGTCTTGGTACTCTGAGCCCCTCCAATGTGCGCCGAGTCGGGCGGCACCGGAACGCAGCCGAGCTCAAGCCGAATACCTTTGAGGTCCGACGTCGCAAAACAACACTGTAACAGATCACGGCCAAAGCCCTGGCCCCATCTTTCTGCAGATTTTTCAGCCAGATCGCTTTGTGATGGCCCCAGGACCCGAAACAAGGTGAAATGGCCCAGTGTGAAAAATTGCAACGCCCAGGTCACAGGGCTCCCACGCCTTTTGAGTCATAACTCGGGTCCACGGCGGCCGTACGGGACGATTCTGGCACCCCTCGAACGCCCTCGACGAGGCGGAGGTGATGGAAACCGCTCCAGGCCTCAAAACCTTCGAGACCTCGAAAACTTCTGCAAACTCCCAGCCCCCCCACGACCCGGCCCTCCTCCGCGTCGTCCTCCTCGTCCTCGCCAGTGGCGTCGAATCGGGCCGCACTGGAACGGAGCCGAACCCGAGCCGAACACTTCGGCCATGCCAGGAGCCCGCCAGGCAGGAGGCGCCCTGGGCGGCGCCCGCCTGGGCCCCGCTGCTGCCGCTGCCGGCGGCCCGAGGCCGCGCCGTCTTTCGCCGCCTGTACGCCGCCGACGAGGACGACTCGGAGGAGGGCCAGGGCGAGAGGGGCTACCGGGCGATTGCGGAGGTTTTCGAGGTTTCGGAGGTTTTCGAGGCCCCTGGGCGGTTTCCATCAGCTGCGCCTCGTCGGGCGCAGTCTGGGGGTGCCAGACTCGTCCCGAACGGCCGCTGGGGAGCCGAGTTATGACTCGAAAGCCAGTGGAGCCCTGAGATCCTGGCGTCGCATGCTTCCGCAACGGGCGACTTTGCCCTGTTCCGGGACCTGGGGCCCTCACAGATCGATCCGGCTCGAAAAATGCAGCAGAAAGATGGTGCCCAGGGTTCTGGCTGAGTTTTCTCACGATGTTGCATTTTTCCGTGACGTCGGATCTTAGGGCCAGTCGAGACAACGACTGTCTTCCCTGGCAATTTTGTTGTTCTTCTCTGGGTCTTCTCGAGGCTTCTCGTCGCAACGGCTGGATCCGCTTCGATGAGCGGGCCAGGATTAACTACCCACCGGAGGGGTCCGTGGACCGTGTTTGTCTGGACTTGGGCCAGGCGGAGGAGCCGCAGTTGTCTCAGCTGGTCATCCGAACGACGCGACGAGTTCGGACCTCAGAGCGGGACCTGGCGGCGCGCACCAGGGGGCAGCGCGAAGAGGGTCGACTTCTAAGGAGGTGGGTGGGGCTTCCGAGAAGGGCAGAGTGGGCGTCTCATAAGCGCTCCTGGCTGAACGGACCGCCGCCACCGAAGCTCGAATCTAGAAGTCTTTGGGCACGCCCTGGAGCCAGGCCCTAGGCGGAGAGCCTGCGCAAGCACAGCAGAGCGACGGAAGAACACGGGGTCGACTGCGCGGACATTCGCGCGCAAGCTTCCCGCAGAAGGCCGCGCGGAAGCGCCCTCTCCTCCACGAGATGTGCCGCGCTGGCGGCCCGCGTAAGCCGCGGCG
This sequence comes from Prorocentrum cordatum, assembly GCA_963575745.1. Classification (NCBI taxonomy): domain Eukaryota; class Dinophyceae; order Prorocentrales; family Prorocentraceae; genus Prorocentrum; species Prorocentrum cordatum. The sequence goes on along the minus strand of CAUYUJ010013025.1, from coordinate 181,211 downwards.
CAGGGTCGCCATGCCATCTTGCGTAAGGCCAGCTTCTTTTCGTCGATCAGCTCGGGGGCTCCGAGGTTTCCTCGGGGCATTCTCAGAAGGCCCCTGCCTTCTGAGAAGTCCGCCTGCCTTCTCAGAAGGCCGCTACCCTCGCGCCACCCCCTTGCGTGCGCCGCCAGGGCACCGCACCTGGAGGGAGAACGCGTGCTGGCGAGCTGCGTTCTATGGGGACATGCAGTCGGGAACTTGAGGATAGCGTGCCGCTCCGCCGGTTCTGGCCCACAGCGCTTTGGAGCGACACGCAATCCACTTCGCGGTCCCGAGGCTTCAACGTTCCCAGCCTTTCCGAGCCTCCCGCCCCGCGGACTGCCGCAGCGACACCCTGTCCAAAAGGTCCTGACCGTCGCGCCTTCCTGGACACCTGAGCCCTTGAACAGTGGCACCGCGCGTGCGACGTAGGCCGCAAGTCCCCGAGGCAGTACCAATCTGCAGGGGCGGTGCCCCTCTGATTCGGCGGCGTGCATCTGGAACGGGGGCGACGCGCAGCAGCTTTGAAAGAGCGCGCCCGTACGGAACTCAATATTAAAAGGGGGGACCCAGCTTCAAGCAACCCCTTCTCTCCTTCTTCGAAAAGGGGGGGGAGCTTCCGAAGCTATCCCCCCCCCCTCCCTTTTGGAAGTATTTTTGAGCTGGGGGGGGCCCTGGCTAAAGGGGGGGGGGGTTCGAAGCTATCCCCCCGTTCTTCCTTTTTCCGGAGCAGAAGGTGAGCCCGGGCTTCCCTTTCAAAGGGGGAGGGGCTTTGGAAGCTACCCCCTCCTTTGCAAAGGAGGTGGGGGCAGAGGGGGGGGGCTTCCAAAGCTACCTCCCCCCCCCCTTCCGGGGCTCTGGCAACATGGCGGAATCCCTGACGACAGGTGCGCACCGCAGCGCTAGAGAACGCATTGGAGAATAACGTCGACTCCTGGTTCGTTTTCGTGTTTCCGTGTTTTCTCGGCCCCTGGTTCGTAGTCTCGTTTTCTCGGGCCCTATTTCCTTTAATCGTTTTCTCATTTTCTCGGACCTTGGTTCGTTTTCTTGTTTTCTCATGTTTTCGGCTCCTGGGTCGCGGTCTCGTTTTCTCTGACCCTGGTTCGTGTTCTCGTTTTCTCGTTTTCTCGGCTCCTGGGTCGTTTTCTCGGCTCTCTCGTTGTCGTGGTTTCTTTTTCTCGGGCCCTGGTTCGTTTTCTCATTTTCTCAGCCCCTGGGTCGTGGTTTCGTTTTCTCGGGCCCTGGTTCGTTTTCTCATGTTCTCTGCCCCTGGGTCGTGGTTTCGTTTTCTCGGGCCATGGTTCGTTTTCTCGGTTTCTCGTTTTCTCCGCCCCTGGGTCGTGGTTTCGTTTTCTCTGACCCTGGTTCGTTTTCTCGTTTTCTCGGCCCCTGGGTCGTGGTTTCGTTTTCTCTGGCACTGGTTTGTTTCCTCGTTTTCTCGTTTTGTCGGCCCCTGGTTCGTGGTCTCGTTTTCTCGGACGCTGGTTTGTTTTCTTGTTTCCTCGTTTTCTTGGCCCTTGGTTCGTAGTCTCGTTTTCTCGGGCCCTGATTCCTTTTATAGTTTCCTCGCTTTATCGGCCCCTTGGTCGTGGTCTCGTTTTCTGTACCGATATTCGCGTTTTCTCGGCCTGGGTCGTGGTCTCGTTTGCTCGGACCTTGGTTTGTTTTCTCGGGTTCTCGTGTTCTCGGCCCCTGGGTCGTTATCTCGTTCTCTCGGACCCTGGTTCATTGTCTCGTTTTCTCGTTTTCTCGGCTTCTGGGTTTTTGTTTCGTTTTCTCGTGCGTTGGTTCGTTTTCTCGTTTTGTCGGCCCTTGGGTTGTGTTCTCGCTTTCTCGGGCCCTGGTTCGTTTTCTCGTTGTCTCGTTTTCTCGGCCCCTGGGTCGTGGTTTCGTTTTCTTGGGCACTGGTTTGTTTTCTCGTTGTCTCGTTTTGTCGGCCCCTGGGTCATGGTCTCGTTCTATCGGACCCTTGTTCGTTTTCGCGTTTTCTCTGCCCCTGGGTCGTGGTTTCGTTTTCTCGGACCCTGGTTCGTTTTTTTGGACCCTGGTTCGTTTCCTCTTTTTCTCGGCCCCTTGGCCGTGGTCCCGTTTTCTCGGACCCTGCTTCGTTTCCTTGTTTTCTCAGCCCTTGGGTCGTGGTCTTGTTTTCTCTGACCCTGGGTCGTCGTCGTCGTCGGTCGTCGGTCGCGCGTCATCCGTCGTCCGTCGCCGTCTTTGCATGCCTTCGTCCTCGTCGTGACGACCACGACGAGGTCATGCGAAGACGTCGACGGCGACGGCGACGGCGGCGACAACAAAAACAGGAGGGGAGGGGGGGGTAGCTTCCAGCAGGGGAGGTTTCTAGGGGAGGGGGGGTGCTAACCCCCCCCTTTGGAAAGTGGGGGTGGGGGGGGGTAGCTTCTGGAGCGGCATTATTTTCGGGGGGGGGGGGGAGAAGGGGGGCAGGGGGGCAAAGGGGGTCCAAGGGGGGCTGGGGAAGGGGGGGGAGCTCCCGTCCTTCCCTTGGAAAGGGTGGGGAGGGGGGGGATCTTCCAGAGCGGCAAAAGGGGGGGAGGGGGGGGGTAGCTTCCGGGGGGAGACCAAAAAGGGGGGAAGGGGGGGGGGGGTAGCTTCCAGCAGGTGGGGCCCAAGGAGGGGGAGGGTAGCTAAGGGGGGACCCCCCCTTTGCGAGTTCCGCGCGCGCGCTCTCTCCGAGCTTTTCCCATCTTCCCCCCCCGCGGAGCGGAGCGACACGTTATCCGTTCCCCTTCTTCGGCGACGTGCAGCTAGAACGAGGGCGAAGCGCAGCCTGCGGTGGGTTCGTGTCTCGCCGACGCGGCTGCGACCCCGCCGCGGGCGTTCAAGGTTGATCTCCAGAGGCAGCTCGCACCAGATGGCTCGGGGCCCGCCCACTCCCGGCACTGGTGAGATCTTCGCCGCCACAGGTGTGACCGATAGGAGACCAACGCTATCGGACCCGGCGCTCCGCTCGCCGCGAAAAAGGTGTAGCGCGCAGCCTGCTCATCCTGACCAGGGGAGGCCCGGCGCCAGCTGGGGCTCGGAGTCGACCGCCGCGATCACGCCAGCAGCCTGGAGCTCAGCGCAAACGGACACCATGCGGCCCTCGTTCGTCTCGACACCGCCCCCCATGCAAAAGGCTGCCGCAGAGTTCAGCGCGGCGAGTCGGCTTGGCAATCGCGCCGATGGCCAACTCTGCTGGGGGCTCTCGGACGCTGGCAACGCCCTCTTCCAAGCCTCAAGCATGGAATTGAGGGCGAGGCCCTCGGTGAACCTGGCCATGCGCGCCTCCAGCTGGCACAATGCCGCGTGCAACCCGACGTCGAACTCCCGAAAGCCGTCGAGCCCGGGCGGGGCCTCGCTAAGGCCATGAGGAGGCCGCTGGGCCAGCAGTGCGCGCGCATCCCGGCGTAAGCACAACACCCTCAGGGAGCATTTGGCAACTCGCCCTCCACCGGGGCTGCGACTTCTGGAACAGCCGCAGTTCTGCGGCGCGGGATCCCCACGCAAGCAGGGCTTCGGTCCGCGGGCTTTCCATTCGGGCAGCCCCCCAGGACCGAACTTGAGCCAAAATGGCTACGGGGGACCCCCCCCCGCCACAGCCCCAGCGCCTTCAACCTGGAACGCCTTCGCTGGACGGTCGTCGTTATTCCCCGTAGCTGCCACGCTAGCCTCGCCCTTTTAGCCTCCAGGTCGCGAGCCTCTCGAGCGAATGCCCTGTCCTGTCGCGCCAGCGTGCCCTTTTACTGGCGAGCCCCCGCGGCCAGCGCCGCATGACCGTCACATCTGCCGTCCCGGGGATGAGGGGGGGGGGAACGAGGGAGGGAGGGAGGGAGGGAGGGAGGGAGGAGGAGGAGTAGGATAAAGGATGAGGTGCACGAGGAGGTGGAGGAGGAGGAGGAAGAGGAGGAGGAGGAGAAGGAGGGGGAGGAGGAAGCTGGAAGAGGAGGATAAGGCCGAGGAGGGGGACGGAGGGCACAAGCTGCGTCCGGCACGGCCGCCCGAACCCCAGCCGCCGTGCCTCCGCCGAGCAGCCCGGCCCCCGCCGCGCCCCCCGCCTACGCGGCGCCGGACTTCGGGCAGGACGCACGCCGTCGCCCGAGAGCGGGCGGGGCGGGCTGGAAGGGCAATGAGCGAGGTTCGCGGAGGTTCGAGGCTCGACTCTCGAGGCTCGAGGTTCGAGGTTCGAGGCTCGACTCTCGAGGCTCGAGGTTCGAGGCTCGAGGGTCGAGGCTCGAGGTTCGAGGGTCGAGGGTCGAGGCTCGAGGCTCGAGGTTCGAGGGTCGAGGTTCGAGGGTCGAGGGTCGAGGTTCGAGGGTCGAGGGTCGTGGTTCGACGATCGAGGTTCGATTGTCGAGGCCACTTGCCATGAAGGCGAGGTGCGAGGTGCGCTGGAGGTTTGTAGGGCTCCCGCCCTGCCAGGTCGAATGGCGAATTGCTACACCTCGATCCTCGATCGGGTGTCACCCCCGCAGTTGTTGTGCGCGCTTTTGGTCCTAGGTCGTTTTCACGAAGCTCGGCCACGCGCAGAGGGGGGTGGGGGAGGGGGGAGGGCTTCTTAGAAGCACCCCTGCTTCTTCGAATCTTAGAAGGCGTAGGCCTTATCTATAGACGTAATGCCGGCGCCTTCTAAGAAGCAGCCTCTTTCTAAGAAGCCACCCCGCCTCCTCCACCCCCTTGTGCGCGCCGCCGAGAAGCAGTATTTTGCTAAAGGGGCTTCTGTCCAGCTGAGGCTCGCGGTGCGAGGTTCGAGGTTCGGAGAGGCTTGGTGCAAGTTTCAGTGTCTCGGGCCGCCTCGACCCGGTCCAGGTTTGATGTTCCGCCCAACGGGTGCGGCCGGGTGCCCGCACGGCATCGCTGTGCATCCTGGCGCGGCCGATCTAGCTCGAGTTCGCCTCTGTGCCGATGCGGCCCGATTCGACGCCCATGCCGATCCGATCCGATTCCCCGAGTCGATGGTGATTGACCCTGCCCTGTCGGGAATGGCCGTTCGATGGGTGATGCCACGCGCCATGAACACGAGGGTCGAAGTTCGAGGATTGAGGTGTGCGAGCGTTTTTGGGGCCCCTCTTGGGCCTCCTAACGTCCCCCTTTGGCCCTTTCGTCGGGCGCGACCTTCCGGGCCCCCGGGCCGTCAGGAAAAGAAACCTGGTCCTCGGGAAGACCGCATTCAATCACTCGCTCGTTCCAAAGCCAGACGTCCGATGACTTTAAGGGTAGCTCTTTGGGAGATGTTATATAGAATCGGGAGTATAGCTCGCGCGCCGTTGCCTTTGGCTCAAGGCACGCGCGCCCTATTTGCCCGGACACTTACCTTAGTGTTCGCTATGTGTTGGAAAGACCGATACATCGATCTTATCCCATCCTACCCATCCACTCCCCATATCGTATTACTTCGACATGGAGTTGGATGCAATGTGAGCTCATCCGCCTCCCATGGAGACGGATGCTATTTGACCTACCAGGCTCACTTTCGACTTGGTAGCGGAGCTGGCCGCGCTCTCGTGTGGTCAGCTCTTGCTCTTCTCATCCTCATATTCTTCGGCACGATCCTCGTGACCACATACAACCCTGCGCCACCACTCCCAGTACGTTTACGAGGATCTATCCAAGAGCAAGAAGCAACACGAGAGGTACGACGTCTAGACAACAACATTGGTACCATATACGCTTCATCATTGCGCTACTACCAACCGCTCAAAGCGCAGTACTTGAAGCAGGGGCGGAGAGATCCGCCAGATAGAGCGCCTCGACGACTCGACAAGGCGCTACCCCAGCGCGGCAACGCGCCTAATAACCACCCCTATCTACACAGCCTTGGGTTGGTTATCTTCGCTATCATATGGTTCGCGCTGGGGGCAGCAATCGGACACATGCGCCGCGGAGATAACAGCACCGATGGGCAAACACATGGCCCATACTGGGACCCTCAAGGCAACGTACCTTTCCGTGAGTACGTTTATGAGGTCAACGCGTGGCTCAACGTCACTAGCGGACGTATGACGCCACAGGCCCAAGCGGCCGCCATACAACGCGGCCTGGGTGGCCTAGCGAGGACACTCGCCATGAGGGCACCACCTGACATTATAAACTATGGTGCTGATATCGATGGGGTCCACACCGACCCAGTGACCTACATCATGTTCCTCCTAGGCATGAAGTTCGAGCGCCTGGAAGATGAGCGCCAGCTCACTTCCGGCACACAGCTCATCGACTTCCATGTGCCTCACGGAGAACGAATCGATGTCACTCTTACCCGATTCGAAATGGCCCGACTTGAGGCACAGTCGGTGGGATTTGACCTTCCCAACTTCCAACTACTAACCACGATCCTGTTCCGCGCCTTAGGCGTCGGCAACCAGCGAGCCATGCAACTCTCGCAGCCACTCAATCATCAAATGCCCCGAACACAACAACAGTATAATGAGTTGCTGGAGAGGATGCGTTCGATAGGTCACCTATCAGAACGATCTCCTGGCAATATAGGATCAGTGTTTGGAAGGGGAAGGGGAAGGGGATCTGGTAGTGGGAATTTCTACACTACCTTAACCACTGAAGCCCAGCCTGGAAACGGGCCCTCAAGCATATGGGCTGATGATCCTGGAGAATCCACTGCGCTATTAGCAGGGGATCGACCACAACCAAGCTGGGCAACCAGCCCTCCTTCCAGAGAACCTCAACCACACCGCTCTTTATGGGGCGAATCAAACCTCCTTACCGACGGTGTATCCACCTACTTGGGAAACGATGACATCGACTCCGGCACCGACACAGATACTGTATCATCCGACGGTGTTGAAGCTTTAGATTGGTCAGATATTATGAATATGGAAAATGACAACCAGCGTGCTGAACACTTGTTTTGGTTATTACAACAGGCTAAACGGAGGTGGAGGAGGCTCACACGAAAACCAGTGCGTCGTGTTAGGAGGAGGATACGGAGGAGTTTCAAGTGAACAAGGTAAAGGCAAACGAGGTCGTCGGAGGTTGAATGGACGAGGCATCACGGCATTCCTCCAGAGGCTCTCAGATGAACCGTATGATGAGATATTCTTCGGGGGAAAGGGCCGTGGCAAAGGCCGTCGAGAGACCTCAGGAAAAGGCAAAGGTAGGCGGGGAAACCCGCGAGGTAGAGACGGCCAGGTTCTAACGTGCCATGAGCGTGATAGTACCGACCATCTTGTGAGAGATTGTCCAGCGAAGGGAAATGGAAAGGGCAGATCGACCGAAGTCCATTTTGGCTCAAGTGAACCATTCATCGAATATCTGAGCCTCCAGGATTGTGAGGCCATGGGGCAGATATTTTACACTTGGGTCAGCTCCATGGACAACGTCGACGAGCTCGAGGCGTATGGTCATGGATTGTACGCGTACTACCTCGAGTACGTCCGCAGGTTCGTTGTTGGCAACAACGAGCTTACTCCCGTGGAACACGGAACGCTGGGAAACCAGCCCTTATCTTTCTTCGACTGGATGTTCGGGAACCCAGGCGACATCATGGCCTACGAAAGCAGTGACGAGGACGTCACTGTAGAGGCCTCGCCTTCAGAGGTTAACCGCAACCTCCAACCTCCACCCGACCTCCCGCCTGGAAACGGGCCTACCTATCCCCGAAACTACGCTGAATTTATAGAAATGGAGTCTCAAGCATGTGTTGCGGGCACACCAGGGAACCCATCTATTCCCCCTGGTTCGCTTGCGCCAGGCGAGTACGGGCCACGCACACTACTGCAGACCCTCATGAGGATGCACGAGATTTTGACCATAGCATATCCTGAGAGTCAAGAGAGCATCGAGGCTGGTAACATGATGCTGCATGACACTGACGCGCGCGACGACTCGGAGCTAGCGTTGGCAGCCTTGGCTCTTATCGACAGCGTGCACCGTGAGGACGTGCAGAGGCATGCGTGGCACTCCCGAGGGAGATGGCGCGAGGCCCTGGAAAGGGCCATCGCCATGCGCGGCCAGGCTCCCCCTCCGCCAGGATGGGGTCTTCAGGCGGCGGGACTATGGCCAAATCACACTGCCATGCGCAACATTGCTGGGCAGCCTGTGCTCGGCAACGAGCCTGAGCCGACAACCGTGCCGCCTACCCCGGGACAGCCGAGCGACGCACAGACGCCGGCTATGCAGGGGAACCTGCCCGTCCCGGCTGCACCAATGGCCATCATCATTGGCAGCTCTACATCAGAAGAAGAAGAGGGCGATGGTTGCGGGCTATGCGAGGATGAAACCACAATCCTCATGATGGAGGTTACCGGCGAGGAAGAGGTGGACTTTGATCCTGACGAGCCTGATGCACCATCACCATCGGCACAAGCGCCATGTGCGCCGGGCTCCAGCCAGCAGGGAAACCCGCCTCTATTAGCCGATCCACCTGGGATCGCACAGGAGCCCCCGCCGGCGCCTCCGCCGGCTTCCACTCAGGCTGCTTCGGCAGCCTCTTCTGATGAGAATGCTGGAAGGTCTCGTTCCCATCCGCGCGTCAGAGGAGAGCCACATCCACAGGCTCGGCTTCCTCGTGAGTGGAGGCAGGCTGGCCCAAAGGAACGCGCTCTCAGGCGAGGAGGCGAACTACTTCCTTATAATGATTCAAGACGCCGGAAAGGGGAACACTCGGCCTTCGGCAAGGGCAACCCTGCCTATAGGGACGCTCAGGGTAAGGCCACCCGCGGCGGCTATCAGCTTGCTACAAACATCCGCCGCCCTGAAATTGAAGAAGTGCGGACACAGTTGCGAAACGCCATCGCGGCTCGCAAGCTGTGTAGGCCTCAAGCAGCTTGCGGACCATGTTCCGAACCGTTCCAGAACCACAGGCCGGGATGCCCCGTAGGAAATAATGAAGGTCTGAGCCCAAACAGGGGCAAAACCCCTCATAAGGAGGGCGTCCATCCGCCACTGATCCCGATGACACAGGACGAGATCGCAGAGGTCAATCGTCGCCTCGGGATCATGGGTCACATGGAGCCGAAAGACGAAGAGGATAAGCCTCCTCCGGCTCCAAGGGGATTGGTGCCCATGACCCAGGAAGAAAAAGACGCGCTCTTTAACCTTCCTGGAATGCGAGGAAACTCGCCCGGCGTTTCCAGCCAGTCCCAGCAGCCAGAACCAGCAACCAAGGATGATCAGAAGGCCCAGCGAGTTGCGGCGGATGAGGAACGCATGCGAATAGCAGAGGAACGCGCACGCGAGGCAACTCGCCAGATGCTGATGGATTCCCAAAAGATTTACATGAAGGGGGCTAAGAAGCCCCCGCTCCCACTCCAATCGAAGGCTAAGAGTGAAACTCCAGCGCCGAAGTCGTCTTCGGAAATGAGACCGAAAGCGCGCTCTGAGGATCCTGGGCCAGATGTGCAGATGGAGGCGCCTCGCTCTAAAACGCCAAGATCACCGATTGGCGCAACTCCAGCACAAGGATCTGAGCCCAAGCAGCAACCTCAGGACCCTGCGGAGGAACGGAGACGCCCGCCTAGTCGCAGCAATTCCATTGCTAAGAAGGCGATGGCTTTCGAGCGCTCAGGGCACGCTCCTGCGCCAGCTTCGCCTGCGGCGGCACGTTCCAAAAGGTCCGACGAAGGTGCTCTGTCTAGGGGTACCTGGGTGCCGACGATTAGGGGCAGCGCCAGTCGTGGGTCACCGCGGGGAAACCCGCCAGGCGCTGCTGCTGCAGCTTCCTCCTCTTCAGGAGCCGCAGCCTCTTCAGCGACAGAGGCTCCTGTGCGGGGAAACCCGCCCGAGGATCAGCGGCACCGCCCAGGAGTCCGAATGTGATCAGGGATAGACTTGCTCTGCGGAAGCCCCCACCGATACGCTCGGTGGATGAGGAATCCGTGAGGAAATGCAGGCAAGCAAACATTATCCCGATATCCAATCACACCCTCAAGCAACTGAGTAAAGCTCTCAGTAGGATACGCAGACATGCACCGGATAAACCACACAATCCTGTGTGGGATCTGGCTACATTCGATGATCATGATGGTTGGATTAACCTCGTAGAGCTCGTAAATGATTATCCGTGGAACACAAGAAAAAAACGAGACATGATGGGCACAATCCCAAACATGACGAGGCCAAAGTCATCAACGCGAACCTATATGGTCGCACGGTTGACCTACTGGCTGCCATCATGATGGAGGTTGTTCATGTCCGCGAACCAGACGGTGAAGAAAAACAGCGCCTTCAGTTCAAGGTGTTAGTGCGGGACTCCGGCGAGCCCGAGATCTTCATCCGCGCCTCTCAGGGGCATTCGTGGACGTTGAAAGCTCCATGGTCGCTGTACAATTATATTGTACTGTGCGACCAGCCTGCCGGGAGACCGGCCCCGTACCCCGAGGTCGCCATGCATGGCACTCGGTGGGATGCCTTCGAAGGCATTATGTGGCACGGCCTGTCCTGTAGATCCGAACACAACTCGAAGAAACGGGGGGCGGGCCGGTCACGCATCCACTTCGCGCCGACGGTCCGCCGTCGCAGCGTGAACAGTGGGTGGGACCCAGACTCCAACGTCATCATCTTCGTAGATTGGCACAAGGCCATGCAAGATGGTATAAAGTTCTGTTGGTCTGATAACGGAGTCCTTTTGTCCGAGGGAAATAACGGTATCATCGAACCGTACTACATTTCCCACGTAGAGGACCTTGCCACGGGGAGGCACTGGCGCAATCCAGAGTACCTGGGGGATCGCCGGGCGCGTGCCCCCCCCGCCGTGCTCTCGGCCCCTGGCAGGTGGGCTGACGTTGGCAGTGCCAGCGTCAAATACCAGTGGTCCCGCGACCATGAGGGCGTCGACCCTCCTATGGTCTACCTCCACAGGGAGGTTGGGGACCACTATAGCCCTGACGCGCTGGGAAACCAGCCTGAGGTCCACCAGATCTTCGTGATCAACGGGAGTGAGGCCGGGAGCGCGGCTCCAAGCCGCGCCCCAAGCCAAGGGCCTAGCGCCATATCTTGGCAGGCCATCAGCACCTTGGACCTGGACCAGATAGCGGCCGCTCTGAACCCTGAACAGGTGGAGCAATTGGCGGACAGATTATATCAACCAGACCCCTAGGCCGCTGGCCAGGGAGCAATGTCCGCCATGGCGACGCGAAATCGTCAGGCCACGCAGGGAAACCTGCCTATAAATGGACTCAGAAATGAGATGCCTGAGCCGCAGGGAGACCCGCAGACGTTCGGCCGCATCTTTGGAGAGCCTGCTCGATTCGAGCAGATGCATGGCAGCCCCTCGCCTAGTATGCACACACCGAGGGGCATGACCCCAATGGCGACGCCACCTGCACAGTCTCCGTTCGGGACTCCTGGTCGCCCTGCCACGAGTGGCACCCTCATGGAGAGGATCGCAGCGGCCAGGGCTGAGCATGGTACAGCTCTCCTGAACATGATGCCGCCTGGCACTCCAACGAGTCAGCAGGGAAACCTGCCCGGCACCCCAGGCCATTCTCGACCGTTTGCTGGACAAACCATTGTCGCTGGTGTGCCTGAAGACTACCGTGCAAGGGTGGCAGCCGCTGTGCAGCAGGTGCAGAGTCATAACCTGCCTCACCCGAGTGGTCAGAGGTGGAGGCCGGCCTGGTCTTGGGAGCCTGAGGGCCCCAATCCAAGGGATCCTGCTCGGCAGCGAGCCTTTATCCCAGCCTTCAATGCTCATCCGAGCATGGCCCAGGGCCAGAGGCCACCGCCAGCACACATGAATCCGACACTGTACCCTGATGGGTCCAGAGTCCCGAACAAGTTTGTTCGTGAAATGGCGGATCAATTCCACAGCCTCACTAACGTGCGCTGTAGTGATCAGTCCATGTATCCGCACATGGCCATCGCGCCTGCGCCGACGACGCCAGATGTGGCTGTCCAGCCCACTGCCCATTCGATATCGTCTGGCAGCAGAGGTGTGCCTGATTATATCGGGCAAACATACCACGCCCAGCAGGCATGCTTCAGGCGCAGACAGGCCGTGCAGAACGTGCGTGATCATTCACGTGCAGCCGCGCTTGAGGTTGTGAGGAACAGAGGCTCACCCATGCGAGGAAACTCGCCTGCTGTGACGCCTACAGCCTCCGGGCCAGCAGCTCCTCCAGCTGTGGCTGCCGGAGTGCCGGAGGTGCTGGATCCATCAGGGGGTCCCCCAGCAGCCTTCATGCCCTCTGAGACGGTCTTGGAGAGACAGCGGCGGGTATATCCCAGAGCAGCGGATGTGGAAGTTTTCACTGGGATGGAAGATACCTGCGCGGTATGCCTCGAAGAATTTCAGCCCAGGGAGAGTGTTTACCGTTTGAGGTGTAATCACTTATTCCATGAGGAGTGCTGGAATTCAAATGTGGTGGGCCATGTCGCAAACCAGCGCGAGGGAGATCCTCAGCAGCCACCGTGTGCTATCTGCCGAGCACCTGGCATCATAGCGTCATCTTTCCCATGGACCGGCTCTTTCACTCAGACTCCTGAGCAAGCGGCGAGGGGGCCGCGGGAGTTGAGGAGCATGGTGGAGGAGATGTCAGCCAGGATGTTAGACAGGCAGACAGCTCAGACCCAGCAGCAGGGAAACCTGCCAGAGGAGGTGAGGCCGCCGATGGAGACGGGATACTTCGATCAGCTTATCCCGATGACGGCGCCTCAGCAGGGAAACCTGCCTAACCCTCCTCAGATGTCTCCCCAGAGTGGGGGCGGGGCAGAGCTGGCACTGGACCCTGATCAGCTGCGTGAGTTGCGTGTTCGGCATTTCCAGAATCAACTGGATAATGCGCACACAACCTTTATGCTGGATGCCGACAATCCTGAGACTGATGGTGCGTCGTTTGACCTCTCAGACTCCTCAGTGGCAACAGCAGCAACAGCAGCCAGGGCCGTCGACATCGCAGCGACGAACGAGGAGTTCGAGGAGTGGCTGCAGTACAGGGATCACCTCACGAATGAAGGGTTGCAGGACATTGCCCTTCACCCGTATCTGACGCTGACGAGACGCACGACCCGCGAGCAGCATAAGAGCATACGTGATGAGTATGCCAACTGGCGGGAGGAGCGTGGCGCTCATGTTCAGCACGTGTCGTACTTCCAGTACATCGACCTGGTACGTATGGCCGAAGGCAGGCCGTATGCCAGTGTCATGCGGGGTAACCCGCCAGGGAGCACGACCGACTCGCGGGGAAACCCGCCAGACAGCACAGCCGGCACTTCAGAAACCGTACACATCAAGCAGCCCAGTAAGACTTTCTTGGGCGATGGTGGAAACTCTATCCTCATCGATGTAGGCTCGAAGATCAACATCATGGGTGAAAACACGAGCCGCAAGTTTGTCCAGGCTGCTGAGGCACACGGCCGTATTTGTACGTTCGAACCCCGTTCTCGTTTGAACATCAACGGGGTGGGCGAAGGGTCGGCCCCAGCGGATACCGTAGGCACATTCAGCATTGCCTGCGAGTACCAGGGCTCGACCCAGCTCGATTCGTACAAGACGAACATTATGTCAGCCTGTGGCAAGGACCTGCCAGCCATCCTAGGCCTCGATAGTATGCAGGACAAACGCACGATCTTTGTGCTTGAACGAGGCCAGGAGAAGCTGATATTCCCTGGGAAGGGACAGGTCAAGATGGAGCTCCCCGAGGGCTCCAAGATCATGCCGACGACGAAGTTGCCGTCCGGGCATCTGTCGATCAGGTGTGATCGATTTGGAGCTGCGGGGCAACCCGCCTCGAGCTCAAGCAGCACGTCATTCCAGACGGTGCTGACGGGCGAGCCGACCCCGGCGCAGGAGCGCGAACAATTGCAGGGCAACTTGCCTCAGGGGTTGATGGAGACGCTCGCCAAAGCTACGATGAGAGGTGAATGCATCGACGATCTTGAGACGTTCGACTGCTTCGTAGCCAGGACACTGGCCCAGCATGGTGGAAGTGTACCCATGGACGCTGTGCGGTCCCGCCGGAAGATAGTGATGGGGTACACGAACCGTGAGCTGCAGACAGTCAGCGACGCGAGGTCCAAAGGCGCGCTGAAGCAGCCGATGGATAATCCATCCATGCTGACAGCATTTGCGGAGCAATCCGCCTCTGAGGCCACGGCGCGCTGCAGTGCTGAGCTCCAGCATCTGAGGGAAGCCCAGATGCTGGCAGACATTGCAGGCACATCTTCTTTATCTTGAAGATGGTAGGGCGACGCCGCCCCCTCGTCGTCTTGCCTGTTGGCCGAAAAGCCGGGGGGTAACAAGGACAGCGGGGTAACCTGCCTTAGCAAAAGAGCTTTTGTCATCGAGGATACGAGAGAGGCTTGCGCCGACCTCCGCGCCCGAGGTTATATCTGTTACCGTATTTCCCACAATGAGCTCATGACGAGCGCGGGCACAGATTACCTGGGTGCGGTGATCAGTGGAGATTGCGCTCTCATATGGATTAGTACTCCGGGTGACTGGTATGTACGAACTCCAGGAAAGAGAGTGGCCCCACATTGGTCACGCATCCAAAACCTTTTGATGTAAGCCAGGAAACTCCGTATGAAAATCATAATATTTGGTCCCCCAGGATATGTTTGGAAGTTATCTCCAGTACGTGATACTCTGGAAGATCTTAAGTTGCCAGTGATACGGATGCGTTTGTGTCATTTCGGTATTCGGTTTAATATGCAAGACAGTACACCGAGCGGTACTTATATGCAGGTAGCGACATCAATACCGATTAGCTCTAAACTGTGGGCATGTACATGCAAACAGGCGATGCCACAACATGTGTTGGATTGGTACGGCCATACGGTACGGCATGCTGAATGGCGAGCTCAGACACGTACTACACTCATCCGTCATCTGAACGACAAAATCCTGGGAAGCACCACCACGCACGGAAACGTGCCTACATATTTGAACACCTATACACGCACGGACCACAACATTCATCACTACGTGACGACCAACAAGGGAGGACCGAAATGGTCTGATGTTATCCGACGTGTAACAATTAACCTGGATACCAATGCGGTCATCCAGGATATCGCAGTAGCCGAACAACCAACAGGATATGATTGGCATGCACCACTACTTGCAGGTGTTGCCAACATCAGCACACGGTTGTATTGGCAACCCGAGGAACCGGTCTTGCTCGGAAACGAGCCTACTCAATCACCACAGAAACCTAGACGCGTCATCATAGATAACTGTCCTCTCCCCCTCCCGACTCTGGCGATAGACGCATGCACCCGCTCAACCACGACAATGGGCACACAGACCGGCGAACAAAACGAGCAAGTCTTACCTACGGAATCGCGTATCAAGCAGAAGGAAAGGCTCAAAGCCGAAAAGGAAGCAGGCATCAAGCCTCGCCGCATCAAAAAGCACGTTGAAGACGGAAACGACGATTGCGGCGACGACTTGCCAGGACTCGGACAGGATCTTATGGCGACCTGGAGCACTGACGTCCCTATTGAGCTGATAAGCTCCGATGAGGATGATGACCTGTTCCTTACCCTCCCCACATCTATGCCCGACACGCACGCTGACATATGCAGCATAGTCGCTACTCTATGCTGTGGGCATCATAACTGCGTGGACATGTTGGAGCTTTGTGGCGGTGAGGGTGGCATGTCAGAGCTTGCCCTCTCAAGGGGGCTCTCCTCAGGAGGCAACTTAGACATGACCACATGTGTCGACCTGGGAGACCCTACGGTGCAGCGGGCTGTAGATCACTACTCCGCAATATGCTACGCACGAGTTGCCATACTACAACCCAGTTGCCGCACCACAGGACCACCATCCTACTACAACTACAAAGTCAATCACAACACTTGGGAACAGCACCACGCATAAGATTTACCACACATAACTTATTGTGGTAAAATTGCTGTTACTCAAGATGACGCACGGAGGTGGTTTATACGCGAACCACCTACAGGAACATGGGTGGATGACATTTCCCCATGGAAGAAACTTGCCAACCGACCACACATCACAACCGTACGCATCGATCAATGTGCTACGGGACTCAAAGATACGGCTGGTGACTATATTAAGAAACCGACAAATATCACCAGCAACGACGAGTCGATTCTTAAACCCTTTGAGCGACTCAAATGCAACGGTCAGCATGTGCACGCACAACCGTGCAACAGAGAGCTGTCACTGGTACAGAAATACACTCGACGACTGCAGTCTGCCTTTGTGGAAGCCGTATATTTGGCGAAAGTCATTGACACTACCCGCGGAAACGCGCCTATACGCACCGCACATGCTTACCCTGCTGACCTTCCTGATCAAGTTGAACCGAGAGAAGGAATGAGACGCATGGGTGATCGTATCACCCCAAAGGTGGCTACATGCCCGGCATGCATCGACAATGTCCGAAAGGACAGTCCAAGCCACAACAGAGACCCTACGCAGTGTAAGTATCATGCTTCTATCTCTGTATATTGGCCATGTCCCGCATGCCAGAGGGATCTTACGAGAAGCAGAGGTGTTAATAACCACCTCGCTACCGAACCTGGTAAATGTCGTTTTGCTGAACCCTTTAAACTTCCAGATGACCATGACCCCGAAGGTAAGACCGCGCCAGCTTGGTGGAAACCCTTACCTAAACCTGGTGAGGGCCAAGCTTCAGCGTCAGGTGGCCGCCAAGGCGCACGCGCCAGGCCACCGCGACCACGATCCTTCGGGAACGCTGATCCGACATCTGGTGCCAGCAGTTACGACATGCTACGTGACGCCCCCGAGCGTGGAAACACGCCTTCTGCGTCCTCTAGCGAACCGCCACAGGTAGCGGCCCGTCGTGGTCGCCTACAAGGCGTACCACCACCACCAGATGCAGTTGACGAAGGAGACCGACTGCGGAGAGCTACAAGGAACCCTCTTGCCTCCACCGGCTCGGGGGCTCCACGACTACCCGACTGGGCGAGATTTGACATCCAACACAGTCTGCAAAATCTCCGTAGTCATGAACCTCATGTCGTCAAAAAGGAACTCCGTAAACTGCACCTGCGGTGGCATCATGCAAAGGAACCCAAGATGAGGCGAATCCTAGACAAAGTGGGACTGGATAGCGTTCGACTGAATATGATCAAAGAAGTTTGCGACACCTGTCGGGAATGCAGAGCATGGGAACGTCCAGGAAACTCAACACTACCTTCGGTGAGCCTTCCTGGAAGTTGGCTCGATGAAGGCGAAATGGATCTCACGTTTTATAAGAAACGAACCATATTCCATATTATGGATCGCTGTATTCGCCTGGCAGCAGGCCAAGAAATTACCGACAGAGAACGCGACGCGATACTGGACGCTTACCACTACTGCTGGATTGCCTATCATGGACCCTTCAAAGTCTTGCACTCAGATGGAGAAGGCGCCCTGAACAATGATACCGCTAAGGCCATGATGGCGAATAATGGTACAACACTCCGTATCCGAGCGCCTGGCCAACACGCGACTTCAATCGAGTCACGAAACGGTATTCTTAGAGGCGTCCTCCACATGATTGAGGCAGAGCTGAATAGACACAACATCCCTGTTGTATTCACTAGAGTATTGGCTGAAGGCAGCTTCGTTACCAACGCCTTTACGTTCTACAACGGAGTATCACCATACCAAGCACACACTGGACGCCAGCCCTCCTTTCTTCCTGATCTCGACACCCTTGACTTTCCCAAGGGACCCGAGACATCAGGCCATGAACGAGAACGTCGCGTGAGGGAAGTTAGCCTAGAAGCAATATTTCAAGCCACGGCTGTGGCCAAGACAAATCGTGCTCTCAGGGCTAAAACGGCCCCAGATGGTGCTCGCCTTTACTCAGCAGGGGACCTGGTCGACTACCATCGACCCACTGCCACTAAGGACGATCATGGAGGCTGGAACGGCCCATTCCCTGTGATCCGTAATGTGCCTGAAAGAGGACATGTCGTTGTCGAGGCAGGATCTCGTGAGGTGATTGTGATGTATCCTGACGTTCGTCACACGCTATACATTGAATGTCTCCTCGCACGGGAACTTGGTATGGATAAACATGGCCATGCAAACTGTCCTTACGTATGTGGCACACCTTGGCGCAGGGAAACCTGCCAAAGTCTTTGGCTACATGCCAGACTACAAGGGAGACCTCAATCTTTCAGACGACAGCAAGTTTCACCCGCGCGTACATCTTGCACTACAGTATCTCTTGCCAAACTATTTCCGAGTAGAACACGTAGTAGCAGTTAGATTGGCCAAAAGTGTCTCATGTCTAGCTGCAGTAAAGTACGCCACCGGGTCTACGCTGATCCACTACGACAATGATGTCAGACCAGCCTTCCACTATTATGAGTGTGTTGGCACTGGCCTGAACATTTTTCAAATCACTGGTAGCACTCATCCCAGACTTATCCAATGCTTGACCTCACATGTTCCTTCCTTAGGATTTCACGACGACCTGGCCAAGTATCAGCACTCGGGCACCACGTCAAGAGAACACGATACGCCTGGAAGCAGGCCTCCACCAGACACCCCAGGTGCCTCATCGCCACGTCGCCAAGTGAAGGCCGTCTGTCGACAATCTATGAAGATAACGAGGAACATAGTATCGAAGCCATGGTGATGGAAGAGTGGTACGACGAGTTACGTATGGACCTTCATCCCACGATTATCTCTACTGCGTCCCAGCAACCATGCTGCCCGACCAATGTGCTTTGGTTTCAGCATCTGTGGACGAAGAAGATATCGCATTGTCGGAAACGCTCGGGGACGAGCCTGAACCACAAGAGCCCTGTCTAGTCTCTCTCTGCTCAACCACACCTGACGAGAGCTATTCTCTTGACAGTGATGAATATGGTCTTTATGTTGAGTTACGTTTTACATCAGAAATGTCAAAAGTAGTGTTGGATCAGACTCAATTTGCACAGCTCGACACTGATATGGTCGCAACGATGAGAGTACATGTATCCTCTGCTGCTAAACGTGCTGCGGTAGTCAAGGAATACGACCTACTCACCAAAGCCGACATAGCAGCACACCCGAAAGAGGTTAGTGAAGCTTTGCACACTGAACTCAAGATCTGGCTCGACAACCGATGCTTTGAGATGTATGATTTATCCAAAGCTTCCAACATCATGACATCTAGGTATGTATAGAAGTGGAAGTTTGTGAAGATAGGTACCGGGAGCGTTAAAACCATCCGTCTCAGACATGTCCTTCGTGGATTTATGGACACTGAGGCTTTCGATGTGGAAACCTTCTCGGGGACCGCTCGAAGGCAGTCCCAGAGACTCCTAGCGAGTGAGGCGGCATGCCATCCAGAGTGGATCTTAGCATCCATGGATATCGACAAGGCGTTCCTCAAGGGTTCGACCTATGAGGAACTTGCCCATGCCACCGGCGAGGGAACTCGCATGGTTTGCTTCACCCTTCCACCGGGAAGTGCCCAGGTACTTCGTACACTGCCTGGCTTCTCATCCGATGACGATGACGAAAGCCGACACTGCCTCAGGTGCCTCAAGCCAGGAACGGATACAAAAGACGCCCCAAGAGCGTTCTCTCTCAAACTTCGTACGACCACACGAGCTATAGGCCTTACACCGACAAGTTATGATCCTGAATTAGAATTCAGCCAAGACCTGCTAACGGCGAAGCATGTCGATGATATTAATATGACAGGCCTAGAGAAAACTATAGTCGACCATGTACTTCGTGTCGAAAAGGTGTTTGGCAAATTCAAGCTTAACAAACACTCATATACGAACTGCGCCGTTCGCTACACTAAGAATGACCAAGGGGATGTGATCATGGATCAGGACGAGTATATCAAGCAACTACGTCCTATCACACACCCAGAACTTACAGGAGCGGCGGCCGACGCCAAAGCCACCAAACTCATTGCCGACATGTTCGTCAGCTTGCGAGGAGCCCTCGCCTATGCCCTTCTTGCTCAAGTCTGGCTCATGGTATACGTGGTCTCTCTTCAGAAAATCCAAGAGCCCACCAACCTACATGTCAGACGACTGAATGCTGTGACGCGAAAGCTGATCAGCAGCCCGAAACGCATCACCTTCCCTCGGATGAAGCCGACGAATGAAGTTGACATACACAGCGACTCAGGGTATCGGAAACTCACCGGGGAGGAGGACGATGAGACCAAGGGCTATGGCATATGCGGGGCCAACGTACTACGGCGAGGAAACTCGCCTCAAGGCAAGTCCGCCGTTCATCTCTGTGATGGACTATGCAAATCACACCGACTGCAGGTGAGGTCCAGCTATGCCGCGGAGGCACTCGCAGCTGCACATAACCTCGATGAGTGTTACCCTACGCTCACCACTCTCCACGAGCTCAAGGCAGGGACTCTGAATCCACGACAACTACGAGATATGCGTGAAGTTGGGGGCCTAGCCATTAAAGTATCTCTTACCATAGACGCCGAGTCGGTTTATAAATCGCTATCAAGCAAGGATCTTAAGATACCGACAGAACGGACCTTGCTTGGACATATCAGCTGGATACGTGAGCTCATGGATATAGGTATAGTGCATAACGTGCAGTGGTGTGATACTAGAGAGATGACCGCAGATGGGCATACAAAGGGAAGCATCGATCGGAGCTGCTTTTGGAAGTGATGTCAGGCACTCAGTCATTTAAGTATGACGTGAAGCAGTTTGTTCCCTTTCGGGGTCCCGAGGACAGAAACAAGCTTAAGTCTAATCAATTTTAGTCTGTCCTTGTTGCCCCCGCGGTCCAATTTGCCAGTATGGGCGCCTACTACAGAGGCGCCCTTCTAGGTGCTCGGAAACGAGCCTTACATTTCACGCCTGACAACGAGCCGGCTTTATGTGATTCAGGCTCTTTGCCTTAATACCCGTTTGCTCGGTGAGGTATGGCCCGTTTGGCTTACCTCTAGCCGGGCCGATAGCCCTTTACCATTGAAGGGGCTGTCTTGTATTTGCGTGAAATGCCTTGCGAGGAAACTCGCCTTACAGTCTGGTGTTAGGCCAGTCTGTACGCACTGTTTTCTTGCAAACAGTTGTGCGCGCGGCCTTTGTAGAGCCTAACGGCTGCGCGGCTATACTCTCCGTTTCTTCCCCTCCCGACTTTAAGGGTAGCTCTTTGGGAGATGTTATATAGAATCTGGAGTATAGCTCGCGCGCCGTTGCCTTTGGCTCAAGGCACGCGCGCCCTATTTGCCCGGACACTTACCTTAGTGTTCGCTATGTGCTGGAAAGACCGATACATCGATCTTATCCTATTCTACCCATCCACTCCCCATATCGTATTCCTTCGACATGGAACTGGATGCAATGTGAGCTCATCCGCCCCCCATGGAGACGGATGCTATTTGACCTACCAGGCTCACTATCGACTCGATGTGTCCCCCCCCCCCAGCGTCTTCCTGACAGCGGCCTCCCCTCGGCCTCCCCTCGGGGAGCCGTTTTCGGGCTCACTGGAAGGGCGGGTCCCGGCCAGGGGGGGGGTCGTGAGGTCACCGCGGCTTGAGAACAAGGCAACACGACGCCGGAGATGTGGGCAGAGCGTTGGGGGGGACGGGCGCGGTCAGGGACGTTTGCTCAGCGTGTCGCGCCGTTGGTTCTGGCCCAGCACGTTCCAGCGCGACGCGCTAGTCACGTCCCAGTCCGCGAGCATCGACGTCCCGACCTGGCCCTCCGCCCCGCGGGGCGGAGCGACACGCCATCAGCTCGCAGGGCACGGCGTGTCGCAGGGGCCGCAGCGGCGACGCACTAAAAGCGAATCGTCCCGACCGCAGGAGGTGGGGGCGAGGGGAGGCGGCGGGCGGGTCAGGGGCAACGTCAGGGAGGATGAGCTCAGGGGGGGATGAATCGACCCCCCATCGCCCATCGATCGCCGATGCGGGCCCGATAGCCCGCTCCGGCCAGGACCATGCGGCTTCGCCATCGAGGGTCTATCGGCGATCTGTCGGCGATGCGTCGCCGAGTCCAGGTCGAGGTTTCCCCTCCCTGGCCTGGTCCCCCCTCATCGTTCCCCCTCAAGCTTGCGCCTGAAGCTTCTTGTGCGTGGACAGACCGCTGGAGACGGCGGAGAAGGGGGAAGGAGGCGGTCCCCCAGGGGTCATCTTTCGGAGGCCTGCGGAGGTCCAAACAGGCCCCGACGGCCATCGTTGTTTTTCGTCTCTCTCTCTCTCTCGCTCTCGTCGACGTCGGCGGAGGAAGAGGAGGAGGAGGAGGAGCAGTTCCCCCCTCATCTCTAGGCCTGCCAGATGGGGTCCGAGCAGATGGGGTTCGGAGGCTCGCGGCGCATCGCCGATGCATCGGCGACGTCGGGCTCCACACTGAGCCGCAGTGCCGATGCGTCGGCGATGCGACGCGATCCTCCGACCCCTACAGGCGGACCGAGGTACAAGATCGAGGTCGGTGCGGGCAGGGGACCCTGATGTTCCGCGTGCCTGCTGGATGTTCTCTGGCGCGTCCTGGGGGAGGCTGCCCTCGAGTGTGCTTCAGCTTGGCCGGCGGAGGGCCTCCGCCTCCTCCTCCTCCTCCTCCTCCGCCCTCCTCCTCCTCCTCCTCCTCCTCCTCCTCCTCCTCATCCTCCTCCTCCGCCCTCCTCCTCCTTCTTCGTCTGTCCTGGGTCCAGCTGGCTCTGCTCGGACCCCGCCTGGGAGGCTTCTGCCGTGGCCGCCCCCTCGGGCGGGGCGGGGCGAGGGGGGGCGGGAGGCGACCTGCGCCGCTCGGGTGGGAGGGCGTGGGGCGCCTTCGGAGAGGTCGCCCTTGTGGTCGTGTCATGCGTCGAAGAACATGCTCCTCCTCCTCCTCCTCCTCCTCCTCCTCCTCCTCCTCCTCCTCCTCCTCCTCCTCCTGGTCCTCCGCCTCCTGGTCCTCCGCCTCCTCCTCCTCCTCCGCCTCCTCCTCCGCCGCCTCCTCCTCCTCCTCCTCCTCCTCCTCCTCCTCCTTCTCCTCCTCCTCCTCCTCCCCTCCTTCCTCAGTAGCAGGGTGGCTGCAGCACACGTGCATGGCGCTTGCAAGTGGGTTGCAACTCCGCCCAGCTGCTCCAAGTTGGGTCCGCGGCTTGCTCAGACTTTGGAGCAGTTAGGCGGACTTGCAACCCACTTGCAGGCGCCTTGCAAGTGGGTTGCAGCCTCCTTACAACTGTTGCAACTGTTGCAAGTCGAAGCGACCACTACAGTATGAGCGACGAAAGGAAACGGGGTCGATTGCGCCGACATTCGCGCATAAGTTGTAGGGTTGCGCGTAGGCGCCATCGCTTCCATTGTAGCGATCCGCGCTGCCAGCCCGCGTAAGCTGCGGCGTGATACTGCTGTATCGTCCCGCGGGGGGACCGATTTTGATCGTCCGTTCATACTTTGATCGGCGTCTTGGGTCCGAGCTGCGGTCAGGCTACGATGGGACGCAGTCGAAGCAAACTGAGGCACAGGCAGGGGAAGGCGGGAGGGAGAAGGGGGGGAGGGCCGCGGGACGGCCAGGACACCCCCAAAACGTGAAGCACTTCGGACTGTGCCAACGATATCGGGCACGCGAAGCCGTGCAGTAAACGCACCCAAAGAAGGAATCACAAAGGGCAGGGCTTTAGTAAACGCCCAAGGCCGTTTAGTAAACGCCGATTGTCCGGTCCTGGTGGTTTTTTCTCCCTTGACGACAGGCCCACGTACGCAGCATAAACATAACAACATACAAATGTCTCGGATGTCCGCGCGGATCTCTTGGATCGGCGCTGGGCCCCCCCACTGGCGCACTCCGCGCTCCAGAGAGGGGGTGGGGTCCAGCGCAGATCCAAGAAACCCACGCGGACCTCCGAAAGTTTATCATGCTCATGCAGCTTGTTCTTCCTCTAATGCGGCTCGTGATCGTGGACACGCGACTTCATCTGATGGCCCCAGGCATGCCCGTAAGCGTTCCTCCTTCTCCTCCTCCTCCAAAGTTGCGCCAGAAAAGGAATCCTGCGGTTCGTGATCGTGGGGTGCGCGGCAGGGGTTGGGATCCACATGACGCACATATGCAGACAAGGCGCCTTGATAAGGAGCAGTTCAGGTTTGGGAGAGTTCCTCAGGTCCTTCCGCGCTCCTCGTGCACCCAGGCGCTTTTGGGCCAAAACGAGTTTCGTTCCTCATCGAACTTTCCTTATGGTAGCAGCGCTCGACTGGAACCAGGGGCATCGTGAGCCCCAGGGACCATGCTTGCCTCAACAAGAAGGACGCGTTCACCCTGCCAGGGTCCAGGGTGGCCCTGGGCAGGCAATGGTGGTGGTGGTGCGGGTGCTTTCTGCGCAGGGGAGTGGGCAGAAGAAGGACGGTGAGGCCGTGGAGGAGGAGGGGGAGGGGGAGCGAAGTTTTCCCATCTGGCCCCTGGCTCGAGGCTCGAGGTTTTCAAATGTTTTCGACGGTTCTCGGCGGCTTTCCAGCCTGGGTCCTTCTCAGCACGTGCGCCTCGCCGAGAGCGTTTTCTGTGGGGGCCCGAGTCGTCCCGAGCGGCCGCGTGAGAGCCGAGTTATGACCCGACAGCCAGGGGGGCAACACTAGGAGGGAGGAGGAGGGGGACGAGGAGGGAGGAGGAGGGAGGAGGGAGGAGGAGGGAGGAGGAGGGAGGAGGAGGGGGACGGGGGGGGTCCCATCGGGCCCATGGACGAACTCAGGCCTGGAACGACGAGGGGCCTTAGCGTCACCCTGCGCGAGCGTCGTACCCTGCGCGAGCGTTGTGGACCCGTGGCAGGGCTTCAGATGCGGGAAACGAAACGGGGAGAGGGCGCGGGGGGCGGTTGCGGAAGTCGGCAGTGAGCGCAGTTGAGAGCGGCCGGTGCTTGCGGGGATAACACATGTCGCCGCGAATTTGTTTCCGATGCGTGGCCTTACGTCTTGGCGAGGGCGCCTCGACCACCAGGGCAAACGCCACCTCGGGCGCGGTGGGCTTGCCGTGGGGTTTGCCGCGGCGCCGGTCTCGTCTACTTGGGGCGCGGGGCGCAGGGTTTGCCGTGGGTTTGCCGTTGTATCGGCGTCGTCCATGTGGGCGCGTCGAGAACAGATGGCGCGGCGACACATCACAGTTGGCCGACGAAGTATTGGTTGCCAAGTCGCACGCAAATCAGCGATGAGTGCGCGCGCCCGAAGATGCACACAATCGCGCATGACATCTCGCAATCGCTTTGTATTCCACGAGGCCCCTGAGAGGACCACTGATTCTCCATATGGGTACCGGGTGCAACGCTTTCGTTTGTCGGATGTGTCGTTTCTCTCGAGAGCATATTCCGGGCATCACAGGAGCAGTTGTCTCCTCCACCCGACGGACCACCAGGCATGACCGGACACCAGGCGAGATTTGTCCCCCTCATTCTCTTACTGGCTATATATGTGTATATATGTGTGTATATATACATGTTTCTATCCATATATGTTTGCAAATAGTTCTATATGCGTATGTGTGTGTCTTCGATCAAATTTGCTCCTCTGGCTTGCATCTCTGTCATTGTTCCTCTGTGATTTGATTACCATGTGCCAGCCCTCAGATGGCTATTGCTATCTCGCCGTTATAGCATGATGAGTCCGCATCTCTCTCTCTCTCTCTTTCTATCTCTTTCGTCCTGCATCTGTCTGTCATCCCTGCCCTTGTCCTTAGTATTCCCCTGTCCCAGTCCAGCCCCGCTGGTCTTTCTGACCATTTGTTTGCGTTCTTGCTTGTATGTTTGATTTGATGGCATGTCCTGCCCTGCCTTGCGGTCTTCTAGGCTCTGCAGACTTTTCTAGAATGATATGTACACATACACAAACGAAGAGGCGCGTTCTGTGGATATTGGGAAGGGGGAGTGAGTTCGACCCTCCCCCCCTGAATTGCAAGGGAGGGGGGGGGCTTCGAACTGGGGCCCAGGGGCCTCTTGGAGGCCTCTTGGGGGCTCCTGGGGCCCTCTTGGGGCGGAAGGCTCGAGTTTTCGGTTCGTGGTCCCCCTCTTGGGCCCCTCTGGGGGCCGTCTTGGGGCCGTCTTGGGCCGTCTTGGGCGCCTCTTGGGCCGTCTTGGGGCCCTCTTGGGGCCCTCTTGGAAGCTTCTTGGCCCATCTTGGGGCGCTCTTGGGGGCCTCTTGGGCCGTCTTGGAGCATCGGATCTCCGAAAAGGCGACAAGGCCAAACTCCTCCAAAATCCTTGCTGAATTTGGCCTCTCGGTCCCTCTTGTGAGGCCTCTTGGAGGCCACTTAGAGGCCTCTTGGGCCGTCTTGGGGTCATCATCGGCGTCTTGGAGCGCTCTTTGGGCGTCTCGGGGGCCTCTTGGGCAGTCAGGAGGGGGGTAGTCGATTGCGCCACTCCCCTCGGAGGCCACGATCCTCGTGAGGGGTGTCGAAAAGTTGCCCGGTCTGGCATCTCTGATCCGAGTTTCCCGGGGGTGTCCCGGGGGTGTCCCGGGGTGTCCCGGGGTGCTTTTCGCCCGCATCTTAGCACGCCCTTGGCCCGTTGGGCCGGCGAATTTCATAGTGTTGGCCTGGCGGGCAGGCCACGCAAGCCTCCGATACCCCTTCAAAAATCAAAAACGCGCCCACCAAGAGGGCCTTGGAAGTGTGGAGTCCCAGACGCACTACTGAGGCTTCTGAAAAAAAAGGTTACGCGGGGATTCCCGAGCGTTAGACCCGGCTGTGGGTCTCAGGTGGCTCAGCCTGTG
>CAUYUJ010013025.1:57153-149653 GCA_963575745.1 Prorocentrum cordatum | reverse complement strand
TGCTTCGGGGGGGCCCTGGGAAGGGCCCGGGGGCCGATTTTAATTAGATTTCGGTCATCCTGGGGGGGGGGGAGGACGACGACGAGGACGAGGACGAGGAGGACGAGGAGGGCGAGGGCTGGAAATGACGGGGCGCACCCGTAAGTTGACCCGGTTCGTTCGAATGTGTTTCGCAGATATTATTGGAAATCTCGTTCAAATTAGTTTCCGACCCTCCATCCTTCCAGGCTCCGCCGCAGGCGTCCGAAGAAGACTATTTTCAAATTGCGGCCGTGCCCCCAAATTTGAAGCATGCCCCTGTGCGTTGCCTGGGGCCCCCCAGGAATCCCAGGGGCCCAGACGGGTTCTGTTGGTTTGCAGAGGATCCCTCGGACCGCCCATCCTGGAGGATTCCTTCATGGGCGCTCTCTTGGAGCCGTTTCTAATCAGCGGATGGCACCTCCAACGACGCGCATGCGCGCGCGCGTGGCGCGTGCTCACGACTGCTGAAGGGCCTCCCCCCGACGGGATCTCCCAAGTGCGGCGGCAACAGGCCCGTCGTGGATAGATGCGCAAAAACGATCTGTCGTCGCACGGGCCACTTTTTAATCAGTCAAATGAGCTGTGCGATGTGCGATATGCTCGCCGTGGACAGCTCGCTTCAAGCACGCGTGGCACGCCATGTTTTTGGTGCGACGGCGACGGGGGGGGCCAGACACATGCGCAGCGCAAATCACGCAGGTTGGCTAACGGTGCGACAGCGACCGGCGGGGCCGCGACAGATGGACCTCTCGCTTGTTTCCGAAACTCTCCGCGCGGTGCGACGGGGGCGGGGGGGGCAGACAGATGCCCTGTACATAGAATGTTTGAATTCAGTTTGTGGAATTACATGTCGACTGTTCTATAGTGGACAATGCAGAACTCTGTCGGCGCGCGCGTCTGTCTTTTGCATTGCCCACACTAGAAAAGTGGGCGCGTCCGTCGGCCTCCTTAAAACACCACAGGCATTTTGAATTCAGTGTTTGGAAATACGTGTCGACTTTTCATTGTGGACAATACAGAACTCTGTCGCGCGCGCGCGCGTCTGAGTTCTGCATTGCCCACGCTGGAAAAATCGTCGCGTCCGTCGGCCTCCTGAGAGAGCCACAGATTTTTTTTTGAATTACATGTCGACTATGCTAATTAATGTGGACAATACAGAACTCTGTCGCGCGCGCGCGTCTGAGTTCTGCATTGAAAAGTCGACGCGTCCGTCCGCCTCCTTGAAGATTCACAGGAATTTTGAATTCTGTTCTTGGAATTACATGTCACCTAGTCTATTGTGGACAGTACAGAACTCTCGCGCGCGCGTCTGAGTGGACAATAGACAAGTCGACGCGTCCGTCGGCTTCCTTACAGAGCCACAGAAAGTTTGAATTCAGTTTTTGGGATTACATGTCGACCATGCTAATGGGGACAATACAAGAACTCTGTCGCGCGCGCGCGTGTGAGTTCTGTGATGTCCACAATAGAAAAGTGGACGCGTCCGTCGGCCTCCTTAAAGATCCACAGAATTTTTGACTTCAGTTTTTTGGAGATACATGTCACCTAGTCTTTTGTGGGCAGCACAGGACTCGGTCGCGCGCGCGCGCGTCTGAGTTCTGTATTGTCCACAATAGAAAAGTGGACGCGTCCGATGGCCTCCTTAAAGATCCACAGAATTTTTGATTTCTGTTTTTGGAATTTCATGTCGACTTTGCTATATTGGACAATACAGAACTCTGTCGCGCGCGCGCGTCTGAGTTATACACACTAGAAATGTCGACGCGCCCGCCGGCCTTTTTAAAGAGCCACCGAAATTTTGAATTCTGTTTTTGGAATTTCATGTCGACTTTGCTATATTGGACAATACAGAACTCTGTCGCGCGCGCGCGCGTCTGAGTTATACACACTAGAAATGTCGACGCGCCCGCCGGCCTTTTTAAAGAGCCACAGAAATTTTGAATTCTGTTTTTGGAATTACATGCCGACTTTGATATTCTGGGCAACACAGGACTCTGTCGCGCGCGCGCGTCTGAGTTCTGTATTGTTCACAGTAGAAATGTGGACGCGTCCGTCGGCCTCCTTCAAGAGCCACAAGACACTTTGAATTCAGTTTTTGGAGATTCTTGTCGCCTGGTCTATTGTGGACAATACAGAACTCTGTCTCGCGCGCGCGTCTGAGTTCTGTATTGTCCACAACAGAAAAGTCGACGCGTCCGTCGGCCTCCTTAAAGAGCCGCAGAATTTTTGAATTCAGTTTTTTGGAATTACATGTCAACGTTGCTAATGTGGACAATACAGAACTCTGTCGCACGCATCTGAGTTCTGTATTGTCCACACTGGAAAAGTCGACGCGTCCGCCTGCCTCCTCAAAGAGCCACAGAATTTTTGAATTCAGTTTTTGGAATCACATGTCGGCTTTTATATTGTGGACACTACAGAACTCTGTCGCGCGCGCGCGCGTCTGAATTCTGTAGTGTCCTCACTAGAAATGTGGGCGCGTCCGTCGGCCTCCATAAAGAGCCACAATACATTTTGAATTAAGTTTTTGGAGTTACATGTCGACTATGCGAATGTGGACAATACAGAACTCTGTCGCGCGCGCACGCGTCTGAGTTCTGCATTGTCCACACTGGAACAGTCGACGCGTCCGTCGGACTCCTTAAATAGCCACCGGAATTTGGAATTCAGTTTTTGAAATCACATGTAGACTTTTCTATTGTGGACAATACAGAATTTTGTCGCGCGCGCGTGTCTGAGTCCTGCATTGTCCACACTAGAAATCTGGACGCGTCAGTCGGCCTCTTCAAAGAGCCGCCGGACTTTGAACTCAGTTTTTGGAATCACATATCGATTTTGCTAATGTGGACTATACAGAACTCTGCCGCGCGCGCGTTTGAGTTCTGTATTGTCCACAACAGAAAACACGACGCGTCCGTCGGCCTCCTTAAAGAGCCACAGAAATTTCAAATTCAGTTTTTGGAATTGCATGTCAACGTTGCTAATGTGGACAATGCAGAACTCTGTCGCGCGCGCGCGCGTTTGAGTTCTTTATTGTCCACACTAGAAAAGTCGACGCGTCCGTCGGCCTCCTTAAAGAGCCACAGACATTTGGAATTCAGTTTTTGCAATCACATGTCGACTATGCGAACGTGGACAATACAGAACTCTGTCGCGCGCGCGCGCGCGCGTCTGAGGTCTGCATTGTCCACACTAGCTATGTGGACGCGTCCGTCGGCCTCCTCAAAGAGCCACATGAATCCACAATAGAAAAGTCGACGCGTCCGTCGGCGTCCTTAAATGACCACGGAAATTTTGAATTCCGTTTTTGGAATTACATGTAGATTTTTCTATTGTGGACAATACAGAACTCTGTCGCGCGCGCGCGCGTCTGAGTTCCGTACTGCCCACAACATAAAACACGACGCGTCCGTCGGCGTCCTTCAAGGGCCACAGAAATTTTAAGTTCAGGTTTTGGAGTCACATGTCGACTTTGCTATTGTGGACAATACAGAAATCTGTCGCGCGCGCGCCCGTCTGAGTTCTGCTTTGTTGTCTACACTAGAAAAATCGACGCGTCCGTCGGCCCCCTTAAAGAGCCACTGGAATTTTGAATTCAGTTTTTGGGATCACATGCCGATTTTGCTATTGTGGACAATACAGAACTCTGTCGCGCGCGCGCGCGTCTGAGTTCTGTATTGTCCACACTGGAAAGGTGAACGCGTCCTCTTGCCTCCTTTGAGAGCCACAGAAGTTTTGAATTCATTTTTTTGCAATCGCATGTCGACTATGCTAATGTGGACAATACAGAACTCTGTCGCGCGCGCGCGTCTGCGTTCTGTATTGTCCACACTAGAAAGAGGTGGACGCGTCCGTCGGCCTCCTTAAAGATCCACAGAATGTTTGAATTCTGTTTTTGGAATTACATGTCGACTTTGCTATTGTGGACAATACAGAACTCTGTCGCGCGCGCGCGTCTTACTAATACGCACTAGAAAAGTCGACGCGCCCGTCGGCCTCTTTAAAGAGCGACAGAAATTGTGAGTTCAGTTTTTGGAACCACATGTCGACTTGTATATCCTGGACAACACAGGACTCTGTCGCGCGCGCGCGCGGCTGAGTTCTGTATTGTTCACACTCGAAATGTGGACGCGTCCGTCGGCCTCCTTAAAGAGCCACAAAAATTTTGAGTTCAGTTTTTGGAAGTGCATGCCACCAATTCTATAGTGGACAATACAGAACTCTGTCGCGCGCGCGTCTGAGTTCTGTATTGTCCACGCCAGAAAAGTCGACGCGTCCGTCGGCCTCCTTAAAGAGCCACAGAAATATTTAATTTAGTTTTTGGGATTACATGCCATTTTTGCTAATGTGGACAATACAGAACTCTGTCGCGCGCGCACGCATCTGAGTCATGTAGCGTCCACATTAGAAAAGTCGACGCGTCCGTCTGCTTTCTAAAAGAGCAGCAGAATTTTGAATTCAGCTTTTGGAATTACATGTCGACTATGCTAGTGTGGCCGAAACTTTTATGTTTCGTCGGCAAATTCGAAGTTACCCTATACTTTCAAGCCCCAGGCCGGTCCCAGAATAATGGGATTGAATATAGTGCTGTTTCACAACACTTTGAAATGCTTGGGTAAGTTCAGGGTAACCCTGGCATTACGCCGAAAACCAGAGAAAAAGTAGCTAATCGATAGGGTTGAACAGCAGCGCCCCGTCATGGAAGAGGAGGAGGAGGAGCAGGAGGAGTTCGAGATTCGAGGCAGTTTTTTGTCATTTTCGGCCCCCTGGGGCCGCTTCAAGACCCCGGAGCCGTCACAAACGGACCCGGGATGGAAAATTGTGTCTGGGGGGTGCGGGAATCGTCCCGAGCGGCCGCCGGAGGCCCGAGCCATGGCCAGAAAACCGACCGGGGAGGAGAGGAGGGGGGGGACAGATGGACGGAGAGGCCGGAAGGATGGGGGATGAGGGGAGGGGAGGGGAGAAAGAGGGACAGAGTGGTGGACGGGCGTGGCCACGCTGGCCGCCCTCAACCGCCAGAAGTTCGTGAACTGTCGTCGTCGTCGTCGTCGTCGTCGTCGTCGTCGTCGTCGTCGTCTTCGTGAGCTGTCGTCGTCGTCGTGAGCTGCCCCCGTTGCGTCGTCGTCGTCGTGGAGCCCTCCCAGGCCGACTTGCACCGATTCCGTGACATTGTAGCTCCCTCTTGGGTCCTTCCCAGGCCGTCTTGCACCGACTCCGTGATATTTGGACGCCCTCTTGGAGCCGAGCCCTCCCAGGCCGTCTTGCACCCACTCCGTGACATTCGAACTCCCTCTTGGAGCCCTCCCAGGCCGTCTTGGAGGGGCCCGAGGGCCCCAAGAAGATGGCCCCAAGGAAGGTGTGCAATTGCATGCCGCACTTGGGGGCCTCTGGAACTCACTTGGGGCATCCTTGGGGCCGTCCTGGAGCCCTCCCAGGCCGTCTTGGAGGGGGCCGAGGCCTCCAAGAGTGCCCCAAGAGGGCTCCAAGAGGGCCCCCGACAGGGCCCGAAGCGGGCCCCCAGGAAAGGCCCAAGATGGCCACGGGGGGGATACGTAACACCCCGCAATTGCGGATAACAATGAGGGCGCGGGCAGGCGGGCGCAGCGCTTGCGACCCACCCGCGACCCACCCGCCTCGCGACCCGCCCGCGACACATCGGCCCCTATGACATAAAAGAAATGGCCCTTCCCAGGCCCCGTCGACCCTCCTGGACCCTTCCCAGGGCCGTCGGAGGGGCCCAAGAGAGCCCCATGACGGCTCCAAGAAACTCCCAAGAGCGTTTACGCGAAGCCTCTCTCGCGTGACCGATCTCGGGGCCCTCTTGGGGGCCTGTTGGGGCCCTCTTGGAACCCCTTGGAGCCCTCTCGGGGCCCTCTTGGACCCATCCCGGGGCCCTCGGAAGGGCCCAAGAGAACCCCAAGACGGCTCCAAGAGGGGCCCAATATAGCCCCAAGCAGGTTCCGAGAGAGCCCCCAGAGGGCTCTTATCGCGCATGTCGTGCGCATGTCGTGGACATGGGGCCCAGAACGATGACGACATGCACACGACATGCGCTCTTGGGCCCTTCTTGGGACCCTCTTAGGTCCCTCTTAGAGCGCTCTTGGGGCCTTCTTGGCCCCTTTCCCAGGGCCCTCGGAAGGGCCCAGGAGGGCCCCAAGACGGCCCCAAGAGGTCCCCAAGAGCGGTCACGCGACGCCTTTGTCGCGTGACCGATCTCGAGGCCCTCATGGGAGCCTCTCGGGGCCCTCTTCGAGCTTCTTGGAGCCCGCTTTGGGCCTTTTGGGACCCTTCCCAGGGCCGTCAGAAGGGGCCCAAGAGGGCCCCAGGACGGCTCCAAGAGGCCCCCAAGAGGGCCCCAAACCAATTCTATGCCATAGAGTTGGTCTGGGGCCCTCTTGAGATTCTCTTGGGGCCATCTTGGAAACGTCTTGGGGCCCTCTTGGGCTCTTCCCAGGGCCTTGGCCATGTCCAACTCGGAGTTGGACATGGGCCCTCTTAGAACCGTCTTGGGGCCCTCTTGGAAACGTAATGGAATATGGTGTAAGGTGTGTAGCGCGTGCACCCCATGTGGTGCAATATATGTGCTGTAACCTTAGTGGTGCGTGCAACCTCTGTGGTGCAATCTATATGGTTCAAGCTATGTGGTGCGTGCATTCTCTGTGATGCAATCTATTTGGTGCAAGCTATGTGGTGCGTGCACTCTATGCGGTCCAATATATGTGGTGTAAGCTACGTGGCGCGTGCAAAATGTGTGGTGCAATCTATGTGGTGAAGGCTACGTGGTGCGTGCAACCTCTGTGGTGCAATCTATGTGGTGTAGGCTTAATGGTGCGGGCAATCTGTGTGGTGCAATATCTGTGCTGCAAGCTATGTGGTGCGTGCACTTTATGTGGTGCAATAAATGAGGTGCAAGCTATGTGGTGCGTGCACTCTCTGTTGTGCAATATATGTGGTGAGCGCTATGTGCTGCGTGTAGTCGTTGTGGTGCAAAATATGTAGTGTAAGCTATGTGGTGCATGCAATATCTGTGGTGTAAGCTATGTGCTCCGTGCACTCTATGTGGTGCAATAGATGTGGTGTGCGTTATGTAACGCGTACAGTCTTTGTGGTGCAAACTATGTGGTGTAAGCTACGTGGTTCGTGCACCCTATGTTGTGCAATCTATGTGGTGTAGGCCTTGTGGTGCGTGCAATCTCTGTCGTGCAATCTGCGTGGTGTAAGCTACATCGTGCGTGCGCTCTATGCGGTGCAATCGATGTGGTGTAAGCTATGTGATGCAATCTATGTGGTGCACGATATGTGGTGGAAGCTATGTAATCTCCGCGGTTCAATATATGTGGTGTAAGCTATGTGATGCAGACTATGTGGCACAGTCTATGTGGTGCAGTCTATGTGGTGCGATATATGTGGCACAATATATGTGGTACAACCTATGTGGTGCAATCCATGTGGCGCAATATCTGTGGTGCGCCCTACGCGGTGTACGCTATGTGGTGCATTCTATGTGGTGCAATCTATGTGGTGCAACCTATGTGGTGCAATCTATGTGGGCAAGCTATGTGGGCAAGTCTATGTCGTGCAATCTCTGTGGGCGGCGACGATGTGGCGACGGGGCGGCGACGGCCGGCCTGGAGCCGCCACACCGACGCACAGGCCCAGGCAACGGGCGGCGACGGGGCGGCGACGGCCGGCACGGAGCCGCAAGGCCGGCACACCGGCCGAGGCGACGGGCGGCGACGAGGCGGCGACGGGGCGGCGACGGCCGGCAGGGAACCGCCAGACCGGCCCACAGGCCCAGTTCCTTAGAACAGAAGTAAAAACCCCTAATTGCAAGCACTGTGTGAGGAAATAGGGTGGATGGCGGGGAAGTGGAGGGTGCGAAACATGGCAAGAAAGAGACGGAGAGCGGGCTGGGTTGATGTCCGCCAGCTCATGCCAAAGCGCACTTGTTCGATTCAGCGGCCCAAGTAAGCCAACCACGTTCTTTAAAACAAATGGCGTCGCTAGAGCAGGGGGGCGGCCCCCCCGCCGTAGCGACACTCAGGTCCGGTGCTGAGTGTCGCTCGGCCCTCCCGCGCTGCAGTGTGGACTCCCCTCTCATCTTCCCTCGCCATTGGGTGTCGCGCCAACACTGCAACAGGGAAGGGCCGAGCGACACTCAGTACCGGACCGGAGTGTCGCTACGGTGGGGGGGCCGCCCCCCCGCTCCAGCGACACGTCATCGCTCTTGCTGGCCATCCTGGAGCGCTGAATCAAACGAATGCCTGATGGGGCAACGAGAGGGGGGGGACTGGCACAAGGGGTGAAGCAATGACCTTGAATCGGCGACACATCGCCGAGAGATCTGCGATAGGCCCCCGATAGCGAAACCGCACGTTCCTTGGCAGGGTAAAGCACTCAGGCCCCGATCGGCGATGAATGAGCGATTCAGGGTCGATGCGTCCCCCCTGGGCCTATCCCCCCCCCTCGTTGCCCCTGGTCACCACTGCTCCTGATCCCTGCCCCTGGCCGTTCCTGGTTCACGAACACGTTTCGATGCAGTGACCAGGATCGCGAGCACCGGGTGGCTCCACCAGAACAGTTTTCGAATCGCACAATAGGTACTGACATCCTTAGGCTTACAGACGATAGAAGGAGAATCAACACCAATGCCTTAGCCGGCGCCGCGTTAGAAAGCTACGCCGTTGCTGAACTCGCTAGCGAATGCAGCGACTGATTCCAGCGAGTGCGCTTACGGCGTGGCTAGCGACACACCGGCCCGGGCCGGCGTGTCGCTAGCCACGCCGTAAGCGCACTCGCTGGAGGCAGCGCGGCGCTGATTCAAGCGAGTGCGCTTGCGGCGTGGCTAGCGACACGCCGGCCCGGGCCGGTGTGTCGCTAGCCACGCCGTAAGCGCACTCGCTGGAGGCAGCGCGGCGATGATTCCAGCGAGTGCGCTTGCGTCGTGGCTAGCGACACACTTGCCAACATTGCGAGCCTTCGCTGCCGTGCGGCAGCCTACGGGCCACCGAAGGGGCCCTGCGGTGCCTTCAAGGGCGCGCAGGCGCGCGGAAGTGCAATCCGAGCCCCTCGGCGGTCGGTCGCTGCCATGAGTTCTGTAGTGTCCACACTAGAAAAGTCGACGCGTCCGCCGGCCTCCTTAAAGAGCCACAGATTTTTTGAAGTCAGTTTTTGGAATTTCATGTCGACTTTTCTATGGTGGACAATACAGAACTCTGTCGCGCTCGCGCGCGCGCGCGTCTGAGTTCTGTATTGCCCACACTAGAAATGTGGACGCGTCCGTCGGCCTCCTTGAGGAGCCACAGACATTCTGAAATCAGTTTTTGGAAATACATGTCACCTACTTCATTGTGGACAATACACAACTGTCGCGCGTGCGCGCGCGCGTCTGAGTTCTGCATTGTCCACAAAAGAAAAGTCGACGCGTCCGTCGGCCTCTTGAAAGGGCCACAGAAGTGTTGAATTCAGCTCTTGGAATTACATGTCACCTATGCTAATGTGGACAATACAGAACTCTGTCGCGCGCGCGTCTGAGTTATGTAATGTCCACACTCGAAGAAAAGGCGTGTTCGTCTGCCTCCTTCAAGAGCAACAGAAAAATTGAATTCAGTTTTTTGGAAATACATGTCTACTATGCTAATGTGGGCAATACAGAACTCTGTCGCGCGCGCGCCTGATTTCTGTATTGTCCACACTACAAGAGTCGACGCGTCCGTCGGCCTCCTTAAAGAGCCACAGAAAGTTTGAATTCAGCTTTGGAATCACATGTCGACTTCTATATTGTGGACAATACAGAACTCTGTCGCGCGCGCGCGCGCCTGAGTTCTGTATTGCCCACGCTAGAAATGTGGAGGAGTCCGTCTGCCTTCTTAAAAAGCAACAGAGATTTGGAATTCTGTTCTTGGAGGTACATTTCACTTGTTCTATTGTGGACAATACAGAACTCTGTCTCAAGCGCGCGCGCGTCTGAGTTCTGTATTGATCACAATAGAAAAGTCGACGCGTCCGCCGGCCTCCTTGAGGAGCCACAGAAATTCTGAAATAAGTTTTTGGAAATACATGTCGACTTTTCTATCGTGGGCAATACAGAGCTCTGTCGCGCGCGCGCGCGCGCGCGTTTGAGTTCTGTATTTACCGCGCTCGAAAAGTCGGCGCGTCCGTCGACCTCCTTAAAGAGCGACAGAAATTGTGAATTCAGTTTTTTGGGAAATACATGTCGACTATGCTAATGTGGACAATACAGAACTCTGTCGCGCGCGCGCGCGTGTCTGAGTCCTGCATTGTCCACGCTAGAAATGTGGACGCGTCCGTCGGCCTCCTTAAAAAGCCTCAGCAATTTTGAATACAGTTTTTTGAATTACATGTCGACCTCTCTATTGTGGACGATGCCGAGCTATGTCGCGCGCGCGTCTGGGTTCTGCATTGTCCACGCTAGAAATATGGACGCGTCCGTCGGCCTCCTTAAACGAGCCACAGAGATTTTGAACTCAGTTCTTGGAAGTACATGCCACCTTTTCTATGATGGACAATGCAACGCCCTGTCGCGCGCGCGCGTCTGAGTTATGCATTGTCCACAATAGAAAAGTCGACGCGTCCGTCGGCCTCCTTAAAGAGCAGCAGAAATTTTGATTTCAGTTTTTTGGAACTACACGTCTACTTTTATAATGTGGGCAATACAGAACTCTGTCGCGCTCGCGTGCGCGCGTCTGAATTCAGTTTTGTCCACATTCGAAAAGTCGACGCGTCCGTCGGCCCCCTTAAAGAGCCACAGAAATTTTGAGTTCAGTTTTTGGAGCTACATGTAGACTTTTCTGTTGTGGACAATACAGAACTCTGTCGCCCGCGCGCGCGTCTGAGTTCTGTATTGCCCACGCTAGAAACGTCGACGCGTCCGTCGGCCTCCTTAAGGGGCCACAGAAATTTGAAATCCCATTTTTGGAATCACATGTCGACTTTTAGATTGTGGACAATACAGAACTCTGTCGCGCGCGCGTCTGGGTTCTGTATTGTCCACACTAGAAATGTGGGCGCGTCCGTCGGCCTCCTTCAAGGGCAACAGAAATTGTGAGTTCAGTTTCTGGAATCTCGCGCCACCTATTCTATTGTGGACCATGCAGAACTCTGTCGCGCGCGCGCGCGTCTGAGTTCTGCATTGTCCACAATAGAGAAGGCGACGCGTCCGTCGGCCTCTTTAAAAAGCAACAGAAATTTTGACTACAGTTTTTGGAATTACATGTCGACTTCTCTACTGTGGACGATTCAGAACTCTGTCGCGCGCGCGCGCGTCTGAGTTCTGTATTTCACGCACTAGAAAAGGCGACCCGTCCGGTGGCCTCCTTAAAGAGCCACAGAAATTTTGAATTCAGTTGCTAGAATTACATGTCGACTATGCCAATGTGGACGATGCAGAACTCTGTCGCGCGCGTGCGCGTCTGAGTTAAGTAATGTCCACACCAGAAAAGTCGACGCGTCCGTCTGCCTCCTTAAAAAGGCACAGAAATTTTGAATGCAGTTTTTGGAATTAGATGTCGACTATGCTAATGTGGACAATACA
This sequence comes from Prorocentrum cordatum, assembly GCA_963575745.1. Lineage (NCBI taxonomy): Eukaryota > Dinophyceae > Prorocentrales > Prorocentraceae > Prorocentrum > Prorocentrum cordatum. Next base: position 138,078 of record CAUYUJ010013025.1, on the reverse strand, counting down.
GAGGTCTGTCGCGCGGGCGCGTCTGAGTTCTGCATTGTCCATGCTAGAAAAGTCGACGCGTCCGTCGGCCCCCTTAAAGAGCCACAGAAATTTTGAATTCAGTTTTTGGGGATACATGTCACCTATTCTATTATTGACAATACAGAACTCTGTCGCGCGCGCGCGTCTGAGGTCTGCATTGTCCACAATAGAATGCGCCGGTGTGGTCGCATGCAAATTTGCGCCCGTGCGACGGCGACCGGGCGCGGCACATATAGATGCATAGATGGGCGCCGCCAGCGAAGCAAAGCCGAGGGTGCGACGGCGCCCGGGGTGGGGCAGATAGATCAACAGAGATTGCGCAGACGCATCGGTCCGACGGCGCCCGGGGGGTATACGTAGATAGCGACGGTGCGGCGGCGAACGTTCTTTGAAAATTGACCAGAACGGATATCAAGACATGGGAGGACCCCCATCATTGAAAACTAAGGTGGCCCCGTAGCGGGGCCGATTGGCTTTCCCAGGTGACATGTTATGGCCACCGCAGACTGCCCGCGCGCGCGCCGCGCGAGGCTTTCCTTATTGTCGCCAATGCAGATGTCGCTATGTTGGCCTGGAAACGAAAGTGGCCCTAAGCGGTTACCGATGGGATTTCCGAGGCAACATTGCTTCTTGTGTAGAGCTCGCTCTTGAATGATTAGCGGTGCGTTGAATGCCGACATATGTTTCCGCATGCATATATGCTCAAGTTTTTAGCGGCGGAAAGAGACCCAGGGCACCGCATGCTCCCTGGCCCGGCCGCCGCTGTGCGTGGGGCCCCTGTCGGGCCCAACCTGAAGGCAGGGCTCTGGCGCGGGGCGGAGCTCCTCGCGCAGTACCTCGCCTTCTCGCACGGTGTGCCCGCCTGCCCTGACTGCAGGCCCACGTGTCCGGGGGCCAACCTGACGTGCCCTCCCTGCCCGGTGGCCAACCTGAGCTGCCCCGCCCCGGTGGTGCAGCTTGCGTGCCCCCAGCCGCCGCCCGTCAACCTCTCGTGCCCCGCCGTGTACCCCTTGCGGGCCGAGGGCGACGTCCTCGGCTTCGACGGGGCTTCCGTGGTCGTCGGCGGCATCACGGGCGCGCTGGGGGCGACAGTTTCGCGGGCTCGTCGTGGCTGCCGCCGCCGCCGCGGGGCTGTCGAGGAGGGCGCGGACTTGGGCGAGCTGGCGCGGGCGCAGGTGGCGCAGGTGAGGCGGCGCCCGCCGCTCCGGCAGGCGTGAGATGGCCACCCCCTGGGGACCGGCTGCTGATCAGGTACGAGGTGCCGGGGCCCGAGATCTTCCATGAGCGGGTGGTCACGGGTGTCTCCGAGACGGAGCCGTCGCTGGTGGCCAACTACACCAACGACGGCGACCACTACGCCGAGGACGTGAGTCAGCAGAATGAGGACATCGCCGAGGTGAGGTGGATAGCTCGGCCTGGAGACACTCCCGCAGGCGCGGGCCCGCGACGCATCTACAGGTTCCGCAACCCGCCCGACGCTGCCTTGATGGAGCAGCTCAAGCGGGACGGAGCCCTCATGGTCGGGGGCCGCGTCGGGCAGGTGGCGCCAGCCCTGGCGGGAGGCGTCCCCCAGGCCGCGGCGGGAGCACCTGGCGCTGGAGCGGTCGCGGCTCGTGGCCCAGGCATCGCGGGCGTGGTCGGACGCGCCGTCGCAGCCGCGCCCCCAGTCCCGCCTGGCTCGGTCTGGGTCGCCACGGAGGACTACCACGGCTACGCCAGGGGGCAGCAGCTCCCCGACCCGCTTCCTGACGGGTCGACCATCGTTGGTGACTGCGCGGTGGTCGAGCTCCCAGCTGGCAAGATCGCGGCCCGCCTCGTTGCCCGCCGCGACCTGGACAGCTACGCGGTCGACGACCTCAGGGTCATGCACGTGAAGTTCAACAGCGATGGGGGTGCGGCGGAGGCCTTTCGCCGAGGCAGTCGACAACCAAGTCGCTGACGAACCCGAAGGTGGAGTCATGGCGCAGGGGCCTCGCACCGCCCTGCCCCTCGCGCGCTCCTGGCGCGATGCTGGGCTTTCGGCGGTGACCCACCATGAGAGCTGGGTGAGGGGGGCCAGGATCCCCGAGGGCGACCGCTCGGTGCATGAGCACGAGATGATATGTCGGGTCATGGAGTCCATGCTGACGGTGGACCAGCTCAACATCGGCGCCTTGCAGTCTGCAGAGCTGCTGGCGCGCCGCCTGCAGCTCATCGAGGACGCTCATCGGGGGTCGCCCTCGAACCCTGACTACTCGGCGGCCGACCTGTACATGGGGCTCCAGACTCGGAAGGATGGTGCTTCAGTCGTGCCAGCTTTCCAGGAGTACGTCGCTGAGGGCCTCAAGGACGAGGTCGCCATCCAGAAGGAGAAGCGCAAGGCGAAGGAGGAGGCCAAGCTCAGGAAGTCCGGCAAGCATCCCCCAGGCGGAGCTGGGGGCGGAGGGCAATGACTTCCTCAGGCTGGAGTTTCGGGCCGCGCTCCAGCCGGCAACAGGCCCCCGAGCGGGATCGACCCGCCGCAGTTTTGTCCGCTCAGCCAGACCGCCAGCGAGATCTCTTCCCGCTGCCGATGGTCGAGGTGGCGCCACCCACGAGGCAAGGGGCTTCGGAGTGCGTCCGCCGCAGGCTGGCCCGTCGTCGCCGACTTCAGGCTGAGTGCAATGAGGTGGTCGACGGCATCAACTTACTTCATCCTCCGCAGCCGCGGCACGGTCCCGCGAACGCTGCTCAGAGGGAGGCCCATCGGGCCATCTTTTCTCAGGTGAAGGCTGCCCCAAGAGCCAACACCATGTATTCACGCCGTGAGGCCGCTCGTGAGTTTTTGGCTACCAACCTCTCGTACACAGGCGAGGAGGCTAAGAGTCCGGTGGTGCGGTATGACAGATCTCGAGTAGACATCCCCAGAGTGGGCTCGTCGGTGCCACGGGTCGAGTCTGTGATCGACCCAGTCGGGAGGGAGTATCTGCTGCACTTCGAGGCGCGCATGCTGCGCTCTGCCGATGAGTGGGGCAAGATCGTGGAGACCGAGCCCCCCATCACCCCGTACATGGACGAGTACCCGCGGAAGCATGACGACGCCTACGTGACGTTCGTGAGCGACCTCGTGTCCGCGGGTATGGTCTCCTTTACCTTCAACCCTAAGGACTTGGTGACGCCGTTCTTTGTCAGTAAGAAGAACGGCCAGCAGCGCTTGGTGTGGGGCGCCCGCATCCCCAACAGGCGCTTCAAGCACGCGCCGCCGCAGAGCATGGGCACCTCGGCGGCCTACGGCAGGGTCTGCCTCCAGGACGACGTCGACGGGGCTGGCAGCTTCAAGGAGACGTTGTACTGCGCGCAGGCCGACATCCGCAACTACTTCTACGCACTCGGTCTGAGGGAGGAGCTCGGACTGTTCTTCTCGCTCCCGCCGGTGCCCGAGGCTATGTTGTCACAGTGGGGGTGCAGCGCGGTCGACTCGCCCCAGGTGGAGCGCGGGGGCTGGGTCTGGCCCTTCCTCTCCGTGGTTCCGATGGGATGGAACTGGGCCTTCTGGCTGGGGCAGCGCTGCAACGTCTTTCGATGCTTGCAGGCTGCCTCGGTGGGTCCTGAGCGCCTGCTCACGGACCATGGTCCTGTTCCGTCCCTGGGGGGAGGTAGGCCGTGTCTGCTCCCTTAGTGAGAAAAAAAACGTGGTGGGGACAGACCCGCACCAGTGTGACCAGATGTTGGACGATATAAGTTCCAGCTGGATTTCTTTCGGCGTTGAGATCCACGAGGTCGTGCGAGCCTCGTCCACCTTCTCCAGCCTGGGCCGTCTCGTCGACGGGGTGCAGGGGATGGTCTTCTTACGCCCAGAGCGTGCTGATAGGCTCAGGCAGGCTTGTCGTTGGCTGGGGCGGAGGCCGAGGGTCACAGGCAAGGAGATCGAACGTTTCGTCGGACACGTCATTGATCACATCATGCTTCGGAGAGAGTTGTTATGAATTTTGAGGGCACTCTATGACTTCATCAGAGAGCATCACACAGAGAGGAGACGCCTGTGGCCCTCGGCAGCGGCGGAAGTTGCCCAGTGCCGGTCTTTGCTCAGCGTCATGTTCAGTAATTTGCGAATGCCATGGAGCCCGACTGTCGTCGCCAGTGACGCTTGCCTTTCCGGGATGGCCGTGGCATCAACCAACCTCCCTGTCTCCATCGTCTCGTCCATCGGGAGAGTGAGTGAGAGGTGGCGGTACCGAGTGCCGACGGCCGTGTCTGCGAGGAAGTCTGCTCTAGCGCCCAGCTTCGGGGAAGGCTCCAACGAGGACACGGACGGGGACTCGTACGAGGCCATCTTCGGGGAGGGCTCCAACGAGGACACCTACGGGGACCCGCACGAGGCTATCGTCAGGGAGGGCTCCGAGGGGCCCCGCGACTATGTCAACATGGATGTCTTCGGGGATATCAGCACTGTCAAGAGCGTCGAGTACCCCCTAGGCTCAGAGGGCCCCTGGGACCTCAATCCGGACTTCGCCGAGGTCCCACACAGCGTGCTCAGCGAGGAGGCCTGGACCGAAGTGTTCGCGGCCCCGTTCCACGTATCGGAAAGCATCACGGTCTTGGAGGGGAGGGCCATCAACGCGGCCTCTAGGCGCATCCTCAGGTCCACGAGGGCCTTCAACAAGCGGCACCTGAAGCTCGGGGACAATCTGGGGACCGTCTTGGCGCCGTCTCGGGGCAGGTGCTCTGCTTTTGGCCTGCTCCTGTGCTGCCGCCGAGAGGCGGCCTACTCCGTCGCAGCCAACGTTCGGTTCGAGAATCGCTGGATCCCGTCTGAGCTGAACCACTCGGACAAGGGCTCCCGCCGGCGGGGGCGCCCGCATGGAGACCTCGCGGCTGCGCCGCGCGCCCGCGCGCCGAGTCGCCCAGGCTCGGGCGGCGCTCCGCAAGGGGCAGCTGCGGGGGCGGCCTTTCGCGGGGACGTCCCGCGAGGAGCGATCGGCGAGGCGGACGGCGGCCACAGGGTCCTTCCAGCTGGTGCCCGCGGGCTCGCAGTCGTTCCTGGAGACCAACGCCGTGGCTCCCGACACCCAGAAGACCTACGCGGAGTGCATGGTCGAGCTCAGGCAATTTGTCGCCGTGAACGGGCTCTCGCTCGACACCCCCGCGGCGGCCGACCTGGCGCTGACGAACTACGCCAACTTCGCCCGGGCCGAGGGCCTCGACAAGGGCGCGGTCCAGCGGGTCTACGTGGCGTTCGTCTCGGAGCACCCCGACTTTTCCCGGCGCGGTGGGCTGCGCCTCCCGCGGCTGTCGCGGGCGCTGCAGGGATGGGAGCGGCTCGACCCAGGAGTCACACGCCCCCCGATCCCTTGGGTGGTGACTGCTCTGATTCCAGGTCATGCTCACGACCCTCAAGCAGCCAGCGGCCGCCCTGATGGTGCTCGTCATGTCCCTGGCCTACCTGCGCCCCTCCGAGGCGGAAGGCCTTCTGGAGCAGGACCTGGTGCCGCCCACGACGTCGTCGCCTTTCTTCGCCGTGAACCTGCGCCCCAGCGACCGCGGCGAGGTGAGCAAAGTCAGGCTGTCCGACGAGTCCCTCCTGCTGGACTCCACGGCGGCGCTGTGGCTCGGGGAGGCGCTCCAGAGCTTGAAGGTGGGGCTGCCCTCTCGGCCGCTATTCGACCTGGCGGCGCTGCAGCTGCGGGGCGTCTGGGCCGCCGCGCTCCGCGCCCTGGGCATCCCCAACAGGTTCGTGCTGTGCCAGCTCCGACACGGGGGCTCCTCCCACGACCGGCTCCGACGGCAGCGCTCGCTGCCCGAGATCAAGGAGCGCGGAAGGTGGGCCTCCGACAAGAGCGTCAGGCGATACGAGGCCCATGCCCTCGTCCAGCAGCAGGAGGCCTCGATGCCCCCCCGCACTGCTCAGGCGGACACGGGAGGCGCCTGGCGAACTCGAAGGGCTGGTGCTGACGAGCCTCGGGCTGCGCGGGTGGCGCAGGCGGCCCGCCAGCGGCCCCGCGGGCCTGCCGAGCAATGCCCTCCGCGCCGCTTCGGGCCGCCGCCCGGCCTCAGCTCAGGGATCCCGCCTTTCGCCGAGCTCATGTGCGGGTCCGCTCACCTCGCGGCCGCCGTCGGCGAGTGCGGGCTTGCTGCCGAGGGCTGGGACTACATCGACGGGGCTGCGGCCGACCTCGAGGTCCCCGCAGTGATCGAGGGCTTCCGACAGCGCATCCGCCAGCGTCGACTGTGCGGCCTGCACTTCGGCCTGGGCTGCAAGACGTGGTCGAGGGCCAGAAAGAATGACGGCCTTGGGCCGCCTCCGCTACGTAGTGACCAGCATCTTTTTGGCCTGCCTGCTCTCGCCCCCGCCGACCAGAGGACGATAGACAGCGCTAATGTAATTTTCAGAAACATCCTAAGCCTGGTCGAGAAGGCTGTCGCCGCCAACCTTTTCGTGCTGATTGAAAATCCTGCCTCGTCCAGGCTCTGGATGACGCCGCAATTGCTTGATCTTGCTAATGCGTACAAGGCAAAGTTCCATCGTGTGGATTACTGCCAGTACAACGTGCCGTGGCGGAAAGCCACGATCTTTCTGACTTTTAACTTGCCAGAATTAGATAATGTTCTGCTCACATGTTCGGGAACACAAGCTCGCTGTAATGCCTCCGGGAAAAGACATATCACCCTGCGAGGTAAGGACTCCCAAGGTAATTTCTGGACGTCCCGCGCCTGCCCGTATCCGCCCGCCCTTTGCACCGTGCTGGCGAAACCGATCAGCCAGCGGGCCAATGCACTATTTGAGGGTGGGTAGGGGCTTCAGTTTGGAGGCAGCAGAGCTGCTAGCGTCTCGTGCCGCCGGCCGAGCAGGCGATCCCGATTCAGAGCTTTTGAAGTGGTCATAAGCAGTTGGCCCCGGCAGAATGTATTGAGCATTGTCGTCACTTTGGCATGGGCAGTAAAGCGTGAATCATGTGTAGAGCTCGCTCTTGAATGATTAGCGGTACGTTGAATGCCGACAGTTGTTTCCGCACGCATATATGCTCAAGTTTTTTAGCGGCCCCGCCGTCCTTCCCCTTTCTCCTCCTTCCTCTTCTTCCCTCTAGGGCTTCAGTTTGGAGGCAGCAGAGCTGCTAGCGTCTCGTGCCGCCTGCCGAGCAGGCGATCCCGATTCAGAGCTTTTGAAGTGGTCATAAGCAGTTGGTCCCGGCAAAATGTATTGAGCATCGTCGTCGCTTCAGCATGGGCAGTAAAGCGTGAATCATGTGTATGTTCTCTGCCATGACCACCACTGACTCCCCACGCGCGCGCACCGCGTGGGGATTTTTTATTGTCGACAGTGGAAAAGTCGCAATGTTGTCCTGGAGAATAAAGGGGGCCCTTCGCGGTGACCGATTGGATTTTGGAGGTGACATGGATTATTGTGTATGTTCTCTGTCATGGCCTCCACAGGCTCCCAGCGCGCGCGCCACGTTAGGATTTTCCTTATGTTGACAATGGACAAGTTGCCATGTTGGCCTGGACACTACAGTGGCCCCTTAGCAATGGCCGGTTGCATTTCCGAGGTAACCTGGCTTCTTGTGCATGTTGTCTTTCATGGCCACTGCAGACTCCCCTCGTGCGCGCGCACCGCGTGAGGATTTCCTCATTGTAGACAATGGAAAAGTTGCTATTTGGGCCTGGAAACTAAACTGGGCCCTGAGCGGTGACCGCCGTGATTTCCGAGGTCACATGGCTTCTTGCGCACGTCCTCTGTCGTGGCCGCTACAGGCTCCCCGCGAGCGCGCGCACCGCGTGAGGCTTTCCTTATTGTCGACCATGGAAAAGCCGCCATGTTGGCTTGGAAACTAAAGTGGCCCCCTAGCGGTGAATGATTGTGTTTCCGAGGTAACCCGGCTTCTTCAGTCTGTTCTCTGTCATGGCCACTACAGACGCCCCGCGCGCGCGCGCGCACCGCTTGAGGATTCCAGCATTGTCGACAATGGACAAGTCACCATGTTGGCCATACGACTCCCAAGTACAGGTAGCAGTAATAGTAGTAATAGTAATAGTAATAGTAAAAGTAATAGTAATAGTAATAGTAGTAGTAGTAGTAGTAGTAGTAGTAGTAGGAGTAGTAGTAGTAGTAGTAGTAGTAGTAGTCGTAGTAGTAGTCGTAGTAGTAGTCGTAGTAGTAGTCGTAGTAGTAGTACTAGTAGTCGTAGTAGTAGTCGTAGTAGTAGTAGTCGTAGTAGTAGTAGTCGTAGTAGTAGTAGTCGTAGTAGTAGTAGTAGTAGTAGTAGTAGTAGTAGTAGTAGTAGTAGTAGTAGTAGTAGTAGTAGTAGTAGTAGTAGTAGTAGTAGTAGTAGTAGTAGTAGTAGTAGTAGTAGTAGTAGTACTAGTAGTAGTAGTAGTAGTAGTAGTAGTAGTAGTAGTAGTAGTAGTAGTAGTAGTAGTAGTAGTAGTAGTAGTAGTAGTAGTAGTAGTAGTAGTAGTAGTAGTAGTAGTAGTAGTAGTAGTAGTCGTAGTAGTAGTAGTAATAGTAGTAGTAACACAACTCCCTAGTACAACTCCCTGGTAGTACCACTTCATATCCATTGTACAGCTCCCTAGCACAACTCCCTGGTACAATTCCTTAGTACAAGTGGTAGTAGTAGTAGTTGTTGTACAATTCCTTTTCTTTAACGCCCTAGTGCAACTCCCAAGTACAAGTAGGAGAATCAGGGAAGTTTTCGAGGAGACTCTCTTCGTCGTTTTGTTTGAATGTGTTTGCCGCCCGGGGTGCCGTCGTCGTTGTTTTTTTGTTGTTTCCCAGTTGCCCTTTCTCTCGCGGGCTCCCGTCGCGAGTTTTGGCCTCCACCCCCCTAGTGTTGATGCCCCCGTGCGTCGTCGACGTTGTTATCTTGGCGTTGTCCCTGGTGATGTAGTGACCCCTATGATGTTTCCAGGCCAGCATGGCGACTGTTCTATTGTGACCAATACAGGAGAGAGTACGCGCCACGGGCGCGCGCGCGCGCGACGTTGGCTGCGCCAATTCACTGACAGGTGGTGAACCCACGTTCACTATAAAAAAAACCGGTCACCGCTGAGGGCCCACTTGAATTTCCAAGCCAACATGGCGACCGTCCATTGCGGCCAATACAGAACCGAGCACGCGCCACGCGCGCGCGTGCGCGCGTCGTTGGCTGTGCCAATTCACTGGTAGATAGCGAACCCATGCTAACATCAAAATCCAGACGGTCACCGCTCAGGGCTCACTTGAGTTTCCCGGCCAACATGGCGATTCTTATGGCGCGGCCGATACAGCAGTGAGCACGAGCCACCTGTGCCAACTCTTCACAGATAAAACCGTTTTAACTTCAACATCCGATCGGTCACCGGTAAGGGCTCACTTGAGTTTCCAGTCCAACATTGCGACTGTTCTAGTGCGGCCAGTACAGAATTGACCGCTCGCCACGCGCGCGCGTCGTTTGCTGCCGCTAAAGTTGCACTTGAGTCTCCAGACCAACGTGGCGAATGTATTGCTGTCGATGCAGAACTGAGCTCGCGCCACGCGCGCGCGTCATTTGATGTGCCAATCCAGTGATAAGTGGTTGGCGCATGCTCATTCCAAAATTCAACCGGTCAGCGCAACGGGCTCACTTGATTTTCCATGCCAAAATGGCGACTGCTCTTTTGCGGTAAATGCAGAATTGAGCACGCGCCACGCGCGCGCACGCCGTTGGCGGAGCAAATTCACTAGTAGGTGACAAACGCAGGTTAACTTCAAAATCCAATCGGCCACCGCTAAAGGCTCACGTGAGTTTCCAGGACAGCATGGCGACTATTCTGTTGCGGTCAATACAGAACTGACACCTGGTCAAGCGCGCGTACGCGCGCCGTTGGCTGTGCCAAGGCACTGATAGTTTGTGAGCCCAGGTTCGCTTCAAAATCCAATCGGTCACCGCTAAGGGCCCACTTGAGGCTCCAGGCCAAAAATGGTCACTGTTCTATTGCGGCCAATACAAGAACCGAGCACGCGCCACGCGCGCGCGCACGCGCGCCGTTGGCTGTGCCGATTTACTGATGAGTGGTGAACCCATGTTCACTTCAAAGTCCACCCGGCCCCCGCTAAGGGCTCACTTGAGTTTCCAGGCCAACGTTGCGACGGTTCTTTTGCGAACTACAGAACTGAGCACGCGCGTACGCGCACGCGTCGTTGGCCGTGCCAATTCACTGATACGTGGTGGAGCCATGTTAACTTCAAAATCCAATCGGCTACCGCTAAGGGCTCACTTCAGTCCCCTGGCCGCATGGTGACTGTTCGAGTGCGCTCAATGCAGAACTGAGCACGCGACGCGCGCGTCGTTGGCTGTGCTAAGTCGCTGATAAGCGGTGAACCAGTGTCAACCTCAAAATCCAATCGGTCACCGCTAAGGGCTCACTTGCGTTTCCATGCCAAAATGGTCACTGTTCTATTGCGGTCAAGCCAGAACTGATCACGCGCACCGCGCGCGTGCGCGCGCGTTCTCGCGTCGCTGGCTGTGCCAATTCACTGTTCGGTGGCGAATCCATGAACTTCAGAGTCCAAACGGTCACCGCCAAGGGCTGGCTTGATTTTCCAGGCCATCATGGCAAGTGTTCTACTGCGGCCAATACAGAACTGAGCACGCGCCACGCGCGCACGCGTCGTTGGCTGTGCCAATGCACTGATAGGTGGTGAACCCATGTTCGCTTCAAAATCAAATCGGTGACCGCTGAGGGCTCATTTGAATTTCCAGGCCAGCATGGCGAGTGGTCCATTGCGGTCAATACAGCTGAGCACGCGCGCGCGCACGCGCGTCGTTGGTTATGCAAATTCGCTCATAGGTGGTGAACCACTGTTAAGTTCAACATCCAATCGGTCACCGCTCAGAGCTCACTTGAGTCTCCAGGCCAGCATGGCGACTGTTCAGTTGCGGTCCACGCAGTAGCGAGCACGCGCTACGCGCGCGCGTATGCGCGTCGTTGGGTGCGCCATCCGCTGATTGGAAACGGCTCCAAGAGAGCGCCCAGGAATGAATCCTCCAGGATGGAAGGTTCGAGGAATCCTCCACAAACCAACAGAATCCGTCAGCGCCCCTGGGATTCCTGGGGGGGCCCGGGCAACGCATAGGGGCATGCTTCGAATTTGGGGGCACGGCCGCAATTTGAAATTATTTTTCTTCGGGCGCCTGCGGCGGAGGCTGGAGGGGTGGAGGGTCGGAGTTTACTTTGAACGAGATTCCCAATCATATCTGCGAAACACATTCGAACGAACCGGGTCAACATACGGGAGCGCCCCGTCATTTCCAACCCTCGCCCTCCTCGTCCTCCTCGTCCTCCTCGGCCTCGTCGTCGCCTTCCCCCTCCTCCTCCTCCTCCCAGGATAACCGAAATCGAATTAAAATCGGCCCCCGGGCCCTTCCCAGGGCCCCTCCGAAGCAGTCTTTCACCATGGATCGATTTTCGGCGATCCCTGGGCCCGAGAGCGGCTTCCAGAGGCGTAAAACGACAAAAAGCTCTTCGAACCTCGATCCTCGAGGTTCGACCCTCCCCTCCCGTTCTCTGCGCCGAAGACGCCTCAAATCCTACGAAGACGCCAGCGCGGAAACGGCGCGTGGGCTGAGCTCGGGGGGGCCGCGCTCGCACCCACCGCCTGAAACCCGTGGAGTTGGGCTGCCGCCGCCGTGGTGGACGAGATGGCCGCGTCTCCGATGACGCCAGCTATTTTCGTCGACCCCTGAGGTTCGATGTTCGAGGCGGGCTTCCGGCGTCGTAGCCTGTGGAAGCCATTTTCGGGACCCAGGGCCGTCAGAAATCGATCGGGACCGACAAACTGCGCCCCTGGGGTGCCGGAGTCACCCCGAACGGCCACCAGAGTCCCCGACGTTCAGATTCGAGCCTCAAGCCTCGAGGATCGAGATTCTCTGGCCCCTGGCGGCCCCCCTCGTCGCCGCGGCCGGACGCGGCGCGGAAAACTGGTGCGCTCGGGCCCCGGGAGGGTTCCGGGGGCCCATTTCAATCGGGTTTTGGCCGACGGGGGCGGACGACGACGACGACGGCGACGACGACGACCACGACGACGACGACGACGACCACAACGACGAAGACGGCGGCGACGACGACGACGACGACGACGACGGGGCAGCAGTCAGCGCAACTTCCCGGCAACAAGCGCGTAGGGGCACTCGCGCTTGGCATTTTTTTGGTGGGGGAAGATGGGGGCGGACAACGCGATGGACCCCCCAGCTCGCTCAGCCTACCACGCGATGAAAGCATGTGGTACACGCGCAGGGGCAAATATTTAGTGAGCAGCCGTCGGGGCAAGCATTCGGTCAACGGCCCTTGCGTCACGCATGTCAACCCTACGCGGGGGAGGGGGGAGAGGAAGGGGGGGGTGGAGAAGGAGGAGAAAGAGGAAGACGAGGGACTTGATGTGCAAACGGCACCCTCGAGCGACAACTGTCGGCATCGCACGGAATTGCGACAAAAAATTTGATTGAAGCTCATTTTGCCGAGACAGGGTAAGCAGGGCAGAGAAAGGGAGGGAGGGGTGGAACACGTGGCGTTGAGAGCGGGGTTCAAAGGCGCGGCCTCGAAAATCTGCAATGGCCCTGGAGTCGGACTCGCGCTGGGCAAACGTGTCCTCAGAAGCACTGCGCGAAGAGGTCGTCATGAACAGTGGACACGAATATGTGGCGCAAGCTATCGCGTCTCCGTTGAACCCCTTGTGAAAAGGGGGCGCCAGGCAGAAATTCCCCGCGAGCTTCTCAGAAGCATGCGATATCGAATGGGCCGGCACACCCTAACAGCAGCGACCAGCAATCAACTTGAGGGTAGCATCCGCGCGGCGGCGGGCGCTGAAAACCGGACGCAGCACGACTGTGAAGCAGAAGAGCGAAGCGCCCCGCGATCGCGAAGCAGAAGAAGGAAGCGCCCCACGACTACGAAGTAGAATAACGAATCAAACAGAGAACGAGGCAGGGAGGAGAAGCCAGCCCGAGGGGGGTAGGGGAGGGGAAGCAAACCTCGAACCTCTATTCAGCGCGCGCAATGACGAAGCGCACTGGAAGCGCACTCGTTTGAATCAGCGCCAAGCCGGGGCCCCGGCGGCTTGAGCAGATCTTCCGAGCGCTGGATTTCTGATTATATTCACGCTTACGCGGTCTGGATTGCGGGGCGCGATCCCGTGAATACGCGGTCGCACGGATACGTTCCGCGCGAGGCCTCCGCGAAACAGCGCCCTGTATCCATGGGATCGCGGCGCCGGGGCCTGTTCCGCGAAACCGTGGATACGGAGTGTCTTCCGCCCGCATAAACGAAGGCGTCGCAGGTCTGGGCTCCGCGGCACTCCGCCTGGTTGAAACCCCTCCCTGCGAGGTTGCCACGGCGTGGCAACGATGTTCACGACGTCTTCGACGACTCGATCGGGATTGTTCGGGGTGGCGCGCAAGCAGCCCCTGGAGGCATAGCGCCGCGCTTAGCCTCAGCAGGCCCCCGGGATGGTCCGAGTCGTTCTCCACACGCCCGCGCCGCCCCTGGCAGAACCCTTGCAGCATATAATACAACGCTCCGCGCCCCGAATTTGGGATGCTGAGACCGACTGCCCTATGGTGGCCTGTCGAGGCCAGTCTGCCGCGTCCTCGGGATATCTTTGTGCGCTGCCCTAAGCCTCGCGGACAATCAGCGACGTGACGAAAGCATCATCTGTGTGAGCGGTGTGTGTGTTATGTGTACTGTGTGACATGTGTGCGTGTGCGTGTGTGCGCATGCGTGCGTGTGTGTGGTGCGTTTCTTTTTGTTTGTGTGTGTGTGTGTGTCTGTGCGTCTATGTGTGTATGTGCGCGCGTGTGTGTGTGATCTGCGTGTGTGTGTGTGGGTGGTGTGAGATGCGTGTGTGTGTCTGTGTGTGCGATGTTTGCATGTGTGGGTTTATGCCTGTGTGTGTGTCTGTGTGTCTGTATGTCTGAGTGTGTGTGTGTATGTGTGGGTGTGTCTCTAAGTGTCGATGCATGTCTCTGTGGTGAGTGAGTGAGTGTGCCTGTGCATGTCTGGTGTGTGTGTGCGTGTGATTTGTGTGTGTGTCTGTGTGTGTGTTTCTGTGTCTATCTGTCTGCGCGCGTCTGTGTCTAATCAAGGTGTGTATGTGTGTGTGTGTGTCTGTGTGTAAGGTTGTGAGTGTGTGAGTGTGTGCGTGTGTTTGTGTGTGTTCGTTCGATGCTTCCCGGGCCAACCTTTCCGCGAGATCCTCGGGGGGTACACCTCTTAATCGGTGCGCGTGCGGAGCAGATCCCCAGCATCGACGGGGGAAGCCTTGTACCGCGCCTCCCCCGCTCCTAGGCGCCGTGCCGCCGTCGACGCGGATCTGCCGAAAGACGCACCAGTCCCGCGATCGCGCCCCCAGGAGCCCAACTAAGAACCCACTGTGTCGTCGTCGACGCCGCAGACACGCAACAATCTGATATAAATCAGGACGGGAGGTTTTTGGCCGTATTCGGCCCATGGGGGCCCTTACCCGGGCTCCAGGACCGACAGAACACGACTCGCGATGAAAAACCGGCACCGGGGAATGTGTCGGGACTTCCGGTGGCCGCGCATTGAACAAATCTGCATGTCACATGCCTGGGACAGTGTCCAGGGCGTCCAGGGGGGGGGGCAGAGGCGAGGGGGGGGCCATGATATCTCCTTGGCTTTCCTGGACTTCTTCTTCTTCTTCTTCTTCTTCTTTCAATGTGTCCTTGGCCCTCCCTCCTTCCCGTCCGCGCACATGCCTCGGGCCACGATGCTCGCCCGCCCCCCTCCTCAGCCCCCCTCTTGGGCGGACCTGGCCTTGGTCGCGTCGACCTCAACCCAACTGAGCCGCTTAGGCTCAGGTCGCGCAGGGTTCGCGAGCTCCCCCAGATCATCCGAGACCAGCAGTAACGGATTCCGGTCGCGCCGTATTTCGGTCGCGTCCAGAGGGGGCCGGATCTCGATAACGAAGATACGGCGCGTCGGGGTCCGAACGAGAGTCTCAAGGACGTCGACGGCTCGCTCGTCGAGAGACTTCGCGACTGGAGGCCGAATTTCGGTAGCGACCTGTTCGTCCAGACCGTTACTGGAAGTTTTCGGCCCCAGGCATCCAGCTGTCCAACGTTTTCGATGCGTGGACCCCCAGAGGTCTGGATCCCCCCCCGGGGTCAGTTTTCCATCCTGAGTCGTTTGTTGACGGTCCCGTGGCCCATAATTGCCAGAAGCCGGCCGCTGCAATTCTTTCGGAGCCTCGTCGACTAGACGTAAGAGTGACCTTTCGCCAGAGTGGCCTTTGATGCGGGCACAGATGGGTCCCCAGATGGCTGAAAGAGAAGCGGTAGCAGCGGCTTGCGCGCTCGTGTTTGGCCCCCCCGCGGTCACAAAAAGCCGCGCACCAAAGGTCACTCTTATACCCAGGGTCACTCCTGCGTGTAGCCGACCTCGGAGTTCTGGGGCAACGGATGATCTGGGCCTCCGCGGCCCGGGCCCGCGCCCGGGGTTGCCCGGCCGGCGCCGGCTCCCGGCATGGAGCTGGCGGCCGCGGTGCCTGGCGGGCGGCGGGGCCTTCTGGCGGCAGCGGCGCTGGCGGCGGCGCAGGTGTCCGAGGCGGGAATTTGTCCACATCGACCGCCTGGAGGGTTAGTTTTCGGAGCCTCGGCAGGCGGTGGGTATGGACATTTTCGGGGTCCCGGGGGCCGAAATATATCCATATCCACCGCCCGCTGGGGCACCAGGGCGTCGGTTCCCAGGCGGTGGATGTGGATAACTCCCTGCCTCGCAAGCTGGGGGGGGGGGGGCAGACCTGCGCTGATGCGGTGGGGGCGTTGGTTGGGGACTGTGGCCCAGGAGGCATCAGACCTTGGAGGAGGCTGGGGAATGTGGCCCAGGAGGCATCAGACCTTGGAGGAGGCTGGGGAATGTGACCCAGGAGGCATCAGACCTTGGAGGAGGCCTTATCTGACGAGGGAGGCGTCGATATCCGATATCCATGCCGCGATTGGAGTTACACTGGCTTCCGTTCCACCGGGGGACCAGCGTGCGGTCGGGATATTTGGTTCACTTAGCGTGTCGCTCCGCCAGTTCGGGCCAACTACGCTGCCGCGCGAAACGCTTTCCACTCCTCGAAGAAATAACAACATGAATAAACATTAAGCTTTCGGCGCTCCGCGCGGACTTCTCGGACCTGCGCTGGGCCCCCTGAACGCGCCTGTGGCGCCGCCCCTGGCGCGCTCCGCGCGCCAGGGACGGGAGTCCAGCGCGGATCCAAGATTTCCGCGCGGACCTCCAGCTGTTTACGTTTATGTCGTTGTTGCCCTCTAACTTCTCCACATCCAAGCGGCAAAATTCCGAGCTGTTCCGAGCCTCCCGATCCGCGGAGAGGAGCGACACGCCATCCGCTTGCAAGGGATACCGTGTCGCAGGGGCCGCCGCCGCGACTCGCTAAGCAAACATTCCCGACCTTCGCCCGGTCCTCCGCCGATTGGACTTGCTATCCATGGCTGTCGTGTCTCGGGGCCGGCCAAGAGGAGGGTGATGACGATCGACAGGGAGAGAACGGCATAAACATAAACTGTCGGAGCCCCGCACCGATTTCTTGGCTTGGCGCCGGAACCCCATTCCTGGCGTGCGGAGCGCGGCGGGGGCGGCGCCAAGGCGCCGCCAGGAGGGCCACGCACCGGTCCACGAAGCCCGCGCGGAGTTCCGAAAGTGTATGTCTATGCAGTTTGTCGCTCCTCTGAACCAGGGGTCCAGGGGGGGGTGGATATCATGGCCGGGGCCATGATGTCTCCCAGATTTCTTCATGGCCCGCTGTATCGTATATCAATGCGCCCCCTGGCCCCCCCCCTCCACCGCGCACATGCCTCTGGCCATGACTTGTGAACCCCCCTCTTGGATCCCCTCACTTGGACTCCCTCGGATTTTCCCTCCGTGTCGACCTCCAGGAGTGTTCACGGGCCCCGGGAGCAACAGAACTGGAACTGGAACGCGAGCTACCCGAGTGGAGGAGAGCGGGAACCCTGGAGCCTCAGATCGAACATTCCAGAGATCCGACGCTCCGAACAAACATGGTGCAGCAGGTTTTTGGCCGTATTCGGCCTCCTGAGGCCCTCGCCAGGCCTCGGGACCGTCAAACAACGACTCAGGACGAAACACTGGCCCTGGGAAAGTGGTCCAGACCTCCCGGGGCCCAAGCATCACATAAAGATAGAGTGGTGGGATCTCTGGGACAACCAGATGGGGGATGTTCAGGCCAGGCTTTGCCTCAGCCTTAGCCCTTGGCCTGTGGGGCTCTGCTTCGGGCCCCGCGGCGGGTCAGTGTCGACATGGGGCGAAACGCCGAAGAGGATGGACGCCGAAACGGGCCTAGGGTACAATTTAGATTGGATGCCGGGGCCCAGAGGGGCAGGAGCAACTATATTTGGATCGGCGCGGGGGTTGCGAAGGGAATGGGGGTGTTACAGGTGGCTTTGTAGGGTGCTAGGGTGGGATACATATGACCCAACCTAGCTTAGCAGTGGGGGTTACAAGTGCCATTAGCGGCTTAGGGGGCTGGGCGGAGCCCACTTAGCCTGGATCGTTACCCCCCAGTCCTTTTATAGCATTTGGAATCCACTTATCAGCTAGGTTAGGTCATTTGTAACCCACCATAGCATCCACTCAGAACTTCCCTTGATCCCTTCAGAGCACCCCGCGACGATTTTAAGTACCGATACCGAAGCTGTTCTCCTCGTTGTTGTTCCACTTTCTGGGCCTCTCGCTCGTGACCACGACGAGGGCCCCCACGGGACAGCAATGCACTGTCCGCGTGCAGGGTGCAGCCTTTCGCGAGGCCGCCGCCGCGACTCGCTGAGCAAAGGTCCCGAACATCCAGTTGGCTCGTCCAGTAAGACACAGGCCTGCCAGCAGGTGCCTTCGGTAGTAAGTCATGTGAGCCTTGTATGCCCGCGTCATTGAGTCTGTAGCGTGCGCTAGCGTCTGGTAATCGATGCAAGGGACCGAACTAGCGTCGATCCGCGTCGATTTAGTGTCGATTAGCGCCATGTGGAGTCGGTTAGCACCGATTCGCAGGAGCCAGCAAGATGGTGTGGGAGGCTCCGATGAGTTGCTACCGAAGGTGCCCTTCGGAAGTTTCTTGTCACCCAATGGCCCTGGAGGCCCACAGAAGCTCTGGGGCACCTTAGGACGCTCAGGCCTCGACGAAGAATGTGCCCAAGATGTGTTATAGCATGATTTCTTATCGCGTATGTGGTGACAGCATGACGTTTTTTGTTGTTCCTCCTCACGCAGGCGCTCCGGGTGGTGGTCCGGGAGGGGCTCGCCGGGCCGCTGGCCGTGAGGTTGCTCATCCTCGCCCTGCGCTGCGTGGCGCCCGCCGCCGCCCTGGTCACGGGCCGGAACGTGCTGGGCGTGGTGCTCAGCATCGTTTAACCTGCCCCCATCCCCATTGGGCCATGGATATCTCAGCCCCACAGCCCATCTTCCTAGGTGGGGGCATGCCCCACGAGACCCGAGGGAACATGCATTTCCAGCTGCCTCCTGCAATATTAGACGCTTCGCGTAAACCCCGGAGCCCATCCAGAAACGATGCCCAGACGAGTTGCCCTGATCCGCGGAGTGGAGGAACACAGTGGAATGAAAGGCTGGGTAAGACGTCGTGCCCCAAGAGGACGAAAAACCAGAGAAGGAGCAAAAGGGAGGAGGAGTAGGGATAGGGGAGGGAGGAGGGACGAGGAAGGAGGAGGAACATGCGGATGAGGAAGAGGAGGAGCAGGAGGAGCCGGAGGAGGAGGAGGAGGAGGAGGAGGGCAGCCCGAGTGCGAGCTGGAGCCTCGGGCCTTAGTGCTCCGCCACGGCGCGCTGCCGCCCGTCCCAGCGGCCCCCGCCGCTGCGCCGGCCGCGGGGAGCCTCCTCGCCGCGGGCAGCCCCGAGGTGGCTGCGCTGCAGACGGCCCGCGGGCGGCTTTACCAGAGACTCCGCGCTCTCCGCGCGGCGGGCCTCGACAAGCACGTGGCGGTGACCCTCCTGCGCACCAGGACGGGCTCTGACTACACTTTCCTGGCGCGCACCTGCGGACTCCCGAGCGAGGAAGCGCGGGCTCTGGACCGGGCGCTGGCCGCAGAGTACGAGCACGCCCTGGGCGAGGCGCTGGGCGACACCGCTTGCCGGAAACTCTTCCTCGCTGGCGCGGCCGGGGGCGAAGGGCTGCAGAGCGCGGAGCTCACGGCCCCCGCGGCGCACGCCGCCTCTTGGCACCTCTGCTTGCCGCACTGCCTGCGGCGGCTGGGCCTGGAGAGCGCCAGCGCCTTGACCGCGGTGAGCCCCTGGGCGCGCCGCAGCCTGCCGGCGGCCACAGCGACGCTCCGGGCCGCTCTGGGAGACGACACCGCCCACGTGGGCGACGAGGCACTGGTAGCAACGCAGCACACTGGCTACGGCCCCCCTCGCTGCGGCTGCCCGCCTCGCTGCCGACGAAGCGGCCGCGGACCCCCTGGCGGCGGCCGCCCTGCGCTCCGCTGGGGGCCCCGGGGCGGGCGCGCTCCTGCAGGTGCCGACGCTGCCCTGCCACCGACTGACCAACGCGCAGTTCGACATTGCGCTGCGGCACCGGCTGCACCTCGACCTGCCGGGCTGCACAGGCCCCCCGCTGGAGGCGGGCGCAGCGGGGCCGCGACAGCCGAGGCTCTGCCAGCACCGGCACCCGCACGGCGGGATCTGCGGCGAGCCGCGGGGCCCCAAGGGGCGGCACGCGCGCGGCTGCGCCGTGGGCGGGTGGCTGGTCCGCCGCCACGACGCGGGCTGCGCGGCTCTCGCGGAGTGGTGCGAGGAGCAGGGGTGCACCGTGCACCGCGAAGTCCTGCTCCCCCACGCTGCGCCCGCGAGCCCCGAGGCGCGGATGGACCTCGTCGTCCACGCCCCGCGCCTTGCTGAGCCGCTCATGGTCGACCTGACCGTGGTGAGCGCGCTCGCGCAGGACGCGCTCGGGCTCGGCTCTGCGCGGCGGGACGGCGCGGCGGCGGCGGCTGCGGCGCGGCGCAAGCGGGCCCGCTACCCCGGGGTGGCCGTGGTGCCCTTCGTGGTCGAGGACCACGGCCGCCTGGGCGAGGAGGCGCTGGCCCTGACGCGGCTGCTGGCGCCCGCGCAAGACACGGAGCGCTCGGCGGCCATCCGGCGACTGCACCAGTCGCTCGGGTGCGTCCTCCAGCGCAACGCCGCCGACGCGGTGCTGGCGGCGACGCAAGCGCAGGGCTGGGCCGCCGGCGCCCGGCGCGGGAACCCCGGAGGGGGCTGAGCTGCCTGCTGACGGACCTGCGCTACGGGCGCCCCGCTGCCGCTGGGCAGGCCGCTGACGCCGTGGGCCACGCCCGAGCCGCGCGCGCGCAGGCGCCGAGCTGACGGCGCCGCCCGCCGGGCGTGCGGCGGCGCCGCGCTGGACCGACGGCGGGGCGCGGGCAGGGCGGCGCTGCGGCGGCCGCGCGGAGCTGAGCGCTCGACTGGCAGGGGCGCTGGCGGGCGCGGCGCTGCTGCCGCTGCTGCCCCCGCGGGGGGCGGCGCTGGGGAGACGCGCCGCCGCGGCTGGGGCGGGCAGGGCTGGGTGCGCAGCGGCCGCGGGGCCCAAGGCGCCGAACCACCAGGGCCCGACGGCGGCCGGGGGGCGCAGAGCTGCGGACGGCGCCGGGGGCGGGCGACCGGCGCTCGCGCTCGGCCACGCCATGCTGTCCGTCGGCGCCAAGCTCCCGTGTAAGCGAGGTATAGGCCCCGGTCGGCGCACCCCCTCGGCTCTGAGGCTTGCATGCCGCTGAGCGGTGTGCTTGTCCTGGGGTTGGGGGGCTGCGCCGGCTCCCGACCACAGTGCTTCCGGCGCGCGGCAGACCCGCGTCCGCCGGTGGAGGAGGAGGAGGAGGAGGAGGAGGGGGAGGAAGAGGAGGAGGAGGAAGAGGAGGAGGAGGAGGAGGAGGAGGAGGGCGAGCAGAAAGGCCAGAGGCCTCTTGGATGCCTCTCTGAGTCTCTTCGGGTTTCTTTTGGGAGCATCTTGGAGTCCTCTTGGGGCGTCTTAGGGGTCTCTTGGCAGTCCCGGGGGCCTAATGGGGCGTCGTGGGTGTATTTGGGGGGCCTCTTGGAGCCTCTTGGGGTCTCTTGGGAGCCTCTTGGGGGCCTCTTGGGGGCCTCTTGTGGGGCCGTCTTCGGGCACCCTTGGGGCCTCGGGGGCCAGGATGCAGGCATCCTGCTGCTGTGCACCCACCGACCTCCTCCCGCCCCCCGCCCGCGGCCCTTCCACCGACGGCGGCGGCTTCGGCGACGGCGGCGGCCCCGGGGACGGCCCCCGCCAGAGCGACGCGACGGCGACCCCAGCCCCAGCGGCGACGACAGGGCGGCCCCCGAATCGCGACCCCGGCCCTGGCGCCCACGTGGCGGTTCCACCTCCGCCGAAGCGACGTCGGCATTGCAGCCCTCGGCGGCCCGACGGTGACCCTGGCTCCGGCGAGGCGACGGCGGCCCTCCCCAGCCAGCCTGCCCCCTCCGGCCGCTCAGCGGCGAACGCGGCCCCGGCGGCGAGGCGGAGGCTCCAGAGACGACACGGCGGCCTCGGCACGGGTGAAGAAGCGGCGGCCCTGGCGACGTGGCAGCGACCCGGCTCGCGTCGGCGACTCCCTTCCGCCCCCCGCCGGTTCCCTCCGTGGTGGTGGTGGTGGTTTCAGTGGTGTGGTTGGTCGCGCCGTCCCGGTCTCAGTCTGCAGGAGGAGCCTTTTCTCCTGCACTTTCCTCCTGCCCCCTGACAGGATCGCGGCTTCTGCTCGGGCGGAACAGTTCCAGGGCCCCTTGCCGGAGCTGACTGGCGGAGGATTCACTTTTTTCGTATTTTCAGCGGCCAGGACACAGGCATCCTGCTGCTGTGCACCCGGCGCGGAGCCTCGGGGGCAAATGGGGCCATCTTCAAATGTTACCCAAACCGTAATTCGTTAAATTAGCGATGGCCATCTCGCCAAGGCCTCTTGGGGCGTCGTGGGTGCATCTGGGAGGCGTCTTGGAGAACTCGTGGGGGCCTCTTGGGGGCATTTTGGGGGCCTCTTGGAGGTCTCCTGGGCACCTCTTGGGGCACTCTTGGGGCACCCTTGGGAGCCTCGGGGGTCTTCTTGGAACCATCTTGGAGGAGATCGATCAAAGAAGGGGGACTCCTTAGATACTTAGGGCCCCGCCAGGAAACCAAAGTGTGGCCAAAGCCTTTCTGTGCGATCATGGCTTCCTCACCGACGCCGTCTTGGACGCTCCAGCGTCTCGCGACCGCCCCCCCGTCCAGACCCAGGTGGAGGGGTAATCCGATAGCCCTTATAACGGCGACGATGGAACACAGTGCCGGGGAACTGCTTTGAACATCACCAGTCGTTCAAAGCAGTGCCCCGGCACTGCTTTGAACGATGCGGAAATGCGATCAGCAGGAGCCTTCGTCTGTTCCTTCTCCTCTTCTCGTCGCTGTATGCTCTTCCTTGTCCTCCCTCCTCCCCCGTTCCCTCTCTAATTAATTACCTCGTTCTCCCAGTCTCACGCGCACTCTTCCTCCCCCCTCTCCTCCTCCTCTTCCTGCTTCTCCTCCTCGTCCTCCTCCTCCTCCGCCTCCTCCCCCTCATTTGTTATATTTCTCCGTCCTTGTCCTCCTGTCCCCGTTCTCCTTCTCCCTCTCCTCCTCCTCCTCCTCCTCGTCGTCGTCGTCCTCCTCCTCTTCCTCCTCCTCCTCCTCCTCCTCCTCCTCTTCCTCCCTCCTCCTCCTCCTCCTCCTCCTCCTCCCTTCTTCCTCCTCCTCCTCCTCCCCCTTTTCCTCTCCCTCCTCCTCCTCCTCCTCCTCCTCCCCCTTCCCCCTCTTCCTCCTCTGCTATCACTCCTCCATAATTCCTGTCCGCTCCTCCCCTTCACTGATCTTCCTCTTCGTCATCATCATCCCTTTCGTCGCACGCCTCTTAATCCTCAATCGGTTCCCAATCTTCTCGACTTTCTTGTCATCCGCGTCCTTGGCTGTTGGAGGGGCCTCAGGAATTCTCAGGGCTCTTGTGTTGCACGCGAAGGCACACCTCCCAGGAACGCATCATCCTCCTCACATTCACCCTCCTCCTCCTCATCCTCCTCCTCCATGCACGTTCGGCTCAAGCCCGCGCCGACGGTAGGTTTCACGGCGGTTGGGCGGGCTCGCGCCCGCCTCCGCGGCCTGCAGTCGGGGCAGAGATGCGTGCAGGGTGGGATGACAAAGCGGAAGAGGAAACACGGGCCGCAGTTGCGGATTCTTCAAAGAGCAGCGGCGGCGGTTGGGGAACAAGTGGGGGTTGGGGCGGCCGCAGTGGCGGATACGGCGGCGGAGGTGACCGCAGTGGCGGCTGGGGCGGCGGAGATTCTCTTGGCGGATGGAGAGGAAAAGCGCAGGATGGCGGCGACGGAAGTGACCGCAGTCGCGGATGGGAGGGCGGCGGATGGGGCGGCAACGGATGCGAGGGTTGGGGAATGGAGGGCGCCCGCTGGTGGGACGACGAGGGTGGCTGGTGGAATGCATGGGAAGGTGGCCGCTCGAGTGCCTCGGCAGGTTCTCCTGCCGCGGAGCCCGCGGCCGCAACAGCGGCGGGCAAAGGAGGCGGTCCCCTGCTTCCCCCAGGGCGCGAAGAACAAGGCGCAGTTGCGCTGTTTCAAATTGTGCGCAATGAGCCGCTGCCAATTTTCAAGTTGGAATTCTTCGAGAACTTCAGGGCGAACTGGAACGGCAATTATAAGCAGCACAACGCGGCCTTGAAGTGGTTCCGAGACGAGTACGAAGACCGAGAAAACCCTTTCGGCAGCCGCACGCCCGTCTTCGGAGGTACCGCAGTTGCGGAGGAAATTTCGAAGATCCTTAAGTACCGCGCAAAGGGGAAGGCGCAGGACAACAGGGATTGGGACTGGGACCACACTGTCAAAGTGCCGTGGTCTTGGCTGGAGATGGTCGCGCAGATGGATGGACCTACAATGCTGCGCGTCGTGTGCGGCCCTGACAATGACCGCAGTCGCGGGTTGGTCCGCTGCGAGTGCCGCCCGTGCCCTAGCAGTCTCGACAACATGAGGCACACGAAAGGGGTGGACAGAGGACAGGCGCAAAGAATCCCTCTGCCCCAGTGGGATTTCGTCCTCATCCGCGACGACGGCTCGGGCATTCGCGTCCACCCATCCTGGTCTAGCCCGAAGTTCAACACGTATGAGGTGGAGCCGCACTCGCATCCCGTGCGGGGCCCGAGGGCAGGTCTCGGCAAGAGCGATGGCCACGGAACGTTCACGTTCTGGAAGATGCTGCACGCCCATCCGAATCCTGGGCGGTTCGACGCGAGCAAGGGGGCGCAGCTGCAACCGCGGTGGTCCGCGCAGCCTTGACACCGCAGTTGCGGGATTGCGCAGCCATGGAACCGCAGTTGCGGGGACCGATCGCGTGACGCCGCGCTCGTTTGACTCACTATGCGCGCTTTCGGCCGCAGTTGCGGCGCTGCCTTCTAGCGACTTCATACAGCTTGGCCGCAGTTGCGGCGCTCCCACGACTGACCGCTGTAATTAGGTGCTTCGGGCGCGCATCACCTCCGTTGAAGCACTCGTGACGTTAATTAGCGCGGCCGCAGTTGCGGAGACAGGTACTTAAACAGATGGATCCGCAGTTGTTCGTCGTCCTCGTCGCCCCTTCCCCGTCGTCCTCGTCGCAGTCTCCTCCCTCCGCCTTTCCTCCTCGTCGCAGTTCCTTCCGTTGGCCGTAGCCCGCCTCCGTTGGCCGAGTCATTTCCCGTCGTCCTCGTCGCAGTCCCCCCCGAGGGCCGCAGTTGCGGACTTTGTTGATTCCTCCTCCTCCGTTTCTGCCCCGTCATCCTCGTCGCAGTCCCCTTGCTCCTTTCACCCTCGTCTGAGCTCTTCGCGCCATCCTCTTCCGTCGCGTCCTCTCCATCCTCCTCTTCGCCTTCCTCGTCCTCATCCCCGCCGTCTCCCTCGTTGTCCTTCCTCTCCCAAGCCGGCCGCAGTTCCCCCGTCGGACGGGGGCCGCGCGCGGCCACGCCATGGACCCAGGTCGCAAAGCCGAGGTCGACAAGCGGTTCGCCGAGCTGAAGCAGCAACTGCGGGAAAGGTTCGGCCTGCAAGGGGCTGCCGCGGATGCCGCAGTCGCGGAGCCGACGGAGGACCGCAGTTGCGGAAGCCCCGAGCGACCGCCGCGCGAGGCCTCCCCGCAGTCGTCTAGCTCCTCGCGGGAATATCGGCCGCCGCCGCCGATAAGCGCTGCGAGTGGGAGCTCTGCTGGTGGGAGGCGCGAAGAGGCGCAGTTGCGCAGGGCGCACTTGACCCCCAAGGCAAAATGGGGGCCTCGGGCGCAGACGCCGACGAAGCAGCAGGACCAACCAGCAGTGACGGGAGCCGCCACCGAGACCGCAGTTGCGGGGGTGGCCGGCGAGCCAGGTGCCGCGCGCGGCTCATCTGGGAGCAGCGCGCCCTCGGCCGTGCTGCTCGCAGCCGAGTCCAAACGAGGCGCCCAACCCGAAGACGAGGCCGCCTCCCAGGAGAAAGCCGCCGAGACAATCGCCTCGGCCGATTCGCGGCCGAGGAAAAGGCCGCCTCCCACGGAAGGCTCGCCGCTGTCAGAACCGCAGTCGCGGGGTCGCGCGGGGCCTCCGTCGGAACCGCAGTTGCGGGAAGATGCGGGAGCACCGCGGAAGAAGCAGCGGACCAGGTCCCCTCCAGGGATAAACTACGTTGGGGAACGCCCCAAGTGGAACGAAGGATTCCTTCGTACAGCAGACGGCAATCGGGTTCCGTCCACCATCGCTTTGGTGTTCAACGTGGTGGTCATCACGAAGGTGGCAACAAAGGAAGATGTCTTCAGGTGCATCTTGCACCAAACTGCGGCGGTCGTCTTCGTCGTATGGGACCCCGAGCTGTTCCGCACGGGGAACGTCGAAGGCGCTTGCAGCTACGACGTTCCCGTTGGACTCAGGACTGCCGTCGAAGACGCTGTCACTTTGAAAAACAACACCGCGGAGCCTTACTGGACGACGGTTGGCCTGTTCAGAGACACGGGCGTGGTGCTCGTGCGCCCGCACATCATCGCAGAGACCGCAGTTGCGGGTCATGTTGTTGGGGCCACCCACGCCGTCACGATCCTGCGCTTTCGCCTGAAGGGCTCCGACATGAATCCTGCCGCGGTGATCCGTTTTGCCGTCGTGTCCAGACACGCAGTCACCGAACGTCTCCAACAGAAGATCACGCAATCAGAACAAACAGCGTGGCATCCAAGTTTCTTCAAGGACGCGGTTGCTTCCATCCATAAAAATGATGTGCGGTTCTTGTGCGGCCTGTTTGACATCCCGCCTGAGCAGCTCCAAGCATTTGGCCGCAGTTGCGGAGCCAGCTACACCTGCCCGATGGGGGTGGTGCTCAGGGCTGGACCCGCCCTGTTCGGAGGCCTTGTGGAGGGCACACGCGTCATGCATCCGAATTACGTCCTCCCCATTGGCCCGTGCGACGTGCGCATTGCGGACTACAACACGGATTCTGCAGGGAGGCCGTCGAAGAACGATCCCCAGTGGCTCCCTGATTGGATGCATCGAACAAGCGACTCCATCATCTCTCGGCGCTGGGTCCCAGCGAAGTACATGCCCAAGTGGGAGGATGACCCTGACCGCAGTAGCGGAGTCAGAAGAAAGCTCGGCTTGGCAGCGCTGCCCCCAATCGGCAAGGTCATTCAGAAGGAGCTCAACGAGAAGACCTTCAGCACGCACTGGTGCGAGGGCATCCACCAAAACGTCGTCTTCGTCGGCCACGGACGCCAGAGTCGGGCGAGCAAGCGGAAGCACGAAGAGGCGCGATCTGCCGCAGTTGCGGACGAGCGGTGAGTGCGGCAAGACCGAGGAGCCGCAGTTGCGGAACAGAACTCGGTACTACTGGGCGCCTGCTGCCTGCGTAGTGCATCCCATTAGCGATGGAGTGCATGTTGCGGTGTAGGATAGCCCGCAGTTGCGGGGTTGCGGTTGCGAAGCCGCAGTTGCGGTTGCGTATAATAGGAGAGCACGCGGTTGCGAAGCCGCAGTTTGCAATAATTAAGTGTGCGCGCGCTGGGTCATCATCATCGTCGTCGTCCGTCCTCGTCGTCGTCGCTGCCGTCGTCGTCGTCGCGTCTGTCGTCTGTCGTCAGCAGTCGTCGTCGGTCGTCGTCGTCGTCAAGTCTGTCGTCTGTCGTCAGCAGTCGTCGTCGTCGTCGTCCCTCCTCCCTCCTCCCTCCTCCCTCCTCCCTCCTCCCTCCTCCCTCCTCCCTCCTCGTCCTCCTCCAGGCCGCATCCCCCCGCCACCTCCGTCCTAGCTCTCCTTCCCCTTCCCCTCCTCGTCCTCCTCCAGCTTGCACCCCCCTCCCTCCTCCAGCCTGCACCCCCCCCAAGCTCTCGCCCGATATTTTGGATTAAAACTGAGCCTTCAGTCGTCCGCAGGCATTCGGCTCAGCAGGTCGTTGGGCTCCTGGCACACACGCCTCCACCCTGAGCGACGGACGTCGTGCCATAGTCCGCCATATCGGAGCTCCGGGCCGCAGTGGCGGACAGCGTCGGCACAGATATGAACGACAGCGTCGGCACAGATAATGCCGCAGTGGCGGACAAGAAAGCCGCAGTGGCGGACGAGACAGCCGCAGTTCCAGGCGGAACGCAAGGGATCTTTCAGAGGGCCAACGCCTTGAGGTCTAGATTCAGGACAGGGGACAAGGTGCGCCTCCCTGTGCTCATGCTCGCCCCGCACACGGGCAACCGAGGCGGGCACTACCCTCAGCAGGAAAGGGTTCGGGAACTCGCTGTGAAAATCTTCCTGGCTGGATTCACGCAAGCCGAAGCTGACCACGAAGGTGTCTGCGTTCAGATGTACCCAGCACAAGAGCTGGTGCTGAGAAAAAAGGAGGACCCGAAGTTCCAGACGTACACAGAGTACAATCTGGAAAAAGCGACCGGCCACCTCGCTGCGTGCTTCGACCGCAGTTGCGGAACAGACGTTGCGTATGGGACGTGTTCGCACTCCCACTTGTGCCTCGTGTTGCGGGCGTGCGCCCTGGGAGCCAAGTGGCCCATCCCCCAAGGCATGGAGTTCACGGAGGACGAGAGCGCGAGGCTGAAGCGCGTGCTCGATAAGGACGGCAATCTCGACATGGCCGCAGTGGCGGAACATGACCCTGTCGCTAAGAAACTCGTGCAGGGGGGTATGCTCATGGAAGTGCTTAGCTGGAAAATCATGGACGAGGAACCCACTGGTGCTTCGCTCATCAGCCAGTCCCTCAATAAAGGAGCCGATTTTGCGTTGCGAACGACTGAACTCACCGCGCTCCGTGTTCTGTGCAAGGCTGTTGACGCGGAGCTGCACGCCGCAGTTGCGGATCAGGTTGCCTTTGACAAGGTCAAGCTCTCCGTCATGCACGAACTCGATCGAGTCGTTCAGGACCCAGACTTCATTGAGCTGTTCTCGTTCGTTGTTGGGCTCGGGAGCACGAAAGCGCAGTTCATCCCCTTGCTGCTCCAGTTCTGCGAGGTCTACGTGAACTCCAGGAGAAGGGCCCTTCGGCTCGGTGCCTTCGGGGCAGCCAGCGAGCTTCCCGACGAAGTGCCGTGGGTCAAGGTTGCCGTGGTGATGCGATGCTACAGGAACGCGCCTGCGAGGAAGAGGGGCGTTGACACTCCTGTGTGGTGCCCTGACCCAGAACAATCGTGGAAGAAGAAGGAGTTCCGAGACTTCCTCATCGACATGAACTCGGCTCTCCGTTTGTACTTGTTCACGCTGAGCAAGGCCATCGACGGCATGGGCCCTGAGAAGGCGATCGAGTTCAAGGCGAACCTGTGCATACTGACCGCAGACGGCTTCATGCAGTACCTGAAGGACACCCACGTCAAGGAACGAAGTATCCCAGGACATCGTCAGGCGCTCCTCCGCGCTTGCGCGGAGGCCACGGGGAAGGTGGAGCCGAAGTCCAATCGGGACGCCCTTGAGAAGGCCCTCGGCGAAGTGGGAGTCGGAGGCGGGAAGCCCGATTGGTTCGATTTCAACGCGTTGCCGCGCCCAGAACCGAATGAGCCCGCAGTGGCGGGGAAGACAAAGGCTTCCGCAGAGGGGCACGAGTTGATGCCGACGGTCATTTCCTTTGACCCCACGACGCAATTACCAACGAACCACCAGCGCAGCAGGGACACGACGGCCATTCCACGCGGATCCTTCCCTTTGCCAATCGCCGAATGGAGGCGTTCAGCGGCAGCGAAGGAGCTGGGGCGGGAGCCTGCTTTGGTCAGCGCAGTGTTGCTGTGCCTTTGGGCGCGCCACATGTCCGCAGTTGCGGAAGCGCAAGTAGAGGTGTTGCAAGACGCTGACACAGAGAAACGCACCGTCAAGGCAACCGCTGCAAACGACGAAAAATGCATCGAGTTGTGGCCGTGCGTCCCAAAGGCATCCAAGGTGCACGCCGCAAGCACGCACCCCGAGAGGGTGGCCGTGCAAGTCTGGGTGAAAGGAGATCCAAATGGGGCCACGCCCACGACCTTCTACTTGCACCCCGAGTTCAAGCCGCCTGCGGACAAGACGCCCGCCGACGTGGCTGACCACGATGTGCGGTTGAGAGCATGGAAGTGGGATGCGCAAGAGACAATGCACGTCTTCTGGGCAGTCAACAGAGTCACGGAACAGGAGATCCAGCAGAGAAACAGCCGTAATGAAAGCGCAGTTGCGCGCATCAACATGGAGCTGGAGACGAAAGAATTGGCGGTGTGCGTGCCTGGGACAGGCGGGGTCGTGCTCGCCGTGAATGTCCCTGTGCTGGTGAATACCACGGCCGTGAAGAAAGGAGAAGAGCTCCTGTGGGAGGCGAGACCCAAAACCGCACCGAAGAAGAAGGCGGCCGAGGAGACGTGGAAGACGGACGCGGCCAAGAGGGCCAAAGGGAAGCCTTCGGGCCAGCCCGCGCCGAAGAAATCGAAGAAAGGGTTCGACGAAAGCGGGAAGATGTCGCTCTAATTAAGAAGCCGCAGTGGCGGCAGTCAGGGCGGCTTGCTCGCGTGACCGCAGTTGCGGGCAACAGGCCGAAGGGGGGGGCGCACGCGTGACCGCTGTTGCGGAGCGCTCGTGTAGTTTGCAGTGTCACTGCTTCTGTTAGCTGATGCCGCAGTAGCGGACCGCTGACGATCGAGCACGGAGGTTCGAAACGGACCTCCTCCCTCCCTTCTCCCTCTCCTCCCTCGCCCTTCCTCCACTTCCTCCCTCTCTCCTCCTCCTTTCTCCCCTTCCTCCCAAGTTGGAAGCCGAAACTACTCATTTCCTCACTCCCTCCCTCCCTCCCTGGAGGCCCTGGAGGGCCTCCGCCCTGGAGGGCCTGGAGGGCCCTGGAGGCCCTGGAGGGCCTCCCTGGAGGCCCTGGAGGCCCTGGAGGGCCTCCCTGGAGGCCCTGGAGGGCCTGGAGGGCCCTGGGCTGAGGGCGGAGGCCCTGGAGGGCCTCCGCCCTCAGAATGCTTCAAAGCAGTGCCGCGGCACTGCTTTGAAGCACCCAGGTGCTTCAAAGCAGTGCCCCGGCACTGCTTTGAAGCATTCTGAGGGCGGAGGCCCTCCAGGGAGGCGCGAGGATCGCAGGGACCGAGGGAGGCCCTCCAGGGAGGCGTTCGTCTCGCCATCTGGCTCAACCGCGCGCGGCCCCACTGCCCGCACCTCCGCCTTGCCCGCAGTTGCGGCTGTGTCCAGCGCAGTAGCACACATGCCGACTTCGAGCGAATGGAGCCCTGTGGGCGTTGAGAAGGTCTTGTGCATCCGTGGAGGTTGGCTTGCGCAGACCACCCCCATCCCCGAAAAGGATGTCAAGGTGCTCCACGCAGGGCCCCTCGGAGAGATAAGCTTCGTGCACGTGAACATGCAAAAGGCTTGGCTGCTCAAGGTGTGCGCCAAAGGTAAACCGACCGCAGGGGCCTTGAAGGCCTCCAAGGCCTGGGACGCGCTGAAGAAAGAACTCGCGAAGCAGGGCGGCGCCGCAGTTGCGGACGAGGAGAGCGACGGCGACGCGGGGGACGAAGCAGATGACCCCATGTCGGCCCTGGTCAGCTCCACGGACGCCACGAAGAAGCAGGCAGCGACCCCGACCAGCGCCAAGAAGCAGAAGACTGGAACGCGTGCGGCGACTACTGGCCTGCCCAGGGGCGAGGCCGTGGAGTCGGCCATAGCCACTGTGCACTCCGTACAGATGCCCGCAAAGAGCCCCATGAAGTTTCCGCACGACACGGCCGTTCGAAACGTGCGGGTGGCCAGCTTCAAGCGGAGGACGTTGTGGCTGGACGCTGCAGACCTTGGGTGGCTGATCGACATGATCGTGGACGACGTGAGCCTCGGCGGTGTCCCCGACATCGACGACGGCGACAAGGACGAGGCCGCAGTGGCGGACAGGGACTGGGCAACGGCGGTTGACCCTGCCACCCCGCTGGCGAAGCAAAAGGAGGTCGACTCCCCCGTGGCGCAGGGGAGCGGCTCTGGCTTCACCGTCGTTTGGGACTTCAAGGGCGCTTGGGTCGCGACCATCACGCGAGAGTGTGCCAACAAGGGCAAAAGGATCGAGATGGATGTGAAGAAACTTACAAAGAAGAAGTGGCAGTCGGCGCAGTCGGTGAAGGGCTACGACTACGAGTGGGAGGGCATGACGCAGCACCAGCGCAAGCAAGCGGCTCTGGATTACCTCGAGCTCCAAATCCCCAGTCTGTTCGACTGAGGCCCGAAGCCGTATGGGCCGCAGTTGCGGTGGGGCTACTGAGTGCCCGCAGTTGCGGGGTGGCTGGGTGCGCGTGAACACGCGGAGGGCGAGGCGGTGTGAGGAGGCAGGCGGAAGGTTTAGGGTGTTCCACGGGTGCACGCCTTAGTGCGCCAACTTGTGTGGGCGAGCGTTTTTCTTAGAGAAGCATGGAGTGAAGCATCGAAACCCTGTGCGCGCGATGATTGGGGCTTCCGCGCGGGCGTTGTTGAAATGTACCTCCTTCTTCGCCCCTCCGCATCGTCTTCAGTTGCTCCTCCCTCCTCCCCTCCCTCTTCCTAGTTCTGTAGCCCGCAGCCGAGTGCCCGGCCCGAGTCGTTCGCCACGCGACCGCTCATGGATGTTCCCGTGGGGCGGACATGGTATGGCGAGGAGGACGGAACGCATTTCGAGGTGGAGTGGCTCCATTACGACAGCGGCTGCGCACCGAGGAAAACGAAGTATGGCACCACTGGGCTCGCCAACATCTTGAGCCGCAGTAGCGGCGTTCCGTGCCCCAAGAAGATAAAGGTGCACGCATGTGCGGATTTTCCGTGCCTAGCGAAGTGGCCCGCGTCGCAGTACGGCCTTGCTGAGCCGCCTCGCTTTCATTTGCGGCCGTCTGCTTGGCGACCGGGCGCGACGCCACCACCCGCAGTTGCGGCTCCAGGCGGCACCGCAGTTGCGGCTCCCTCGGCCCCTGCACACATAGCACCAGCAACACCAGCAGAACTCGCAGCTCCTGCGCAAGAAGGACACGCAGCTCCAGCACCAGAAGCACCCGCAGAACCCAAACCTCCAGCAGCCCCTGTGCCCGAAGCACCCGCAGCAGCAGTCCCTCCAGCTCCTCCAGCTCAAGTGCACGCAACACCAGACCCGCCTGCTGCGCAGGAGACCGCAATTGCGGTTGAAGCTCCTGAGGGAGTGGAAGCGGACAAAGACACACCACTTCCAGCACGCTTGCCACCAGCGCGGCCGCTGCCAGAGAACTGGTCGAAGACGCAGGTCGCATTCTTCCCGTGCCCAGACCCAAAGGCTGCAGCACGAGTTGCGGCGCCTGTTGGCGACGCCTTGCGGCCACGAGTCGCGGCGCCACCCCTGGCGCCAGAGAAAGGTGTACCTGTGGAAGACGCGCCAAAGATCCAGGCCGCAGTGGCGGCGACGGTGCCTGACCGCGCGATGGCTCTCCTGAGGCAGATTCTGTCCGAGAATTCCTACATAGGGTATTCAGCTTTCATGCTGTTTGCCTTGCGGTTCGGGCGTCAACCTTACGTGTGGGAAGGCGAGAACCGCAAGGACCTCCTTGACTTCTACATGCCTTGGGCAAAGGAGAAGTGCACTGAGCCATGCGCCGTCGACGGCGTGGCGTGCGTACTCGCCGCTGCTGAGGATCTGTTCGGGGAATGGACAACGGTGGAACTCAGGCCCGTGACTCCCGAGAACCCTCTCCATGAGGTGCGCCACTGGGTGGCCGCAGTTGCGGTGGGTGGCGTGTGCTCTGAGGGGGCGGACGCGTTGAACAGGTTCTACGGTCCTCTGGGACAATGGGTCCTAGGGACTGTTTGCGATGGAAACTGCGGCATTGACCTTATGGCGATGATGTTGCAGAAACCGCAAAATGCCGAGACGCGCAAATGGCTTCGGGAGGAACTGTACGATTTCGGGGTGCGCCGCTGGGACGAACCGTGGTTGCACGACATGCTCGTTGTCACGCAGGAACTAACCTTGGAGGAGGTGCGGGCGTACCGCAGTTGCGGGGCCAGCGGCCCTGCTGGACCCATGGTCCTGCACGACTCCGAGGGCGAGGGCGAACCAGCAGAGGCGCCGAGAGAGGCGAGCGCGCCACGCCCCGCTCTCATGGCGGCGTTAGAGTGGCAGACGGGCGTGCAGGACATGGGTATATTGCTTGCCATGGCTGAGGCTATGCCCGAGGCGTTGCAGGAGGAGCAGATCAGGGCGCACGCACTGGCCAGCGCACGCCCAAAACCCGAAGTTGCGGAACAGAAGCGGCGCGTGTGCCCGCACATGCTCAGAGACCGCGAACTGGTTTGCAAAGACCTGGAGGCGCACGCACGCAGTTGTGGTTGGATGGGCGAGGGCGTTCTGCCACGGAATTCAATCGCGTCTTTTTGCGAGCGGTTCACGTGGCCGAAGGGCATGGGGGTCGTCCAGCAGCGCCAGGCCGTCTCCAAGTGGTTTCAAAACTGGCGCACACAAGGTGGACATGGCACGGCGGGCGTGCATGGCCGACGCCGCGCGCGGGGCAACCAAGGGCGCCCGAACAAGGCTCCATGGCTGGAAGCCGCTCTGTACGAGTGGTGGTCCCACATGAGGTACTCCGTGGACTGGAAGGCGGTGGCCAAGCGAACCGCAGTTGCGGAGGAGAGGCCCAAGATGTTGGCCAGGTTCTCCCAATCCCTGCTGGTTACGAAGGCGAAGCAACTCGTCGCGGACTACTGCGTGGAGACAATGAAGCGGGGAGGCAAACCGATGGTGCCGCAGTTGCGGCCTCGGTGGTGGGTGAAGTGGCGGCGCTCCTACGGCCTGAGCATGAAGAAGCCGAACCGCAAGTACAAGGTGCCAAAATGGTTGCTCCAATCTCGTTTTGAGACTATGATCTTGAACGTGGCCAGGGTCCGCGCAGCTGCAGAGGAGCTTCTGGGGTACGACCCGCACATCCTGAACTGGGACCAGTCGCCCTTTCACCACAACGAGTCGTCGTCGGCCTCGAAGCCGACCTTGGCTGTGAAGGGTGGCATTGTCCCGCTTGTCGAGGCGCATGACGACAGCAGGGCTCGGTGGACAGCGAACCTGACGGTGTCGAGCGACGCGGAGGACATCCGCAGTTGCGGACCACCGCCGGCGGAGCTAATGTTCAAGGGGGGATCTGTCATCGCTGAGGGCTTGGCCGCACATGCCCGCAGTCGCGGCTATCCGTCTTGGGTGAGCACGGCGACGTCCGAGAAGGGGTCCTACCGCGCAGACGACGTTGTATCATTCTTGCAGCGGCACTTGCGGGCCTGGCCCGACGACCCGCAGTTGCGGGGAAAGTGGCGCATCCTCATGGCCGACGACCATTCCCCGCACAAAGCAGACGCTGTGCGGAGACTCGCCTGGCAGCGCGGCTACGTGCTGATCATTCACGGCGGGGGGACGACCGCAGTTGCGCAGCCCGTGGACACGGACTTGAACCAGCACGTGAAGCGCCGGTACATTGCCCTCGAGACCAAAGCGCTGGTGCAGCAAATGGCGTTGGGGAAGCACGTGCCGCAGTTGCGGCGTTCCGATTGCGCCGACTTGATGCTGTCAGTGTTGGAGAATGTGCAGTTGCACTTGGACGCCGCGAAAGGTTTCCTGAAAGTGGGAATTCGAGCGCCCTTCGACAAGTCAGGAGATCTCGAGATTTGCCGAGAGGCGGCGGAACTCTGGGAAGCAGGGGGGCTGCGAGCAAAAGTGGACACCGCAGTCGCGGAGGTGAGGGAAGAATGCGAGCAGAAACGTTTGAAATGGTCCTACAATGACGTGCTGCGTCTCATACACGAATACGAGAAACACGACGCCACAGATTCCGTGTTGGAGAAGCTCGGCGACGAAGCGCTAGGCCAGGAGCCAGGCCACGAGGAGGGCGATGAGGAGGGCGGGGAGGAGGAGGAGGAGGAGGTGCACGAGGAGCACGAGGAGGACGAAGAGCAAGAGGAGGCCTCGTGGGCCGAGGCTCTTGCGGAACAGTGCGATGCCGCAGTTGCGGCACCTGGGCCTCAAGGATCCTCGGTATCCATGGACTGCGTGGTCGACGCAGAGGCGGCCGAGCAGGTGGCAGTGGCGACGTCCTTGGCAGAAACGCTCCGCGAGGCGGAAGATATGCTGCGCCAAGTGGGCATGGAGAAACTAGCGCAGGATTGCCGACAGCAACGACACAAACAAAAGAAGCGGTTGAGAGAGCTGGCGCGGGAGGACAACGAGGTCCTACGAGCGTTGACTGCCCAGCGAGACCACGAAGCCGCAGTGGTGGCGAAAAAGCGGCGCCTGGCTCTGGAAGCGAACGACAGGACGAAGGCGTTGCACGATCTCAAGAAGCAGATTCGAGAGGCCGAGGCCGCCTTGAGGGCAAAGAAGGAGGCCGCAGTTGCGGTGGAAACGGCTTTGGCTAACAAACACGCCCTAGCGCAGTGGAATCCCGAGGAGTTCAAGATCAAGAAAAACAGGATGGCAGCTCTGGATCGCCTGGCTCGCGGAAAAGGCGTCCTCTCAGACGAGCAGAGGGGGGAGTGGGCATGGTTCAAGACGCATTGGGACGAGGAGATGTGCAAGCAGCACAAGGAGCAATGGCCGCTCACGTTTGCTGGGTGGCTGCAAAAAGTCGCGAACGACGCGGCGTCTGGGAACCGTTCGGCGCTGTCGCAGTTCGTGCATTCGGAAACAGTGAGAACCCTGGGAGGGCAAATGGCGCTGGTAATCCCAGCCCTAGCGTGATGCAGGCCGCAGTTGCGGACCCACAGGAAGTCCAGAGGGAAGTTGTTTTTCCAAGCGGCTCCCGCGCGGGCAGGAGATGAGGCAAAACCGCAGTTGCGGTCTTCCTGCTGCTGTGAAAATAATCCTTTCACAGTCCCTTGCAATCGTCGCCCTCCTTCTGCTTCTCCGCCAGTCCATTTGTTGTTCTTTCGGTTCCTTTGAGTCCTCGCCCTCCTTCTGCCACTCCTCGAATCCTCTTTGTCTCCTCCCTCCATCCGACCCCATGCCCATTCACGATCCATTTCCGTAGCCACCGTGGCTCGAGGTGGCGCACGCGAAGACGCAAGCATGTGGCCGCCCGCGCGCCCGAGCGCATCCTCAGGGAGTATGGACCGTGGATTTCGATTCGCCAGAACGGTGTTCATCCACAACGCTGAGGAGGAGGAGGGAGGCAAAGACGAGGAAGCCGCAGTTGCGGATGATGACGACGACCAGCGGACGCAAGATGGCGACAGCACCGTCGCGTCCTCGGCTGCCTCCGCTGACGAGGCTGAGTCCCGGGGAGGTGCGGGAGCCGCAGTTGCGGCAGCACATGACTCCTACATGCCGAGAGTGTTGTCGTCGCGGAGAACCTGGAAACGGGTGCCCATCATCGAGACAAGCAATCTGTCGGAAAAACAAAGAGCTCTTGTCGACGCATGGGAGGAGAAAACGGAGTTCGAAGCGGGACGGGTCGGCTTCTACGTGGCCAACTTCGGAGGGACTGCAGCTAGACCCACGCAACGCGCGGACGAGTGGGCGCAGCTCCGCGCGAACCCTGCCCAGATCATCGCCCTCTGCGAGTGCGACGACGAGACCTGCGCGGTACTCAGTGGGGAGCACGACGCGAGGGACAGTGCAGCCGCAGTTGCGGACGATAGGTTTCGGAGTCGGACTCAATACACCTACCTGTGCGTTAAGGGC
Organism: Prorocentrum cordatum; assembly: GCA_963575745.1. Lineage (NCBI taxonomy): Eukaryota > Dinophyceae > Prorocentrales > Prorocentraceae > Prorocentrum > Prorocentrum cordatum. Next base: position 100,955 of record CAUYUJ010013025.1, on the reverse strand, counting down.
GGCGAGCCATCAGGGACCCTCCTTGTTGGCATGAGGGACCGCAGTGGCGGCCACATTGAACACGTAGACTTTGCGAGACTCTTCCACAAGCAGGAGAAGTCCAAAACGAAGAAGAAGAAGAAACAGTCCGCAGTTGCGGAGGCTCCTGCGCCAAAGCTGCACAACAAGTACTCCAGGGCGATGGTGGTGCGCGTCCACCTGGACCAGGCCGTGCCCCATTTGGGGGGCTCCTTCAACGTCATGGCGGTGCACGTCCACCACAGCTTGGCCAACCAAGACTGGGGCGTCACGAAGCTCCATGAGTTCTACAACTGGTTCGTCGCCTACGTCAGGGAATGGGACGTGAAGGTCTGCATGGGGGACTTCAACATGTGCATGTTCCAGCTTGTGTCCTGGTGCCGCAATTGCGGCCTGACTGTGGACGTCGCCGCGTGGACCCCCTGGAAGACAGCAGGCGGCCAGCCCAGGGCAGACAGCATGGCGATTTTGTTCATAAACTGTCCTGGGCAGTACAAGCTTCACCATGGCCTGAGTGTTCTGCACGACCGTGAGGGCGGATTCTTGACGACCCAGCATGATCCGTCTTTCCCTGTCTTCGACTACACGAATGGCCCTGGGAAGATGCTTCAGACTTACGTGCCCAAGGCTGAGCCCGTTGAAAACAAGATGCGCGCCTTCCTGACGCCATCTGGCGAATCCTTGACCGCAGTTGCGGAGTTCGAGCAAAGGATGGCGCGCAGGGAACGCGACGATTGGGTGCGCTATCCCTTCAGAGTGAAGCAGGGCAACCTCGACGACAAGATATGGCATGGCGCCTTCGGCAGGGCGAGGCACGGAGCGCACTTCCCTCTGGTGGCTTTCACGCACAATACGTGCCGCAGGTCACCTGAAAGACTCGCCGCGAGGTTGGAACGCAGGAAGGGCGGCAGGAAGGGCGGCAAGAAGGGCGGCAAGAAGGGCAGCTACGCGGACACCGCAGTTGCGGGGAAGGGCGTCCGACCCCAGATGGGAACCGCAGTTGCGGGGAGAGACGCTGGGGCTGAGCGAGCTGGGAACACGCCACCGCCGCAAGCTGCCAACGGCGACGATGCGACCCCTTCTTGTGCCGCAGTGGCGGCTGGGTCCTGGGACGCCAGCGGCAGCGGCGCATGGGAGGCGCGCAGTCCCGCCACGAGATGGCAGGGCTGGTCCTGGTGGGACTGGAGCTCGAGCGAATGGGGCGCTGATGGCGCGCAGTGGTGGCCCTCTGATCATGCCGCAGTTGCGGACAATGCCCCTGAGGGCTCGCCTCCTCAGCGTGAAGTCGAGTGGGGCTCGAGCGGGCGACCTGCCGAGCGCCCTCCGTGGAGCTTCGAGGCGCAGCGTTGGTGATGGCCGCAGTTGCGGGCAAGTGGAGCATGGTGTTGATTGCCGCAGTTGCGGACAGTGTACGCTGGAAAAATCATCATCATCATCATCAATCATAATCATCATCATATCATCATATCATACGTTCAAAGCAGTGCCGGGGCACTGCTTTGAACGCGTTCAAAGCAGTGCCGGGGCACTGCTTTCGATCGTCGCCTCGTCGCCGTTATAAGGGCTATCGGATTAGAGGGGCGGGGTCGAGCTGCCGACCCGCCCGCAAGCCGTCTAGCTCACTCCCACCCGCCCCCCCAACACATAAGTATCAGGCGATCGCAACCATGGATCAAGGGAGCGTGGATTAGCGACGGGTCCCGTTTCCATTGGAAATCGCGGATTTCCGCCGCCGACGAGGCGGCACCGGCCGCAGTTCGGGGAGGGCACCTCCCCCGATCCATGCATTTTGCGACCGCGCGCCAAACGCATGGATTGCTAATCCATGTTTGCGCGCCCCCGAAAGTAACGCCCGAGCCTGCGCATGTTCAGCGGTCGTCTGTGGATGGGCAGCTACAGGGAATCAACGCCGACCCCGCGCGACGCGCGGGCGAAGTGCGCCGCGCGTGCCAAAGACGCCACGCGCGCTAGGCACCCCTTGGGCTCGAGCGTGCCAGGCACGCCTGGTGTGCCAGATCCGCCACGTGCTCCGAGTGCGCCAGGTGCGCCGCACACTCCAGCCGCGCCAGGTGCGCCACGTTCGGGGCACGTGCAGAGTGCGTCAGGTGCACCTGCGCCGTGACAGCACACATCGGGAAACATGTCGGGCCCCACCATTTTTGTCGAAACCAATGCCCATCATTGTGTCTGGTCGGCATGCGTACAGCAGGCCATGCGCCGCCACCCCTTCCGTTCCTGTCAAAAAACACTTGACAGTGATCGCGGGGTGGCCGCGCATGATCCAGACTTTGCCGCGAGGTGCATTCTGCATTGTTCTTTGTCAGGGATGGCAGCCCTCCGCACAGCAAGCAATATGCTGACACCCTCGCCGTCCCTTACAAAAACAATACAACGTGCTCGCGAGTCTCACGAACATGACTCAAGACATTGCCCCAAGTCTGTGCCCAAAAGTGAGGCAGAGTGTGTTTGGCATTGTTTTGTGACAGGGGCGGTTCAGGGGCGAGCATGGGGTCGGCATTGTTACTGGTTGGCTGCTGGTCGCCCGGGGGAGGGGGTGCATATTGATAGGGGACAGTGCTTAACCTTTCCCCGAAGGGGAAGAAAGGGGGTTGGAAGGAACACCTCCCTAAACCATTCACTCGCTAAAGGGCTGGTGTGATTCCACCTCCGTGCCAGCGCAGCATTCTAGGTAGCAAGTACTCGAGGATACAGGGGGGGCTGCTGGGGGCCTTTTGGGGCATAAGGCTCGAATGCTTGGTTCGTGTTCCCATTTTCTTGGGGTTCTTCTGGGCAGTCTTGGGCCTCCAATGGACTGCCTTGGAGCCCTCTTGGCAGGTCGTGGAAGTCACTGGGGGGCCTCACTGCGCCATCTCAGGGGAGTTTTGAGGGCCCCTTGGGCCGTGCTGGAGCGCCAGAATTTCGACAATGGGAGAGCCCAATTAAACAATTCAAAACAAAACTTTAAAATCATGTTTTTGCCGGCCCTCTCCGGGCCTCCTGAGCCCTCTTTGGGAGGCGGAAGGCTCGAACTGTCGGTTCGAGCTGACGCTGTTTGTTCCTACTTGTGGCCGTCTTGGGCATTCATGGGCGCCTTCTGGGCCGTCTCGGGCCATCTTGGGGTCCTCTTGGTGGCATTTTGGGTCGACTTGGGACGTCGGAAGCTCGAAAAGGTCGGAACCCGAAAAGCATTGAACAACCTACCGAAAATCAGTGATTTTGCCTTTCGAGGCCCTCTTGGGAAGGCTCTTGGGGCTCCTCGAAGGCCTCGTGGGCCGTCTTGAAGCCATCTTGGGCCGTCTTGAGGCCTAAGTGGCCCGTCTTGGAGCGATAGTGGGCCGTCCGTCTTGGGGACATCTGGGCCTCGGGAGCGCGAAACTGGAATATTTTTCAAAAAGGATTGTGGCCTCGCGGAGACGGGGCGATGCACGCAGTTGGGTGCTTCTGGAGAGGGCGTGGCCCTTTACAAAATCGCAGAACCCCTACCAGATAAGATAGCACGTGGCATTCTAGCACGCCTCAACGTGCCAGGGGGCACGGTGGCGGATACGATCCAAGGTTCCAGGCCTCCCTCCCAATGGTAATGAGATCGGCCCCTCCCCCCCCGCCTGAATGGGTACGCCCTCGCGTAGGCCTCGCGCGTGGCATCGCCCCCCCCCCCGCCACTGGTCGTGGTCCTCTGGGCAGGGCATGGCGTCGTGGAGGGGGAGGCCGATGCCCCCGCCCCTCCCCCTGTGGTTACGGGGTTGTGCTGCGGGTCGTCGTCGTCGTCGTCGTCGTCGTCGTCGTCGTCGTCGTCGTCGTCGTCGTCGTCGTCGTCGTCGTCGTCGTCGTGGTCGCCGTCATCGTCGTGGTCGTCGTCCTCCCCCCATGCCATGCCATCTTGGAAGGGGGGGCCTCTGGAATCCTGGGGCCCATCCCGTCTGGGTGCCTCTGGAACCCTGGGCGCCTCTGGAACCCTGGGGCCCTGGGGGGAGGGGGCATGTGAACCCTCGATCCGGGGTCATATATCCCCACCTCGGTGGAATAAGTCGGCCAGCGGGGCCCAGGCCCCGTAAGCGGGGATGGGGGTTGGTGAAACGATGCTCAGGTACGGGGCACCCTGGCCGGCAAGGGGGCGCTACGGCGGTCAGGGGCGTCGATATAGCACGACGGGCTTCTAGCAACTTGCGACCTCCGGGAGCTCTTGTCAGGCCGGGCCATCAGAAAACTGCTCCGGCTGGAATGCCAGTCCCCGGGAAGGGGTCCAGACCTTTGGGGAGCCACGTTGTGAATTAAAAAGATCTTGGCGTCCGGATGTCCGGGCAGGGTGGGAGCATCGACCACTCATCGCCCATTCATTTCCAATCGGGGCCCGGGCCGAGAAGCCTGCGGTTTCGCCATCGAGGGTTTACGGTGAAGACGCTGCAAGAAGGGCGACTTTGGCTGCATGATTCAGGTCCTCAAGCTCTGGGGCCGTTCCTTAGATCCTGTGGGTGGGGGGGCCCCTTCGTGGCCGAGGCTCGCCGCGGCCAGCAAAGCCCCCTCGTTCTTTGCTCCAGCGTTCCTCGTGGTCGCACGATGGATGTATCGCCGATGCATCCGCGATGCATCGCCGATTCCAAGTCAACGTCCCCCCCCCACCGGCCCAGTCCCCACACATCAGGCATGCAGCTTTCCTCCCAATGGTGGTTCCGCGTTCCGCGGTGCAAGGAACTTGGGCCGATGCCCCTGCCTTTTCGGCCCTCCCTCAGGCGGTTGCTGGTCCAGGCGGCGTCCTTATGGATGCCCACGGCGCCCAGAAGTGCCTGAGATCTGGGGCGTCGCAATGTCCGGGGGCGGCAAAGAGGGGGATGATGACTAGGGGGGGTGAATATCATAGCGTGGGCCACGATATTTCCACAGATTTCATGGCGCCCCTTCTTATTTTATTACGTCCCTGGCCGCGCACATGCCGCCGGCCATGATTTGCACCCCCTCCTCTTGGACGCCCCCCTCTTGGCCGCTCCCGAAATGTCTGTCACCCCTGGCGTCTTCGTCCGGCCACAAGTCGCCATGAAGGCGGGATCCTAACGGAGACGGGCCCTAGACCCCCAGGGGGGCTTTCTCCAGAACCAGCTCTTCGCCCCGAGTTGCTTTTTGATTGCCCTGCGGCCCGAAAGCGCGGAAATGCCTCAGGACCCCTTCCCTCCAGGATTCGTGTCCGCCATGCGAAGAATGCCGCCAGGAGAGCGGGGCCTGGGGCTCCCATCGTGAGGTTGCGTGGTGTTGCATCTTTCACATATGCACCTGGATCTCAGGGCGAGGGGGCAGCTGGAGGGGGGCGGCCTTCTGATACGTCCAGGGAGCTTTCATCCAGCGATCGCAAGCATGGATGAAGGGGGCGTGGATTAGCGACGGGTCCCGCTTCCATGGGAAATCGCGGATTTCCTCCGCCGACCGAGGCACATCCGGCCGCATTTCGGGGAGGGCACCTCGCCCGATCCATGGATTCGGCGACCGCGCGCCTAATCCATGGAGCGCTAGTCCATGTTTGCGCGCCCCCGATTTTGGGAAGGCGTGGAGTTTCCCATAAGCCCTCCCAGGCTTCCGAAGCCTCGCTGCCCTTCTGCGAGTGCCCCTGCATTCTGAGAGCCCCCCCCCCCAGGAAGGCCGCCCCTTCGCGCCAACCCCCTTGAGAGCACGCCGCCGAGGATGCTGTCGGAGACGCTGTTCTGGGTGTACATGGAGTCGTGCCGGAGGTATCTGAACTCCCAGACGAACAGGAGGTCCAGAGCTGGGCCAAATGATCGGGCGTTGCTAGAAGTGCCCCTGGGCCAAGGTGCCCCCCTGAATTCTCGGGGTGGCCCAGACGGCCTCCAGAGCACCCCTCACGAGGCCCAGAGGGCCCCAGGGGCTCCAAAATGGAGCGAGAAGCTGGGGGCACCTTGGGCCAGGGGCACTTCTAGCAACACCCGAACTGAGACAACCTCGGCCCTCCCGCCCAGCCCAACCTGCTCAGAATCTGTCCCTGGACCCTTCCTGGGGATCCTCCTGGCTCGTTTTTCGAGGCGGCGACGAGGACTTGGATGGCCGCGTTGGTTGCTAAGGGTTTGGCGGGGTTGCTAAGGGTTTGGCGTGGTTACTCAGTAGGGTGTAAGCCAGTCGCACGTAGGCTAATAATAGGTCTTATAGGCAGGTTATGAGTAGGTGGGGCTGGGTGCGCCCAGCCCAGCCTGCTCAGAAGCTGTCCCCGGACCTCTCCTGGGGTTCAGCCTGACGCGTTTTTCGAAGCGGATGGCGACGAGGAGGCCCACGAAAAATTAGGAAGACCGTCTAGACTCCGCCCAGTGTCACTCCTGACCCGTCGTCACCACGGACCTCGCCATGGCGACGAACAGTTTCCAGAAAGCTCGAGCATCATGTACTCATGAAATCTGTTGGCCAGCTTGTGGACCCCGATCAGTGAGCTTATGCACCGGAGGTGCAAGCTCTCCGGGGCAACTCGGCTGCATGGTGCAAGCTGTGTGGAGCGAGCCATGCTGTGCAATATTCGTGGTGTGAGCTATGTTGTGTAAGCTCTGCGGTGCGACCTATGTGGTGTAGGCTGCTTCTGTTGTAGACTACGTGATGCAACTGCGTGATGTAGGCTGCGCGGTCTGGGCTGTGCGCCCACGAGGCCTCACGGGGCGCCCACGGGCGGGAGCGTTGGCGGCACCTCGGCGGACCCACCCCGGGCACGGGGCGCCCACGGGCGGGAGGCGTGGCCGAAACCTCGGCGGACCGACCCGCCTGCCCGTAAAGACCAGCGAGAACCCTTGAGCGCAAGCGCTTTCTGGAGAATGCGCGTGCAGAGGCCTCTGGCCCGTGCCGCCAATCGGGGACGCTCTGGGGCGCTCCGTGCGGCCTCGCGGTTTGTGAATCTCTTACTTCGAGGAGGCAGGAGGCAGAAGGGAGGATGATGGGGGCAGCGGGAACAGAAAGAGGAGGAGGAGGAGGCCCGTAGCCATTTTGGCTCAAACTATTTTGGCTCAAGTTGTCATCTTCTCGAGGTGGTGCAGAGGCCCGCGCCTTTTTGCAGACTCGGCCCGCGACACAAAGGTCTGCATCTTGGCTTCCATTTGCGGCGGTGAGCTCCTGGGGGAGCACCTTCCCGCTGACGGCCCATCCGTCTCGTTTCCTTTGCCCGCTCTCTCACAGATGAGAGCCGCCGTTCATGATAATGGTACGGCGACCCCGTCTGATGATGATGACCGTCCTCTTCCTCATCCTAAAGCTGCTCGTACAAGTGACCCATTTGGGCCCATGTCGATTCGACAAAATCAGAGATGCTCGCCCAGCTCGCCACGATCCAGAACAGCATGTCCCACCTGGCCCACACCATCACGTCCCACACCGCGTCCATCCAGAACCAGCTGGAGGCCCGCGTCGCCGACATCGACAAGCGCGTGCCCAGGACGGAGAAGTCGATCGAGGACATGGTTGAGGAAATCAAGCTTCTCAGGAAAGAATTATTGGTTGTTCAAGCTGAGCCAGTCAAGCACGCCCTGCCAGAACCCCTCGGACTCAATCGTGAAACCAATCCTTGTATCCTGGTCATCCGTGCGCAGGCGATGGTTACAAAAGAAATGAGTGGTCAGGCTAGTCTCCCGTGGGTCCAGAGTTGCAATGTCGACGTCGGTGATTACGAGACCCAAGGAGACCAAGCGGGACGCAGAGTTACTCTTGACTTCAACGGTGCTCGTGGATGCGCTGCGCGTCGTGCACCGCAGTGCCTCACCTCAAGCGCGACGATGGTTCCTACCAGAAGTCTGAGACCCAGTCGCCCGATGGCGTTCCGACCGCCCTTTTGATTTCATCTGACAAGAACCAGTCTCAAACCAAAAAAAGCTCTACACGAAACTCCTTTGCAAATTCCTCACGGAAAAGTGCGGCATCCGTCTCTACACTGACCGGCTCAAGGGCGAGATTTCATGCCAGTGGAAGCCGATTTGCAAGGTCACCCCTCGCCCAGATGCAGAGCCTCTGGTCGAATGGGACGACGGCCATTGCCGCGAGTTTAAGATCAACCGCGCGGAGATCGCCGAGGAGGTGGCGTCCTTTCTCCGCGGCCAGAGCGCAAATTCGCAGTAGAGTATTCAGCGTCCTGTTCTGCTTCCTCCCCCCGTCTGCCTCCCAAGAAGTTTCTATTCGTCTCTCCACCTGGAATGCTCTCGTTCTTTTTCACCATGATCCGACCACCCGTTCAAAGAAATGCGATTTCCTCCGCTCTCTTATCTCTGTTCCCTCTATTGCCGCTACCCGAGAGACACATGGAAATGGGGAGGATATTCAAGACTTGCTCCACTTCTCTACCCGCCCACACCAAGCCAACTGCTCCTTCTTTGACTCACGGAGGAATGGTGGTGTCATTATTTTCGTTCCCCTTCCTCTCCCTCAGCGCGGATTTGGTCCTGCATCGCGAATGTACGGCCGATCGCTGGTGCCAGGCCGCGCGCTGTATACCTGTGTGGAGTTTGGAGATTTTGAATCGCCGTCCTCTGTCCGCGTCACCATCCATCATTGCAACATACACAATCACGAGTTGACGAATGATGGCAGATACCAGGTCACCCTCATATAAATACCTCCCTCAACGACGCTTTCATGCACCCATCTTCGCACCTGGTTGTTGCGGCTGGTGATTTCAATCACCCCCCCCCCGCCGCGGCCGACTGCGCCTCCTGCCGCCTTTCGGCCCGCGGCCGCGGCGCCGGGGTGGCATCGCTCCCGAGATGAAGGATGGAAGGCGTCTCTAGGGCAGATGGTGGAAATTGAATCCCCAGACCCCGCGCGCTACAACGGAGCTCATGCACATGCATCTTTGATTGGTCGTATATGTGTGCTTGGTCCGAGTTGGCGTCTTCCGATGACGTCTGCACCTGCCGAGGTCTCTGAGTCGCCCGAAGCCCCGGAGATGCGTGGAGCATCGGACCACGCTGCTCTTCTGGTTGCTCTCCGCCATCGCCCCCCCCCCCCCCCGATCCTGATTCTCTATTCATCCCTCAAAACTCTTTTTCCAGCGCGAGAAATCCAAAGAGCTCATAAACGTGAAAATGGAACAGATCGACCCCGCTTCTCTCTCGCCCCCTCTGCTGCTCGCCCAGTGCAAGGAGACCCTCGAGGAAGGCCCCAGCGACGCCCGCAACAGCCTCTTCCGGGGCGACCCGCGGGACCCCAGGAGGCAGATACTTCTGCTTCGTCCAATTTCCAGCATTATTTTGAGACAAGTTTTTCGTGGCTCTGCCAGACTGTTACAATGCAACTTAGGCCGACAGTTCATGTCGCTCGACCTCTCCGTTCCATCGCTCTCCCTCTCCGACCTAGCGGGCTTTCCTGCGCGTGTCGACGCTCCCCGGTGGGCTGACGCTGAGAGCGAACAGCATCGGGCGCGCCAGAGACTGGCCCAGTCCGACAGCACAAGCATGAGCGCGAAGATGAAGAAGCGTCTTCGCTACCTGGTTCGGAGGTCGCGCCCCTGGGCATCTTCTGACAAGCGGCCCCCGCTGGCGGGGGTCAGAGTAAGCGAAAAATGTCACGGATGAGTCTCAGATAAGACAGAGATCGCACCGCGCTGGGGCGAGGTCTCTGGCGTCAAAATTATTGATGAACGCGCTGCTGACAGATATCTCGAGCGCTTCGCGCATCGCGTCGACCTTCCCGACCTGCCGCCCCCAGCCCTTGCGGACCTCCAGCAGATCCTCCAGAAGCTCGCGGATTCGGCCCCAGGCCCCGCCCTGCTGCCGCATTTAGCCTGGAAGCATGCCCCTCACGCCTGCCAAGTTTTGGATGAGACCTGTTGGTGGTTACTCCGAGGTTGCAGCACGCCGCTCGTTTTCAACTCGCTTCTCGGCATATTCTCTCCGAAACCCATCGAGGGGGAGGAGGGGTCCATCGGATGTGTTTGACCCGCTTCGGGACTTAGACCACGGAAATTAAACAAAGCACGGGCGCGAAGATCAGAACAGCTGTTCCATTCAAGAGATTGCCCCGAGCTCTCCCAGACCAACTATGTAAAAGGCAGCGTGGATTTGTTCAAGGTAGAGATTTCGGTCAGAGCATAGTTGAACTCGACGGATATGCCCGACTGTACTCGGCGAGCCCGTTGGCTTTTTCGCTCAAGCCCGTTCTATTGAGCTATGAGTTTGGCGCGGTTTTCCCGAGCCTCGCCCACCCTTGGCTGCAGAAGGTGTTGAAATCATGCGCACTTCCGCCGCCGCTGCTGGTGTCCATATCAGAGCTATACTCGGGCATCATCTGCAACGGGATCTTTCCCCTGCAGACCGCCTTCCTGCACCTGGTCCTCAGCGGGGTCGCGCATGGGCGCCCAGCGTCAGGCGCCCTTTGTCGTCATCCGCGTCGATCCTTTTCTGCAGGACATGAAGCGTTCGAGTGACGGCCGAGGAGCGGGCAAGATCAGAGCGCGCGCCGACGACATCGGGGCAGCCCTGACGCAGCTGACCGCAATCACCACCCTCCGCCGCATCTTCAGCGTCGCGGCCAGAGTCGCGGTTCTCATCCTCAAGCGCTCCAAGTACATTGTTGTCCCGGCCTACGCCCTGTTCGACGACCAGACCGCATCGGACATAAGTAAATGGCCTGCCTCCCACGTGCCCGACTGGGCCTGTTTTCCCATCCGCTCTCAGCTTAAATATTCGGGTTTCTGGCTCGGACCTGCCGTCACTGACGAATCTTGGAGAGAGCTTTTCGCTAAATGGGTTTCCCGTGGCATCGCCCTTGCGCGAAAGGGTGCTCCTGCTGTCGCTATGGGCCACTTATGCGAATCACGGGCCGCCAGTGTTTTATCTTACGTTGCTCCGTTTATGCCACCGCCGTCGGCCCTCCCTCATCAGGAGAGAGTGTTGCCATTGCTCGGTTGCTCAAGATCCCCCATTGTGTTTTGCCAATGTCGGGCCAGTTGTGCCTGCAGAGTTGGTGTCGCCCGAAGTTCCACTGTCTAACTTCATTGTGCTGCAGTGCTCTAGTGAGAGCCAGTATTACCTCTCGCGACCTGGCGCGAAGTCCCCACCTCCCTGCAGGTCGCTACTGAAGCTCGCATCGATGACACAGTGCCGATGGATATCCCATGCCCTCTGCTCGATCCAAAAGTTTTGAAGCAAAGCGCATTCGCTGAGCTTCTAGCGAGTGCCCATGCAGGATTCCCGAAGGAGATGGGCACCACAGTCCTTGCCTCTTTTCGATCCGCTCGCTCGCTCCCACATTACTGGTCGTGCCTCATTTTCAGCTCTGTCCTTGCTCGCGTTCTGCAAGTTTCGCACATCCCGTCTGACCCGTGCGACAGGTTCGGTCTCAGGCGCCCCTCTTCTGATTCACTCCGCTTGCCCATCGCATCCACATTCCTTTATCATGCCTTGCGTGCAAGCGGCTTTCCTATCACCTCCGTTACTGCGAAGCTGATCGGGCCCACAGTGGCACACCAACTGCGGCGCTGAGACGGCCACCGTGGACTCATTCCGCCAGGCACGTACGAGGGGGAGGAGGAGGAGGAGGAGGAGGTGGAGGAGGAGGAGGAGGAGGAGGAGGAGGAGGAGGAGGAGGAGGAGGAGGAGGAGGAGGGGAAGAAGCGTGTTGGCAGTCGCCTTCGGGGTTCTGTGTTACATGGAATGTTTGCGTCGCGTCCGTCTGTCGAGCTTGTTGGCGGGCTAGTTCCCTGACGGGTGGACTCGGTGGTGGGTCGTTGGCTTTGGGCCCTGGCCCCTGGCCCTGGCCCCGCTGGACACGGCCCCGGCTCTGGGCCCCGCGCCCAGCCTTGACCCCCGCCCCAGCCCCAGCTCCAGCTCCTGTCCCGACCCCGCCCAGCCCCAGCCCTGGCCCCAGCCCCAACCCAGGCTCCAGCCCCGGCGGCCCTGGCCCCAGCCCTGGCCCTCTTGGCCCCAGCCCCGTCCCCGGGCCTAGTTCTGGCTCCGGTCGGTGCAGGCGTTGCTAAAGGGTTGAGGGGAATCGTGATTGTGTACTATAGTGGGTCACATATGGCCAAACTCAACTCATAAGCAAATTACACGTGCCACATGAGCGGTTAACGATCCAAGCTGTGGGTTCCGCCCACACGGGGTTAACTATCGAACCCCCTAAGCCGTTCATGGCACATTGCACATGTGACCCACCTCGACACTAGGTCAGGCCATACGCAACCCACCTTAGCATCCACCTACAACACTTCCATGCCCTTTGCAACGCCAGCACCTATCTAAGCAGCGCTCGGGCCCCGGTCCCAGCCCAGAGAGCGAAACGTGGACACGCCCCCCCCCGAAACCGGGTCTTGGCCCCGGCTCTGACCCCGGCGTGTCCTCCAGAACCGGGACACGGGTCACGAGACGCCCACGGGCGGGAACGTACGTGGCGCTACTTCGGGGGCGCCCACAGGCGGGAGCGTGGCCGAACCTCGGCGGCACAACCTTTTTGCCTAGAAAGCCTAAGTGCAAGCTCTGTTTGGAGAATGGATATTTGAGGAAATGATTTAAATGCGTTCAAAATCGTTCCCTCGACCCTGGAGGGGTCCATCCTGGTCTCGTTTCCGAGGCGGATTCAGCCGTGCCGACGTCAGGACGAACAAAGACGCCAGGGAGGGCCGCCGTTGGTGTGGAGGCGCTGGGGCCGGAAAGCGGCGACCTGAGCTGGAACGCCTGCAGACGGACGTGAAGGATGAGGATGAGCACGAAGAGAAGGAGGCGGAGGAGGAGGCGGAGGAGGAGGAGGAGGAGGAGCCAACACATAGCAATTAGCGAGCGCTTGACCTGGCCCTGCTCCTCCGATGAGGTGGCAGGCGGTCAGCACCCACTCCACCCCGGAGAAGAAGAGGCGGTCTCTCGAGCGGTGGCTCCTGTCGCTGGTGCAGGTCTGCAAGCAGGACGTCGAGGGCAGACGCACGGGAATCATGACCTCTCTCTCTCTATCCCGCTCGGCTGCCCCTCCCCCGTCTCCCCGTAACCTCCGTCTTTCGGCCGCCCGGTGTCCTGTCCTGTCGTCTTAAGTCGGGCCTGTCCCTCTACAGGAGACATATTCAAAGAAAATCGTCGGGGAACGATTTGTCCATAGTATCTGTTTGACTATTTTTGAATATCCTTTTGACTTTTCTGTTTCTCGTCGAGAATCCACCTGTAGGGGGACATGCCCGACCTAATCGTCGCCCTCCCTTTCTCCCCCCCTCCCCTGCTCGCTCCCCGGCTCCTCGCACTCCTGCCCGTTTCTGTCCCTTGCCCGGCCCGCTCTTTTTTGTCGGCCCGTCCGGTGGTCCGAAGAAGAGCTGCGGTGGCCAGGCGAATAGCCAGACGTGGGACTACGACCAAGACATCGTTGGATCTTATCGATGCCCATCTTGGTCATGGTCTATGCCGGTCGTCGCCAATCTCGTGAGGATGATCCACGAATAGTAAGACGCTGACCAAGATGGACAGTGACCAAGATTGACACGACGCTTTCGCGTCTGGAGGCTTCTAGGCAGGCCTCCTAGAAGCCTCCGTGCGCTCCCTGAGACGGCTTTGCTGTGTTCCTGCTCGTTAGCACTTGGCACGTGCGCGGAGCTACACTGTCAATGCCGCGCTTTCCTGCGGAGAGCTTGAGAGATCCACCTACCAGAAGTCCAAGAATCCCCCGCCTTCTTGGAAGGCTTCCCCCCCTGGCGCCAGACGGACCCGCTCGTCGTCCGGTCTCCGGTCATATCTCGGGTCTCCGGCGGCCGCTCCGGAGGGTCCATGCGCTCCGGGAGAGCTCTCGACGAGGCGCAGCCGATAGGAACCACCCGAGGACTCCAACACTGACGGCAACCTTCGAAACCGTCCAAAAATTTCCCCCAAACCGACCGCTTCCGAACACTTGAGAAGACTTAGCGCGCCGCCGAAGGATCGTGGATAGCATGGCCAGAGCCATAACATCTCACCAGATCTCATGGCCCCTGTTCTTCTTTCGGGCGGGTGGTAAGGAGCTGCTGGCTCCAAGAGGAGAGCCTTACAGTTATGATGCTCCAACATACTTCAGCCTTGATCATACTTTTGAGCACTACGAAAGTACCGAAACTCAAGGGTTTTCATGTGGTCGGGCCCTGGGTGACTCGTCCGACACTGTTTCGACACTCTTTCGACACTTCTCCGGGTGCTCGAAATTGTTTCTGGGATGTGGTCTTTAAGCACGAGGGGAGAAACATAACCCTGGGCCCCTGTAGGGTCCTTCACTCCACCCCCCACTTAGGTCACCCCCCATGACCACTCGCCCGATTCTTCCAATGCGTTCCCTGGTCTCGCCCGATTCTTCCAATTCGTTCCCTGGCCTCCCCTCCTCCGCGCACACGCCTCGGGCCATGACTTGCAGAGCCCCCCCTCTCTCGGACGCCCCCCTCTCGGCCGCCCCCGAGAAGGACGTGGGCGGCTCCCGCCCGGCGGGCGGCTCGGCGCCCTCGCTGCAGGACGCAGTCCGGCGGGCGTCCTCGGCGCGCTCGTTGGCGGCGCCCCTGCAGAGGGGCAGGTCCGGCAGCCATGTCGGCCCCGTCGATTCGAATCGATCCAGTCCGTTCCGAGGCTTCCGAGTTCGAGCCGATCCGGCTTTGGACTCCGACTCTGGTTGGGGTGTCCTCGTGCATGCCTCGGCCTGGACCGGCGGACGTCGATTCCGTTGCCGTCGATCTGCTTGCCGGTTTCTGCCGATTCGGTGCCTTTTGATGGCCGATTCGAGTTTGGGTCATCGTGCAGGTCTCGGGTGTTGCTGGAAGTGCCCCTGGCCCAAGGTGCCCCCAGCTTTTCGCTCCGTTTTGGAGCCCCCGGGGCCCCCTGGGCCTCGTGAGGGGTGCCCTGAGGCCGTCTGGGCCAACCCGAGAATCCTGGGGGTACCTTGGGCCAGGGGTACTTCTAGCAACACCCGAAGGTCGAGCGCCGCCAACCTCCTTGGCCTCGGGGGCATCGGCCGGGAGCAGAGCGTGAACGACATGCTGAAGGCGTTCAGGGGTTGGGGTCGGCTGGGGGGTCTGATCGGGGGCGGCCAAGAGGGGGGTGACGACTAGGGTTCAGTCTGGCCTCCCCCTCTACAGGAGGAACGTTCAGAAATAGTAAGAAACTGTCTGGGGAGTCTTTTTGGGGTATGTTTTGAATATTTTTGAGCATGTTTGGAGTATTCTTGACTTTTTACCTCAAGATCCGCCTGTGGACACGCCCAGGGTGTGTGGATATCATTGCGAGGGTCATGATATCTCCCATGATTTCATGGCGCCTCTGCCTATTTCAATACGTCCCCCAGCTGCCCATGTGCCGCGCACGTGCCGCGGGCCAGGATTTGCGAGACTCCCTCTGGGACGCCTCCTTCTTGGACGCCCCCGACCCGACTTGGCCCAGCATTGGTTCTGGCCAGCAGATGGGGGGGCAGGCTCGAGGTTCTGTGTTAGGGAAGTTCTTTTGCCTTTTTCAGCCTCCAGGGGCTGTTTTCGGGCCCAGGGACCGTCAGAAACGGATCCAGGATGAAAAACTTCACCAGATGGACCCTGGGAGAAGGGGTCTGGGGACCGATTTTGAGCGGAGAAAAGATACTTTAGACCAACCAGATGGGGTCCGAGTAGATGGGGTCGGTGGATCGCGCCGCATCGCCGACGCATCCGGGATGTAATTCGATGCGGAGCCCGGCTTTCTCCACGCAGGCGTCGCCGATGCATCGCCAATGTCGTCGATGTATCGGCGATGCGGCGCGATCCTCCGACCACATCTGGTCGGACCCCACTTGGGAGGCCTCTAGTGCTCAGGGGGAAAAAATACCGATGCCGCTGCTCGGTTTGGAGATCCCTCGTCGCCACGACTGGATTCTCGAGGAGCGTCTGGTGAGTAGCGGTATCGGTGTCTTCTTACTCCGTCAGGTGTGGGGGGACAACGGGGACATCACCGACGCCGACCTGCAGCTAGCCAAGTGGACGAACATTGCGGGGTTCTTTTACGGAGCGGGCAAGGGAGAGGTCTGTGACATTGCGACCTGGCTCTGGCGTGGGAATCTTGAGGATTGGGTATCGCACTACTGGTTTCGAGGCGCCGACGCGGAGGAACTGAAGCAGAGAAGCCCGAACGAGAGCGCAGAGTTGACGACACTCGTAGATCTGGTCATCGCGAACATGGGATTTGTCTTGCGGGAAGGTCGCAACGGCAGAGTTCAGGCTCGCCGGGTCTGGTCAGACCCAATACCGACACGCCACCGACCGATGCTGGTGTACGTCGGCACCTCGCTCCTCTGCCCCCTGATGACCACGCAGTTCATGTCGATCATTGGCTTTCGTAAGGAGCGGATCGGTGGGCTGACCTATTGGCACCGGCTGCCCTGCTCTGGCATGGATCCGGCAGTGGACATCGCGGGGGCCATGCAGACGCCGTTGGTGGTTGTGCACGGCCTCGGGGTGGGTCTCGTCCCGTACTACCTCTTCGTGCTACGGCTGGCGAGGAATCACAGCGGCGACATCTTCGTGCCAGATCTGCCCTTCCTCGCGACGGCGCCCTGGCTCAGCGTGCCCAGCCCCCGCGAGGTCGTGTCTCAGTTGACGGACATGCTCAAGGCCCACGGGCACACAGCTGCTCATTTTACCGGCCACTCTTTTGGTACAGTCGTTGTTGGCTGGGTAATTACGATGTCGCCGAGTTCGGTGGTTTGCGTCACGCTGTTAGATCCGGCGTGCTTTCTCCTCATGAGTACGGAGGTATGCATCAAGATATTTGATGGCCCCGTCAGTAGTGCTTTTGAAATTTTCGTTCGGTATTTTTGCTTCCAGGAGCTGTTCACCCAGAACATGGTTACTCGCAATTATTTTTGGGAGCAGAGTCAGATCTGGCCAGAGGACCTTCACGTGCCCTCTGTGATCGAGATGGGGGCCGACGATCACGTCGTGCCCAGCTTGTACATTCGCCGTCTCTTGGACCACGAGCGCAGAGTGCGCAAGCAGCGCCGGCAGAAAAGCCAAGCCCGTTCAAGTTCCTCCGCTCATCTGGACAACTCGGGCAACGGGCCGCCGAGCCACGCGCCGATCGACATCCAGTGGTGCGAGGGCTTCATGCACGGAGAGATACTGCTTCGTCCTCGCAGCCAGGACAAGCTGTTCGCGAAGATGAGGGCGATGGCGCATTCCGTTTACGCCGAGATGGACGGCAGAGCTTGACGTGCATGTGCTTTTGGTGCGACCAGCCTCTGGTCGATGTCAGGCGGAGGGGGGGCGGTCAGGAGGGAGAAGTGGGCGCGCATAGCTCTCGTGCCGAGGGCGGGGCCGAGGGGAGTCGGTCTGTGCGTGCCTCGAGCTGGTCGATGGACCTCAGGACGTGTGTTAGCCCAAAATGTGTGTGTTGTGTGTTTGTTACCCTGTCTTCCTCTCGGCCCCCTTTCCCTCTTTGCTCGCCGGCCAATTCGCTAGTTGGTGCCCTTATCTAGCTTCTCGCTTGAGCGGACTTCGCCGCCTTGCCGCTGACGAAACAATGTTTGTTACCCTGTCTCGGCGAAGTCCACACGCAGGCCTCCGGCGATCCGGTAGTTCCCTAAACGGCTTGTCTGTCAAGGTGTCACAGTTATCTGTTCTAAGGCACCCGTGAGGCCCCCCCCCCGATCCACAACCGGTGGCCCGTGGTCTCCCGCACGGTCTCCCGTATGGTCCCTCCAAAAGTCTCCCCATGTGGTCTTCCCAGTGGTCTATCATTCGAACAAGAAGCGCTATAAACATAAACTTTTGGCGCTCCGCGCGGATTTCTTGGATCCGCGCTGGGCCCCCCTGGCGGCGCCTCCAGCGCCGCCCCTGGCGCGCTCCGCGCGCCAGGGAGGCGGGCCCAGCGCAGATCCAAGAAATACGCGCGGAGCGCCAACAGTTTATGTTTATTATGTTTATAGCGTTCTTTCTTCTTCTAATCATATGGTCTCTCGCATGGTCTTCCCAATGGTTTCCAGTATGGTCTCCTGTGTGGTCTCCGCATGGTCTCCCGTGTGGTCTTCGGACTGGGCTCCCGTATGCTCCCTCGTATGGTCCTCCCTTTTGGTATCCTTTCTGGCTTCTTTCAATCTGGTGTCCACTTCAGTCTTCCTTGTGGCCTTCGCATTTCACCGTTCACCCTCTGCAGTGATACCTTTACTGCTCTGGGGGGCCGTTCGGGGTCTCTTGCCGCCAGTGGTGAAAGTCTGTCCTGGTCCTCTGTCCTTGGGCCCTCGACCTCTTTCCTGGGACAGGCTCTTCATCCCGAGCTGCGCGTCGACGGTCCTGGGGGCCTGGGAACGGCCTCCAGGCGCAGAGAGCTGTGACTAGAACGCTTGCCTCCTCGATTGTTCGGGACGTCTGAGGTCTGGTTGGCCAGGTTCTGCATACCAGATGTCGGCGGCGAGCCCAGGGGGAAGTGGGAGGGGGCAGGCCTTCTCAGAAATCGGCGGGGCTTCTTACAAGCCCTTACGCATTCTGAGAAGCATGGCAAGCCTCCTCCGAGGCCGCAGACGGCTTCTCAGACGGCGCAAGGGCTTCTGAGAAGCCCCGCCGCCTTCTGAGAAGGCCTGCCCCCCTCACACTCCCAAGGGTTCGAGCTAAACGGTGTTCGGGCGGTTTCGTGGACCGCTTTCGTTTTGAGTTCGCTTTACAGCACAAGCAAAACAACAACAATTATCCTGGCGAAGGACCCAACCATATGCAATTATGAATACTGCAATGGTGAATATCTTCTCGGTGGAGCCCCCTACGGGGCCACGAAACGTACGAGGGGTGTGCCGAAATGGGTGTGCGGGACGCATGCGGGCACACCCACTGGGGCCTTCGGTGGAGCTCTCTATGGGGCCACGAAACGTGTGAGGGGTGTGCCGAAATGGGTGTGCGGGACGCATGCGGGCACCTTTCGGCGGAGCTCCCTATGGGGCCACAGAACGCGTGAGGGGCGTGCCGAAATGGGTGTGGCTGACGCATGCGGGCGCGGGCACTGGGGCCTTCGGCGGAGCTCCCTATGGGGTCACGAAACGTGTGAGGGGTGTGCCGACATGGGTGTGGCTGACGCATGCGGGCGCGGCACTGGGGCCTTCGGTGGAGCTCCCTATGGAGCCACGAAACGTGTGAGGGGTGTGCCGAAATGGGTGTGGGTGACGCATGCGGGCGCGGGCACTGGGGCCTTCGGTGGAGCTCCCTATGGAGCCACGAAACGTGTGAGGGGTGTGCCGAAATGGGTGTGGGTGACGCATGCGGGCGCGGGCACTGGGGCCTTCGGTGGAGCTCCCTATGGAGCCACGAAACGTGTGAGGGGTGTGCCGAAATGGGTGTGGGTGACGCATGCGGGCGCGGGCACTGGGGCCTTCGGTGGAGCTCCCTATGGAGCCACGAAACGTGTGAGGGGTGTGCCGAAGTGGGTGTGGAAATGGGTGTGGGTGACGCATGCGGGCGCGGGCACTGGGGCCTTCGGCGGAGCTCCCTATGGAGCCACGAAACGTGTGAGGGGTGTGCCGGAATGGGTGTGGGTGACGCATGCGGGCGCGGGCACTGGGGCCTTCGGTGGAGCTCCCTATGGAGCCACGAAACGTGTGAGGGGTGTGCCGAAATGGTGTGTGGGTGACGCATGCGGGCGCGGGCACTGGGGCCTTCGGTGGAGCTCCCTATGGAGCCACGAAACGTGTGAGGGGTGTGCCGAAATAGGGTGTGGGTGACTCATGCGGGCGCGGGCACTGGGGCCTTTCGGTGGAGCTCCTATGGGCCGCGTAACAACGTGAGTGAGTGGTGTGCCGACCTGGGTGTGGGTGACGCATGCGGTCGCGGGCACTGGGGCCCTTCGGCGGAGCCTCCCTATGGAGCCACGAAGCGTGTGAGGGGTGTGCGCCGAAATGTGTGTGGTGACGCATGCGGGCGCGGGCACTGGGGCCTTCGGTGTATGTCTGCCTATGGAGCACACAAACGTGTGAGGGTTTCCCGAAATGGGTGTGGGTGACGCAATAGGGCGCGCGGGCACTTGGCAGCCTTCGTCTTCCGCTCGCCTATGGAGCCACGAAGCGTGTGAGGGGTGACCCAAATGGGTGTGGGTGACGCATGCGGGCGCGGGCACTGGGGCCTTCGGTGGAGCTCCCTATGGAGCCACGAAACGTGTGAGGGGTGTGCCGAATTGGTTGTGGGTGACGCATGCGGGCGCGGGCACTGGGGCCTTCGGTGGAGCTCCCTATGGGGCCACGAAACGGTGTACTGGGTGGGTGAAGAGGAGAGGAGGAGAGGAGTGGAGGAGAGGAGAGGAGAGGAGAGAAGAGGAGAGGAGAGGAGAGGAGAGGAATGATGATGATAATGATGATGATAATGATGATGATGACGATGATGATGATGATGATGATGATGATGACGATGAGGATGATAGGAGGGGAGAGGAGGCGGAGGAGGAGAGGAGGAGAGGAGACGCGGGCCACCGTCTCTTCAAAACGAGGACCCAACACCACAGGATGGTTGGGAACAACAACAACAACAGCAACAACAACAACAACCACAATAACAACAGCAACACCAACAACAACACATTTATCCGTGACAACGTACGCGACGCAGCGGCGACTCCACAAACAACAACAACAACAACACAACACAACAACAACAAACAACACAATCATTTAACGACCCGAACGCGTGGTGTTCTCCCCCAGTGCCAGGGTTTTCATACGACACCAGGCGAATACCCCCACTTCGTGGGGGGCTTACACATAGCTCTACAAATATCCAACGACTCTCGCGACACACCACACGAAGCTTCCCGCCCTATGACGTTGGACACTTCACTTCTGCGTGGCGAGCGACCGTGGCTACTACACACTGGCGTGGAGAACACCCACAGAACCCTGGTTTTTGGAGATTTCGGCGTGCGCGCGCGAAGAAAAAACGAATGTGTCCCGCATGATATTATTTGACAGGGATGATGGCCCCTGGCAGGTGCGCAACCGTTGTTGCAGAAGTTCGAAAAAGTTGCTCGCAAAGCCCGTTTGACAGAAATGTTTAAAAAGTGTTGGGTTTCCTACGAATCCGCAAGAGCGCGCGGGATGAAATTTTGACATTTTTTTGAAAAACCATTGGTTTTTTATGTTTTTATGTTAAAATCGCTACGAAAAATAAGGTTTTGGAAGGATTTCGTCTTGCGCGCGCGAATGTCCACTTTACCTTATATTTTGCAAGGGATTCTTGAAATTTGATTATATTAGAACAAGAAATGTCATTTTCTATTGTTTTTTGCAAGGGAAAGCGGATTACAACAAAACAACCGGATCTTGATCACCTCGAATTACCTGAGGCTTCCTCACGAAAATGATGAAAACGTGGCTGCGGCCTAGGCGCGGCGGGGTCGCGCACAGGGTGCCCAACCTAATTATTCTTTAGAATTAATAGTGTTCGCCAACAAACAACAACAATTACTAGCACGTGGGGACACTCCGTTCTCACCAGTGCCAGGGTTTTCATAGGAGGCGGGCAATACCCCCACTTTGTGGGGGGGCCGGTTCAAGCTCTACCAATTTCCAAACGACTCTTCGCCACCACCCACACCCAGCTTCCCGCCCTATGACGTTCGGACACTTCACTACGTGGCCTGCGGACGACCGTGGCTACTATTCAAGGCCCCGCGGCCGACGACGACTGCGTGCGCGCGCGAAGAAAAAACGAATCTGTCCCGCATGGTATTATTTGACAGGGATGATGGCCCTGGCAGGTGCGCAACCGTTGTCGCAGAAGTTCGAAAAAGTTGCTCGCAAAAGCCCGTTTGACAGAAATGTTTAAAAAGTGTTGGGTTTCCTACGAATGCGCAAGAGCGCGCGGGATGAGATGTTGACAGTGTTTTGTTGAAAAACCATTGGTTTTTTGATGTTTTTATGTTAAAATCGTTGCGAACACTAAGGTTTACCACAACAACAACAACAACAGCTACAACAACAACGACGACGACGACGACGACGACGACGACGACTACAACAACAACAACAACAACAACAACTACAACACCGACAACAACAATAGCAGCAACATCTACAACAACAGCAACACAAAAACAACACGAAAACGAAAGCGGAGATCTCTATTTATCTCGAGCCCTGCTCCCCCCTTTGGCTCCCCGCTAAACATGTGCTAACGGCCGCTCGCCGTGCGATCTTCCGCAGCGCTTCGTCCGCTCAAGGGGCTGGGCGGCGCCGACAAGCTGGCGCGACACGTGTGAAGCTTGTTGCCCAGCGAGGTTCGAGGCTCTGGGTTCGGGAAGGTTGTTCGCCGTTTTCGGCCTCGGGGGGCCGTTTTCGGGCCCCGGGATCGTCAGACACGGATCCGGGGTGAAAAACTACACCAGGTGGACCCCGGAAGGGGTGCGGGGACCGATTTTGAACGGATTTGTCTTCATCTTTCCCTCCTGACCGATTTTCTGGGGCCCCAACCAGTTCAGACCCCCTGGCCGCCTCCAACCTGCAGGGTCCGTCTCGATCCGATTGATCGAATTCGAGATCGGTTTCGACCATCTCGATCCGATTCGATTTCGATCTATTCTGACGTTCCGATGCGGCACGAGGTCTGCACGACGTTGTTCTGCATTTGGCGCAGGTGCAGCCCGATCCGATGCGCACCCTGCTTCGATCCGATTTCCCGATTCGATGCTCCTTCGATCCTGACCAGTAGACGGACGTGTGGCTGCAGTGGGTCGCGAAGAAACTGCGATGCGGAGGAGAGGGGGGACATCGAGGATCGAGGTTCGGACACTGAGATTTCGAGGATCGAGGGTCGAAGATCGAGGTGCGAGGTCTTTGGGTGTCTTGGGCCCTCTGTGGGCTTCGTGGCGGCCTCGGTGGACCCCCGGAGAGTTCCAGAGAGTTTCAGAGCTCGGGGGTCTTCGGGCCAGCAAGCAAGAACAACAGCACGGCCGATGGTGCGAAGTCAGTGAGTGCCCAAGGGCGGGGTTGGGAACTCCAGAGCCCTGCGGCCCACGTGTTCGATAACCCCATTGCAGCGCGCACAGACGGCCCCTGCAGGCACAGTCCGTCGCTTTTGGCCTCAGGAGGCCCCCAGGGGCGGTCTCCACATGTCCGTGCCGCCCTCGGCAAAGCCCCCAGTGCGGTCTGCGCCCTGGGCCTGGGATGTTGAGGACGGCTGCCCTGGGGCCTGTCGAGACCAGCTTGGAGTGTCCGTCTGCGCGCAGCCCCAAGCCTTGCTAACGAGCAGCGGCATCTCTCTGCGTGCGGCTGTCTGCTTCGTTCACGCTGCCTCATATGGACATAAGAGGGTAACCAACTTTGAACGCGACCCGTCTCAGTTGTACTCAACCAGCCGCCGAGAGCACCCATCGGCTCGCTCGTCCAAGCGAACCGATGCTATGAGCGTTCTTGGGCACTTCCTGAGAACACTCTTTCCGTTCCCGTGCCAGCCCAGATGTTGGTGTGTTTGTCTGATTTTCCACATCAGCGTTCCGTCCGTGCAAGGGGCCGGGCGGCGCCGATGAGATGGTGCGACGCGTTTGAATCTTGTCGCCCAATGGACGCACGTGCGGCGGCATTTGTCGCGAACAAGAAACGAGCAATGGGCAGCGAGCAAAGGACGCAGCTGGAGGACGGCGAAGCCGCCAGGTGATAGTGAATAGTTGCGGGGCGGGTATGTGAAGAGGCTGGGCCGATTCCGAACATATGGGCGATGGAACGGCTCCTCTTTCCTCCATGGCCCCACCACCTCCCTTCTCCTCTACCTCCCCCCCTCCTCCATAGCTTTCCGAGCCAGAGGCCTCGGCCTGCATCCACATGCCACCCAGGAGGTCAGCCGTCAGCCAAGCAGAGCGATTCACTCTCGGACCCCCAGGGGCCTCAATCTTACCCTCATCCTCGCGCGCCTTAGCTGCCTCAACACGCCCGTTTTTTGAAACGCAACACGTACCGTGCTCAAAGCGTCCGTGCCATTGCGTTGCATGTTGGCTCAGCGTACAGGCCCACGTTTTGGCGAACGTGCCGCGTCACACCTACAGTTTCAGTCTGCATGCTGAGCTCCGCGTCCATAACGCCACGTCACGTGCCGCGTGCCGCGTATCGGGGCAGCTAAGTCTCGCGCTGTGGCTACCAGCGGATCCCAGCGAGCCCCTGCGCGCGCCGCGCGCATCGGGCCGCCGGAGCCCTCGCCGGCCCGAGGGGGCCGCGCAGGGGCTGCGCTGGGCGGCCCGGCGCGCTGCGGCCCCGCAGGCCCGCTCGCTGCAGGCCGCCCTCGCGGCCGAGGCTCGGCTCGCGCTGGCGGGCTGCGGCGCGGAGGCCCCGCTCGCTCGTGGCCGCCGCCTCGGCCTCCAGCCGCGCCCGCTGCTCCGCCTCGCCCCTTTGGGTGTTGCCTCCACGCGTCCTGGTCGCCCTCCTGGGCCCTCCCCGTGCCAACGCCGGGAGAGGAGGGGAGCATGTGCTCCCAGGTTGGGAGCGGGCACGTCCCCTGCCCCCCCGCCTCCTCCTCCTCCCCCTCTCTCGAGCTACGTGCGCTCCTCTTCCTTTGCCACTTTTGTCGTCGTCCTGCCGTCCCCCCTCTCTCTGTCTCTCTCTCTCTCTCTCCCTCCTCATCTCTCCCACGGGCGCTGGCCCACTTCGCGCAGGACAGGCCGACCCCAAACGCCAGAGAGCCATCTTTATTCCTGCACCTCGGGAATTTGGAGATGCCACGGGCGGGCGGCGCAAAACCGGGGGGCAAAACCACCGGGAGGATTCCCCCTGAATGGGACGCAGCTCCTGTGAGCTTAACTTCAATATCGGCGCTGGTATTTCCGTGGCCGGAAACCAGTCTGATCCGGTACAGTACCGCTCGGGAGTTTTCAACGGATTAACGTACAATTCTTGATCGTCCTAAGGAAGACATCCCAGAAATTGCCTCCGAACCCTGGCCCCTGCCTGCCCCCTCGTGCGCGAAAACCATGTCCGTATCCACGGCCTCGTGGGCCGGGCCCCTGGTCCGCTACTCCGCGGATGCGGGTCTTGTTTCTCGGATGCCTTGCGCGGAGCGTATCCGTGCGGCCGCGCATCCGCGGGATGTCACCGCAGAATCCAGACCGCGGGGGCGTGGATATGGATAGTTACGTTCGCCGGTCGTGACCCCCCCCCAGCGGAGGGCCGCTGCGCGAGGGAGCGGGCCCTGAGCACAATTTGGGGTCGTCTCCCTGGGTTTAAGGCGCCCCCTCGCCTCTGGCAGGCTCCATATGTCCTCCACTCGTCCTGGTGGTTTGAGGACCTTCCAGAAATTACTTTCGGACCCTGGCTCCTGCCTCCCCAGCCCCCCACCCGTCCCCCGTGGTTTTCGAGTCAGAACTCGGCTCTCCAGCGGCAGTTCGGGACGATCCTGGCACCCCCTGAACGCCCCTCGGCGAGGCGTAGCCGCTTGAGGGCCCCCGAGGCCCGAAAGCCGCCGAGAAGCAATGAAGACGCCTATCACAAAAACCACAATCCTCGAACCTCGAACCTCGCTGCTCGTGCCGCCCCGCCTCCCCCCCAATGCGAGCCGCTGATCGCATGATTCCTCTCGCTTCGCGGGGTGCACGTCAGGAGCACGTACAGTCACGTCATCGCGGGGCCTCTTGGGAGCCTCTTGGGGGCCTCCTGGGGGCCTCCTGGGAGTTTCTTTTGGCCTCTTGGGGACTTCTTTGGGGCCTTTCCCCCCTCCTTCATTTTCATACACCCTCTCCATCTTCCCTTCCAGCGCCGGCTCTAATCATGGGCGCCGCAATGACCAACTTCCACCTGGCTGGCGCTGCGCCGCAGTTCGCCCAGAGGGGGGAAAATAACATTACACTCCAGTCGCTGTGTGACCTTTGGAGGGTTTTTTGGGGGCCTTTTGGAGGCTTCTGGGAGGCTTCTTGGAGGCTTTTTCGGGGTCTCTTGGGGCCTCTTGGGGGCGTCTTCGGCCGTCTTGGGGCGCTTTTGCGCCTTTTCGCCCCCTCGGAGGCTGTCTTGGAGGCCTCTCGCGGCCGCATTGGAGCCCTCTTGGGGTCCTCTTGGGCCGGCTTCGCGGCCTCTTGGACCGTCTTGGGGGCCTCTTTGGGCCGTTTTGGGGCCCTCCTGGGCCGTCTTGGGGCCCTCTTGGGTGTTTTTTTTTGTTGTTCTGGGGCGATTCTGGAAGCTGCTTGGGCCGTTATTGATTTTTGAGAGTCGAAAAAGGCGAGAACGCTAAAATATTGCAACAACCATGGGAAAATAATGATTTCGGCCTCTGGAGGCGCAGTTGTAGGCGCTCTTGGGGCCCTCTTGGGCCGTCCTTGGAGCTTTTGATGCCGTCTTGGGGCCGCCTTCGGGGCCTCATGGGTCCCCGTTGGGAATATCTCGGGCCGTCTTGGGGCTGTCTTGGGCCGTCTTGGGGCCATCTTGGGCCATCTTGAGGCCCTCGAGGAGCCCCCAGAGGCCCAAGAGGCCGAATGTGCTGATTTTCGCTGGTTTTTGTATGTTTTTAGGGCCCCAGAAGGGGGGCGTCACTTTGGTCCGGCGGTGTGGCGCAGCTCCCAGGGGGGGTTAGGGGGGGAGACATAATAATGAAACACAGTACAACATGTGGCAAGTATGCAACTATTGGATAAATTGGATACGTTGCAGTAAGGCGTTCGCCGAAAAACGCTGCCGCTCAGCACGTCACCTCCGGACGTGGATTCCTCTCGCTTCGCGGGGTGCACGTCCCGAGCACGTACAGTCATGTCGCGGGGCCTTCTGGGAGCCTCTTGGGGGCCTCCTGGAGGCCTCTTGGGAGCTTCTTTGGGCCTCTTGGGGACTTCTTCTGGCCTCTTCCCCCCTTTTTTGACTCCCTCCCCATCTTCCCTTCCAGCGCTGGCTCTA
Organism: Prorocentrum cordatum; assembly: GCA_963575745.1. Taxonomy (NCBI): domain Eukaryota; class Dinophyceae; order Prorocentrales; family Prorocentraceae; genus Prorocentrum; species Prorocentrum cordatum. The sequence goes on along the minus strand of CAUYUJ010013025.1, from coordinate 74,192 downwards.
ATCATGGGCGCCGCCGTGACCAACTTCCACCTGGCTGGCGCTGCGCCGCAGTTCGTCCAGGGGGGGAAATAATATTACACTCCAGTCGCTATGTGGCCTTTGGGGGGCTTCTTTGGGGCCTTTTGGAGGCTTCTTGGGGACTTTTCGGAGGTCTCTGGGGGGCTTTTTGGGGCCATTTGGGGGCCTCTTGGTGGCCTCTTGGGGCCTCTTGGGGGCGTCTTGGGCCGTCTTGGGGCGCTTTCGCGCCGTTTCGCCCCTTCGGAGGCCGTCTTGGGGGCCTCTCGCGGCCGCCTTGGGGCCCTCTTGGGGTCCTCTTGGGCCGTCTCAGGGGTTTCTTGGACCGTCTTGGGGGCCTCTTTGGGCCGTCTTGTGGCCCTCTGGGGCCGTCTTGGGGCCCCCTTGGGTGTTTCTTGGGCCTTTTTGGGGCCATCTTGGAGGCTGCTCGGGCCGTCATGGGCTTCGGAGAGGCGAAAAAGGCGAGAAAGCTTAAATCCTTCAAAAACGTAAGGAAAATCAATGTTTTTGGCCTCTGGAGGCGTTCTTGTGGGCGCTCTTGGAGCCCTCTTGGGCCGTCTTGGGTTCTTTTTGGGCCCTCTTGGGGCCATCTCGGGCCGTCTTAGGGCCGTCTTGGGCCGTATTGGGGCCATCTGGAGCCGTCTTGGGGCCCGTTGAGACCCCCAAGAGGGCCAATGTGCCGAAATTATTGATTTCCCATACATTTTGGTACGTTTTGGGGCCCCAAAAGGGGGGCCGCCAGTTTGGTACGGCGCTGTGGCGCGACTCCAGGGGGGGGTTAGGGGGGGAGACATAATACTGTAATACAATACAATATGTAGCAATTATGCAATCATTGGACACATTGGATCCGTTGCATTACAGCATCCGCGGACCTGCCTCCGGCAACACGTCACTTCCGGACGTGGATTCCTCTCGCTTCGCGGGGTGCACGTCCGGACTGCGGAGAGTACGGGCGTTTTGGACGCCTTGGGAGTTTTTTGGGAAGCTTCCGGAGGACCTCTGGGGGGCCTATTGGGGAAGCTTGGGGGGTTATCGGAATCACTTTTTTGGTTCTCTGGCACAGGCGTGACCAGGGGGGGAGGGGGCTGGTCACGTCACGATTCGCGCCCGCGGGAGGCGGAGGGTGAGGGAGCTTCGCCTGTGAGTAACTTGCGACCCTCTGGGACGCACGGAGGAAGGAGATGATTCGTGCTGCTCCCTTGGGTCGTGCTCCAGCACGTACCCTCTGGGACGCACGGAGGAAGGAGATGAGGGAGGATGCGTGCTGCTCCCGTGGGTCGTGCTCCGGCACGTACCCTCAGGGACGCACGGAGGAAGGAGATGAGGGAGGATGCGTGCTGCTCCCGTGGGTCGTGCTCCGGCACGTACCCTCTGGGACGCACGGAGGAAGGAGATGAGGGAGGATGCGTGCTGCTCCCGTGGGTCGTGCTCCGGCACGTACCCTCAGGGACGCACGGAGGAAGGAGATGAGGAAGGATGCGTGCTGCTCCCTTGGGTCGTGCTCCGGCACGTACCCTCAGGGACGCACGGAGGAAGGAGATGAGGAAGGATGCGTGCTGCTCCCTTGGGTCGTGCTCCGGCACGTACCCTCTGGGACGCACGGAGGATGGAGATGAGGGAGGATGCGTGCTGCTCCCGTGGGTCGTGCTCCGGCACGTACCCTCTGGGACGCACGGAGGAAGGAGAGGAGGGAGGATTCGTGCTGCTCCTGGGGGTCGTGCTCGGGCACGTGCCCTCTTGGACGCACGGTCCTCCCCCTCCTCCTCCTCCTCCTCCTCCTTGGAATTAGTTTCGCAATGTGGACCCCCAGATTTGGACGCCCGTCCTCCTCCTCCTCCTCCTCCTCCTCCTGCTCCTCCTCCTCTTCGGGCAGGGGATCCTCGGATCGGGTCGCCTCCACGGGCGCGAAGAGAGCCGCGCGTCGCGCACCGCGGCTTTCGTCGGAGAGGCGTCAATTTTTCCCAGGGCGGCGGCGCGAGGACGAGGAGGTGGCCGCGCACGGCGGGGGCCCGACGCGCGAGGAGGGGCGGTCCAGGGCAGAGTCGGGCTTGTCCATCTACAGGAGGAATACTTCGAGGGTGGACAGAATCCCCAACAGTGGCACGTCGACTCGTGGATTTTCCGTCTTCGGTTCTCGAGATGGCGCCGTGGCCGTCATTTTCCAGGCTTGCGCCCGCCAGGTTTGGGCCTCAGATCGTTTTCGCTACACCACGTTTTACTACAGGGGGGTATGTCCATCCCCGAATATTCAAAAGTAACCCAAACATAGTCTGGGGACGATGTTTTGACTATTGTGGGGCATATAGGGAGTAATGTTTGAGTTGTTCTGTTTTAGTGTTTGGGGGCATTCGGTGAGTAATGTTTGAGTTGTTTATGCAGCCCAGAAGCCCCCTGTAGGGGGGCGGGCCCGATTTCAAATCCAGGAGCATGGAGAGCAGGTGCGGGAGGGATGCAAACGAGTAGTGTTGGAATTGTTTTTTTTGTAGCCCAGAAGCCCCCAGTAGGGGGGGCGGGCCCGACTTCAAGTCCACGAGCACGGGAGAGCAGGTTCGGGAGGGATGCGGGCAGGAGCGCCACGCATCCTGCACAGGCCTCGAGGGCAGGAGCGCAGCCGGGCCAGGCAAGACGTGGCGAGCAGGGCCCTCCCTCTCGCCTCGGGACTGGCCCGGGCGTTCCTGCCGCCCGCTCCTCGTGCCTGGGTCGGGGGAGCCGGCTCGTGGCCGAGGCGCACCGCGGCCGGGAAAGAAGAACCCCCCTGCGCGCCTGCTTTCGAGCCACTCTTGTCAGGGGGCCACCTTCGAATCCTGCCCCCTAGCCCCCACGATGTCTGAAGGGGGAGCGAAGTTAGCCCCACCCTCCCTCCAGAAGCCGTGGGGGGCAGGGGCAGGGTTCGCATGTGGCTCCCTATTTGTGGCAGCGCGAGGGCTGCAAGCTCTCAGAGGTGCTTCGGGTCGGCGCTGGACCGCCTGCAGTGCCGTCCCTGGCGCGCTCCACGCGCCGGGGCTGGTGGAGCGGGGAGGGAAGTCTGGCGCCAGGCTCGGAGGATCCGCGCGGCCTGCACGAGTTTGCGGTTGTGTCGTGGCATCTGCTGGCCTTCGGCCCATCCCGCCACCGTACCTGGGCGGTAGGTCGGAGGCGTCTCGGGGCCTTCTTGGCCCGTGTTGGGACGCTCGCGGCTCTGAGAAAAGTCATGCAGGAAACGCTGGGTAACCGCGGGAAACACAAGGGGATCCCAGGAGCATTTGAAAGTTTGGAGTCCATGCCCCTCAATATTCATTCCTGAGGACAGGGGACTTTGGACTACAGGCGAGGGTACTCCAATTCGTGCCTCGCTGCACGGTGGCGGATGTTCCACTTTGGGCAGATGGCGGCGTGGCGTGAGAGGGACTGGGTTCTACGGAGGCGGCGGGTTTTTTTTCGAAGCCCCCGCGGCTCTGAGAAACCTTCTCAGAGGGCCCCCGCCTTCAAAGAAGCCATCGCTTTCTTACAAGCCAGGCCCCTCTCGCGCCATTCCCTGTGAGCGCCGCCAGGGCAGGAGGGAGCTTGGACGTGTTCTTAGAAGGGACGTTTCGTACGCGGTTGAAGTGGCTTTGTAGTGCGCGCCTCCCGCGCAAAGTTCGGACCAGGAGTCTCAGAGCCAGGGAGGAGTTTCATCCATGAGGCGCACACCGTGGTTTCAAACTAGTTTCACACGTTCTGGGAAGAGATGGTTGCTTACCCTTCGCGGTCGCAATTGAGGGTGGCGACCGCGGAGGGTAATCAACCATCTCTGGGACGCACGTACCCTCTGGGACGCACGGAGGAAGGAGACGAGGCGCGCTGCTCCCGTGGGTCGTGCTCCGGCACGTACCCTCCGAGACGCACAAGGGAGAATGCAGGAGTCGGAAGCTTCCCTTTTCAAAGGGTCTGTTTTCCTTACAGACGTGTCGCTCCTCCGCTGCCCATGTTGGCCCAAGTCCACTCTGCGCTCGCAGGAGCTTTCCTCTTTCGGGCCTCGCGTCCTCCGTGCCCTCTGCTCCACAGATGGGCGCCCGGGCGCGCAAACAGAAACGCGACCGCGCAGCAGCCTCCAACGACCCTCCGGCGCCATGTTCTCCAGCGCCGGCGCCTCCTGCTGCGCCCACCACGGCGCGGAGCCGCAGCCCGAGGCCCTTCGTGGCCCAGGCGGCGGCGCACCTTGCGAGGGCGCAAGCGCGTCCTCCTCCTCTTCGGCCGTTGGCAGCGGCAGCCGTCGCGTCGCCGCCGTCGGCCGCGACAGCCTCGGCCGAGTTGCGCAGCGCGGAGGGCGTCGTGCCGCGGCCGCTGGCCGCGCCAGCCCCTGGGGAGCTGCGAGGTGGGTTTGAGGGCGTCTGGGTTCGTTTCTTGAGCGTGTTCTTGACTTTCCTGGAGACGGAGTTTTGCCGCTTTGTGGCAATCCGCCAGGCGACCCCTAACGGGCACCTAGCGTTGCCCATGGCGGTCTCGCTGAACTTCGCCGAGGACGTGGCGACGCGGCTCTGGGATGCGTGGTCGGCTTTCGTGTCCGACGCCGCGTTGCCGACCTTCGCGACGGAGTTCGCGGCTCGCGCGACGGACCTCCTGCCCAGGGTGTTGCGTCGTGAGGATTCAGGCGGGCGCCCTGTCACCGGAGGTCTCTGCACCGAGGATATGATCGCCGATGACCTCGTCCGTGCGCCGCGGCGCATTCGCGGGGAGGTGACCGGGGGCGGAACCATCGATAGGGACCGCGTCCGCCAGGGCCTCGTGGCCATCACGCGATCCCCGGTACCTCAGGAGGGCAAGCCGCGTCAGCACTTCACCACGGTCATCTACAACTTTGAGGGGGACGATTTCCCTGACACCCTGGATGCGGGCCCCGATCGCAGGGCCGCGGATCACCGGAGCCTTGCTGATGACGACGAGGCGCTCCCAAAGTGGACCCGGGTGCAGTTCACTCTGTGCGACAGGACGCGCTGGGTCTGGGACCGGCAGACAGGGCAGTGGGCAACCAAGAGTGAGACGACCATTAGCCGCCTATGGCGCGCTCCGTCTTTCTAGAGAGAGTGCGTTTTAAGCGGGCTGCAGGTGCGGCGCCGCTAGGAGGAGAAAGGAAGGAGAGGGCGTGGGGGAGGAGGGGGAGGAGGAGGAGGAGGAGGAGGAGGAGGAGGAAGAAGAGGGGAGTGGGAGGGGGAAGAGGAGAGGGAGGGGGACGGTGCCGCGAAGGACTTGCCTCGCCTCCGCCCTACCACTTGGCTTGAGCTTGCTCGGCCCTGGTCTTTTTTTGCCCCCCACATCCTGAGTGGGGTTCTTGTTTTCCAAGAACACCCTCTCCTTCCCACCCACCTCCCGCTCCATCTTCCATGCAACACAATATTATTCCTACCACACACCATACCATACCATAGTTCCTACCACACATACCATACCATACCGTACCATACCATACCATACCACATCATACGTACCATACCGTACCATACCATACCATGGCGTACCATAGCATACCATACCATATCACACCAATGCCACACCGTACCATACCATACCATACCTCCAGTACCATACCACACCATATCATACCATACCGTACCAAACCATACCTACCATACCATTCCAGACCACTCCATACCGAAAACCATACTACTTACATGGTTTCGTGCCCCTCCCACCCCTCCAGGGAGGCCCCGCCTGAGCGAGGAGGGTATCGGAATACCATACTATTTACATGGTTTCGTGCCCCTCCCACCCCTCCAGGGAGGCCCCGCCTGAGCGAGGAGGGTATCCGAAAATCATACTATTTACATGGTTTCGTGCCCCTCCCACACCTCCAGGGGGGCCCCGCCTGAGCTAGGAGGGTATCGGAATACCATACTATGTACATGGTTTCGTGCCCCTCCCACACCTCCACGGAGGCCCTGCCTGAGCGAGGAGGGTATCCGAAAACCATACTATTTAAATTGTTTCGTACCCCTCCAGGGAGGCCCCGGACGTGCTCCGGACGTGCTCCTCGAGGTCCTCTCGCTTTATTACTTGCTACCAGAACTCCCAGCCGTCTCTCGCTTGACTCGCTGCATCCGGCGTGACCCGGCAGATCCGGGCAGCGCACCAGAGTCATGACGACATTAAGGGCAGCCATCCAGCGTAACCTGGCAAATCCAGGCAGCGCACATTTTCGGCATTGGCAGGGACGGCTTGCCTGCCCTCAGAGGAGGAAAACACACCGATGCCGATTACGTTTCCTCGTTTTCGCCTGGGGGACCCTCGGCGTCACGGCTGGATTCACCTCGGAACTCTGGTCAAAGCGCACCGTCAGAGGTCGTGGTCGTGTGCTTCTCGCTGTTTCGTGTCTCGGACGCTCCACGACGGCCCGAAGAGCCTCCAAGATCGCGCCAAGACGTTTTCGGATAAGAGTGAGGTTTTAAGCAGTATGGGAGCGGTTCGGACGTAGGGGAGGGTCCGACAATGGGGAAGCCTTGAAGACGGTTTCTCACGAACCTCAAGAGCGCGGAAGTCTCAGACGCTTTCGTATTGGAAGGGGAGAGCCGGAGGAGGGAGGCTCTGCTCCCGAATGGGTGTCACCCTGCGGGGCCACCAGCGGGGGCCCTGATCGACTTTGCACTCCTGGAGCATCTTTGGAGCTTTCTGGGGGCATTCGGAGGCCCTATAGCCCTATAGCCCTGTAGCCCTATAGCCCTATATTCCTAGAGCCCTAGAGCCCTATAGCTTTATAGCTCTATAGCCCTATAGCCCCATAGCTCTAAAGCCCTATAGCCTACATGGCCCTATAGCCCTACAGCCTTATAGCCCTATAGCCCTAGAGCCCTAGAGCACTATAGCGCTATAGACTTATAGCCCTATAGCCGTATAGCCCTATAGCCCTATAGCCCTATAACCCTTTAGCCCTATAGTCCTGTAGCCCAATAGCCCAATAGCCCATATAGCAATGTAGTCCGATATTCCTTCACATCTATATCCCCATACCCGTATAGCTCCATAGCCCTATATCCCTGTAGCCCTATAGTTCTATAGGCCTATAGCCCTATAGCCCTATAGCCTTATATCCCTTTTGCCCTTGAGCCCTAGAGCCCTATAGCCGTATAGCCCTATAGCTCTATAGCCGCATAGCTCTATAGCCCTATAGCCGCATAGCTCTAGAGCCCTATAGCCCTATAGCCCTACAGCCCATTCAGACTCCAACTCAGATTCTCTGATTCCCTGACTGAGTCTTCCGCATACCGCTCACACCCAGATACAGTAACAGTGTGCTCAGTCATATTCAGACTCACACGCGAAGACACATTCACATTCAGACTCACTCACATTCAGAGTCACTCAGCCTTCACGTTGAAGGCCGTGTCGGCCGTCTTGATGTCCATCCTGGTCCATGCTCGTTGTCGTGCTGGCCGTCCCCGACCTTGCTGGGGGCACCTTGGGCTGTCTTGGGGCACTCTTGGGGGCCTCTGATCTTGAGGCCATTTTGGGAGCCTCTTCAGCCGACCTTATTGGGGTCACCTTGGGCTGTCTTGGGGCGCTTTGGGGGGCCTCATCGCGAGGCCATCTTGGAGCCTTTTGGGGTCTTTTCAGGGAGCCCGCGGGAGGCTTTTCTTTTTCTTGGGGGCCATCTTGGGGGGAAAGGTTCAAAATGCCAGTTCGTCTTTCCCATCGGGGGCTCTTTGGGGCCGCTCGCCATTTTCGCGGGTTCGTGGGAGGATCTTTGGGGCCTTCTTGGGGCCTCTTGGGGCTACTTTGGCCCGTCTGTGGGATTCGTTCCTGTCTTCGCAGCACCGCTGCTATATCATTTGAATTTATTCGGAGGCATTCTGGGGATATCTTTTCATGCGCGTGGGCGAGCTGCGCCATTTTGCAGGCCTGCCGGGTCACTTTTGGGTCTGCGGAGGCATTATTGGGAGCCTCTTCTGGGCGTCCTACTGTCACTGTGGAGGCATATGGGGCCGTCGTGGACGCCAAGAGCCCTGCAGATGAAGGCTGTCCATCTGAAAGAGAAGGCAAGGTGGAAGTCCCGCAGCCACTTCGGACCAAGGCGTTCTCTCAGGCAAGCGAACTCGCGTTGACTTCCTCAGCGTGACCTCGTTCCTCCAGTCGGCCGGTGGCTCCCCGCTGAAGGCCCGCAAGATGGACGCGAACTCGAAGGTCCAGGCCATGGTGCTGGAGGTATTCTTCGACGTCAGTGTGCAGGCAAAGGGCCTGGCATTTGATGGCGGCATCGTCGGAGTGCTCGCGGATGCGGACGAGCTTGTCTGCAGGAAGGAGTCCAAGAACGCAGTTCGTTGGATGTCCGGCTTGATTTCCAAGAATGCGGCCAACGTCCCCGAGTGGGCCACAGCATTCAATGCTGGGTTGCCGCAGAACGTCGTGGCCGAGTACATGAGCCCGTCGCACCAGGACAACCCGACTGCTGTCGTCCAGGAAACGGCAGAGGGCGGCATTGCGAATGCCCCAGGTGCGTGGTGCTTCGGGATGTACACGCAGACCTTCGAGGAGTTCCGCGCCGTGCTGCGCCAACTGATCGGCGAGGCCATGGGCGTAAATGCCGTTGGCCGCCCAGGAGGGTTCTCGCACCAGGGCGGAGCGTCGAAGCTGCTGTTCCGGGAGAACACGAATTCCACGAACCATTCCAGGTGGACGTCGTGGCATTCCGTGCAGATTCGCCCAGTGGGACTGGTCGCCGACAAGTACGTCGATGGGCTCCTCGATCTGGTGCAGGAGTACCCGTTCCTCGTCCCGTCTGGAGCTCTATGCGCTTGCGCGGTGGAGCGGTTCCGGTCCGTCTTCACGGCCTGCGCCCCGGCGACGGACTTGACCGGAGTGGCCGCGAAGGTGAAGGCGCGCGAGGACAAACTCATCGCGGAGCACTTCGCCGCGGTCACGCTGTCCGTGGATGCGGGGCAGCGCGGGGCGCAGGCAGAGATGGCGAAAGAGACAACCGCCGCCGGCGTTTTCCAGATGTCGATGGCGGGCGGCGTCGCTGAATCGCCGACGGCGGGGGTGGAGGCGGTTGGCGCTGGCGCGGCGCCGCCGTCAGCGGCCGCGGCGGCGGAAGTGACGCGCGCCGCCAGCGCGTCCCAGGTGGCGACGGCGGGCGGCGTTGCCGCGTCGATGGCGATGACGTTGGCGGCGGTTGGCGCGGGCGCGGATGCCGTGCCGCCGGCGCGTGCGCCCGCGGGCGCCCCGGCGGTCGGTGCCGCTTCAATGGCCAGCGGCGGAGCCTTGGCGGTCCCGGCGGTGGCTCCGCCTGCGGGCGTCGCCGGGGATGCGCAGGCGCCGGCGCCCGCGGCCGCGCCGCTGGCCCACGCCGTCCCGGCGCCGACCGCCGCCGCGGCGGAGGTGACGGTGGGCGCGTACCTCGAGGCGGCGACGGCGTTCGCAGCGGGGGAAGCGCGGAGCGCAGCGCAGTCTGCGGAGAGGGCGAAATACCGTGCGTTCAAGGGCATTCAGCTGGACATCGCTGCCGCGGTCAAGCGTTTCGTGGAGATGCCGGGGGTCGGCGCGGAGGCGCTCGCGGGCACCGTGTCTCGCTGGCCGGCGGCGGCTTTCCCGGCCGACAGGTTGCCGCGCGAGGGTTGCATTTTCGGGGGGGCGCCCGGGCGTTTCCGCGTCGGGAAGGCAAGCGCGGCTATGATTATCGCGTTCATGTCGCGGTCTTCCCGATCCCCGCGCACCGCTCCCGATGCGGCGGCGCAGAGGGCGCGTTGCTTCGGGAAATGCAACCCCCGTTCGAAGGCTCGAGTGGGCGCAGCGCCTGACGATCATCGAGGGGGACATGGCAGCCGCGGCGGCGGCGAGGGACATGTCGCCGGAGGCGGCCGTTGCGAAGATCGTGGCGAAGCTTGATCGCTTCCTCGAATCATTGCAGGCAGATGCGCAGGCGGCCATGCTGGCGGACGACATGGCGAAGCTCGACGGGCTGGAGCCCTTGCTCGACGGCCTGGAGGTTCTGCTTGTGCTCGTGCGCGACAGCCCCCCCACGGGCGACCTCCTGCGCGCCCTGGAGCCCATGGAGAACGCGGAGACAGTGAGCGCCCTCAACCTCGATGCCCTCGCCGCGGTTGCCGCGGCCGTGCCGCGCCAGGGCGGCGCCGGGAAGTAGCGCCGCTCCGAGCGCAGGCTGGCCGGCGCTATATCGGATGATGCTCAAGGTGTCCTTGGCCCAAGGTGCCCCAGAAGTTCCGCGGGGGCCCCCGCGGCCTCCAGAGCGCTCCTCGCGGGGGTCAGAGGGCCCTGGGGGCTCTAAAATGGCACGAGAAGCCAGAAGCGCATTGGGCCGGGGGCACCCCTGGCAACCCCCGAGTATATTCGGCTACAACCAGCCTTGCCCTCTCAGCGCCACGACTGCCGAGCCACAGACTCGGCTAGAACCAGCTTTGCCTTCTCAGCGGCAGTTTTGACCAGGCCTCTTGACCAACGCCTCGTCGTGCTTTCACATCTCTTGACACTGAGGGGTGAACCCGCATGACTCGTTCCAGCGCTCAGGTAGTCCAGCGCTCAGGTAGTAACATTTTCCAGCTCTCCCCGTCGGCCATACAGCGCGCTCCCATGATCGGGACTTTCGATCCGCAGCTGCTCGCACGGTGCTGCATGTACATTAGCTTTGACCTTTTTCGAGCACAATAAAAAGCGAAAGCAGCCATAACCCCAAACGCTCGGTCTAGGCTTGTACGTCCAGCGCTGTTGCAAAAACCTCCCTCCCTCATCTTTCTGAAGCTATCCCAGTGGTCTGTCCGATTTTTGAAAGCAACCTCCTTCATCATCAGCCTCGCCATCATCATCCTACCAGCCATCATCAGCACCACCAGGACGACAAACACCACCATCGGCATCACCATCACCGGCACCACCATCGTCATCATCACTCGCCGGCGCACGAGGCCACACGATAACGGTCACCATCAAGAGCACCACCATCGTCTTCATCACTGCTGGGGAACTTCTGCGTTGTCTGTCCCGCAACCTGAGGTCGCGTTTTAACTTCAATGCGAACCCGCAGTGACCGCGGGAGATACTCCGGGGAGCGATGGCCAAGCCGATCTCGGGCTCTGTGATTCTGCTTCCTGGCTGCACCTTCGAGGCCTTTTGATCCGACCCCTGTGGGCGGGCAGCGCGTTCGCTGGGGCATCGGAGGTTGTGATCCATTCTGTCTCTGTGAACCCCAGGTCCTTTTAGACTTCCGGGATCGTGGAGCCCCAGGGGGCTGCGTGGCGTCTGCGAGCGCCCTTCCGAAAATCACGCTTCAATGCAAGACCATTTTGAAAACAACCCCGGAGCATGCGCCGAGCGCCGCGCAACCTGAGGTCGCATCGGAATTCGTCCATTAGCCGTGCGTCCCACAATGGCCCATCTCAGCGCGCGCGGCATCTGTAAACCATGTGGGCTCGATAGCGGCTCCGGGGTCCAGTCTTGCCGCAGTCAGGGCTGCCCAGTTGGCCCGCGGGGCGGCGACGCTTCTGGCGCGCCATGGCGGAGTCGAGCGACGAGGAGTTCGCAGTCGACCAGGCGCGCGTGAGCGAGGTTGGGCTCGACGATGACGGGGAGGCCATCAGGCGGTCCCGCATTAGTTGCGCCAACGAGTCGCTGGGTCGCGTGGCTGATCTGCTCTCGGCGACGCGGCCAGGGATGCGGCTGTCCGTGCGCCCTGTTCGTGGAGACGGGCTGTGCTTTTTCCGCGCTGCGGCTGCCGAGCTGGGACTTCCAGGCCGCGCGGCTTGGAAGCTGTACAGATGGACGCTGGTGAAGATGATGAAGCAGCGGAACCAGCAATTGTTCGAGGCGCTGCAGCTGGACGAGTACGCCGTGGAGAGGAGGGCCCGCCTGCAGCAGGAGTTGCCAGCGCAGGTGGCCAGTGGCGTCGCGTGGGGCAGTCTCCCCAACTGGAAGGTGGCGCCGCGGGCACGGGGAGGAAGGGGTGCCCTTCGCGGAGCCCGGAGATCCAGGAGCACATTTCCCAAATAGTGCTTGCACAGGAGGCACGCGATGCTTTCGAACTCTGAGGGCGGGGCCGTCGGGGCGTTGCCGAGAGGGCGTCTGGGGCCGCGCTTATGCGTTCACTCGGGCGAAGGAATTTTTTGGGGGACTGGTCTGGCTTTCAATGGCGGAGTCGCAGTGACCCCCGCGTTATCTCTTGCCCCCGCCCACTGCAGGTGTTCTACGTGGACATATGCATGGGCCTCCATTCGGAGGACGTGTCGGCAACGCGCCGATATGCAGACGCTGTTGTGATCACGCACTTCCTGGAGGCTTGTGGCGCTCTCGCTCTGTACGTGCCATTCAACGCGTGGAGCCAGGCGGCCATCTTCCCGGACCAGGGGTTGCTGCAGGGACGTGCGCAAATCCCAGTGCTCGATTTTGCTTTTGTCCACTATGACGTCGACGGGTATTCACACTACGATGCGGTGGACGTGGCGACGTCAGGAGCTAACGCTCCGCGACCGTGGGAGCCGTCGACCGCGTGCCGGGGGAAGTTCAGCGACCCGTCGTGTTTCGCTGACGTGGATGCGCTATTCGGCGAGGAGGACGTGGCGGCTTTCTGTCATCAGGTTCTACGTATTCTCGACGACCCTCTGGGAGTGGAGACCGCGCCACCGCTGCCACCTCCACCGCCGCCGCCGCATCCTGAACCCCGGCCTCCACGCTCGCGCCATGAAGTCGGCGCGGCAGACTCTTCCGCTGGCGCGCCCGCTCGGGCGCCTTCTCCGCCGCCGCCGCATCCTGAGCCGAGGCGTCCGGGCGCTTGCAGTTCACTGAGAGGGAGTGCGGCGGGCGCGAGTTCCGGCAGCAACGCGCGCCCGCAGGCCGCCGACGGGGCGCGGCTGCCGCGCGCCGCGTCAGGGCGTCTCCGACCGCAGGGGGAACGCGAAGAGCATGCCGCTGCAGCCGCGGAGGCCCCCGAGTCTGACTCCGACGCCGACCGGGAGTCATCGCCCTCAGAGCCGGCGTCGGACTCCAAGTCCGAGCTGTCGGAGGCCCCTGCCGGGTCAGAGCAGTCCGACGTTGACCACTTGGCCTGCGGCGCCGACGTGGCGCACACGACGCTGGACGTCGCCCACGAAGCAGCTCGGGCTTTCTCTGCATTTCTCCGGCAGGACCCGACGCTTCCTCCGCCGTTCGACCCGTCGGACGCCGCAGACAACATCCAGGAGGTAATGGACGGATTGCAGTGGCCGATCTGCAACTGCGCCGTTCGGCAGTGCCGCTGGACCGGGGAGACGGAAGGGGATTTGCGGCGCCACGTAATCAGCTGCCACCAGGCCTGCCTCCCAGCAGCGTGGAGGCAGGGGTGGAACAAGAGACTCGCTGACAGCGCCGACGATGTCGGCGTCCATGCCGAGGTGCTGGAGGAGCAGGAAGCGTGGATCTGGTCCATCTACTGCCAGGCGGTGGAGGTCCGGGCGCGCACTGGCATGCCAGCTCTCGGCATTTGCAGAGACCGGCGGGCAATTCGCACCATGAGGCAAGTGGCGAACGATGCTTGTTTGTCGTCGCTGGTGTGCTTCTGCTGCGGTCAGATCTACACGAGTGTCGAGGACCCCGAGTCCGCTGGAGTCAGTGAGATTGGATGGACGCCACTGCGCGGGCTCTTGCGCAGTTGTCCGCGTGAGCTCCTGGAGTACGCCTTCGGCTTGGACGCGTTCCTGGCGCACTTCCCGCACCCTGCTCCGGACCACCGCGGGACGCGGTCGCACCACTATCCGACGCAGACAACCGCGTCTTCGCCGTGGGTGCGAACGGTGCGGTGGAATGGTCCGAACGGAAGCCAGAACTCCATGCGCTTCCTGTGCTGCCCGGAAGACGTGGTGTGCGACCGTCAGCATGGAGTTGTTGATGAGCTGTGCGAGTCGTGCCGCATACCTCTGTGCTGGCAGTGCCGCGGCATTTTCGCGAAGACGCGAACGGTGCGGGAGCGAATCCCGCGTCCCGCCATCGCCAACGACAACTTTGTCGGGTTCGTGTCGGCATGGTGGGAGAAGCACAAGCCCCGGTGGATCGAGATGGCCGCGGCCACGCCAGTGTGGACGAGTTTGATGGCGTTCTACGTCGAGGGCGATAAGGGCCACCTCATGAACAATCAGGCGAGCTGCGCGAAGTAGCGCGGCACTGCCCCTTCTCTGTTCTTTGCGGACCCCGCCCCCCCTGGAAACTGCAGTGTGGCCGAGTGGCGCACGGGGGGCAGTGGCGCGCTGCTCGCACGGCGAACCCCAGAGGCCATGCATCCGCACAGTCGGTACGCTGTCCGCGGTAATCTGGCCAGCTTCCTGGTGCATTGGGACGACGTCCTGGAGCGCCTGCTCGCCATCACGGAGAGTTCCAGTGCTGCTGCGGCGCTGCCCCACGACGGCGAGACGCTGGCCCACTTGGTTCGCTTCGAGTTCCGGATGAAAGACAAGGACATGTCGAAGCACCTGAAGCACATGCGCCTCCGCGCTCATGTGGTGCTGCAGCTCGGCTGGGAGCTCATCGACCGCGGCCACCCCGCTTTTTGTAGAGATGCTGGCAATCCCATCGCAATCGCCGCTGCCAAGGAGGCGTTTGAAAGGCGCGTGAAGCAGTGCTACCCGTGGCTCGGCACCCCCCAGGACACCGACGGGAAGGTCCCGCCAGCCGTGGACCGGGCGACGGTGGTGGCGGATCCGTCCAGGAGCAGTGTGCAGGATAACAAGCACGCGACTCCGGCGCTGGCCAGCACTGACGTCGCCTCTGTTTTCGACGATGCCAGACCGACCGCCTGCGCGCCCACAGATGCGACGTCCCGGCAAGGGACCGCGGGTCAGCGCCAACAGCGAGCCATGGACGGCGGGCCGGTCGTCCCGTACGTCGCCGACGCGGCCATGTTGGAGCAGTGGAACGGGATGTACCCCGCGATCGCTTTCCCGCACACGCTGCTGTGGCAGAGCGGGGGGCCAGACTTCACGAGGTCTTGGCGCAACGGTGCCGATGCCGCACATCGGCGCCGCGCGGTGGGGCGGCCCGAGGAAGTGCAAAACCGGCCGTCCATCAGCATGGGGATGTGGCTTGCAGGCATGAGTCGCCGAGTGGAACACCAGATCCGATCGGACTGGCTCTTCATCCCAGGCATGCGCAATGTCCACTTCCGCTTTTTGGGCATCACCGCGAGGTTGGGGAGCAGAGTCAGGAAGTACAAGGACGAAGACGGATCCGCTTTCACGGAGCGCCTGACCACGGCTGTCCGCGGGTTGCACGACCTGTTGGCGAAGGGGTACTACGGGCCGAACAGGCGGCCAATTGCTGGCAACTTGACGGTGCTGCACATGGCGCATGGCCTGGACACAACCCAGAAACAGATCGTGCACAACATGCGCTCTGTGACGAGCAGCCTTGCAGGCACCCAGGAGCTGCGTCGCAGGATGGGCCACGTATTCCAGTCTGGCGCGATTGGATACGGGCACGGGCTTTTCATCACCATCTCGCCAAATGAGAAGCAGTCCTGCTTGGTGATGCGTCTACACAGAGCACGCCAGGGCGACCCGCTGCTGCGCGCGGGGTGCACAGACGACGCACGGAATGCCATGAGGAAACGATTGGCGTCACGGGAGTGGCCGTCATTGTCGGAGAGCGCCGACGCGGAGCTCCCCGATTTCGATTTGCGTCTGTGCGAAGTGGCCAATGATCCTCTCTCGGTCGTTCAGGGCTTCCGCGTCGCCGTGAACGTGATCTTGGGCCGCCTCCTGGGTCTGCGGTTGTGCGCCGAGTGCGGCGTCGCGCGAAGATATCGTAGGCAGCCCCGGTGCTGTTGCACGGACAAGTTCGGCTCCAATTCGCGCCCCATGGGCGGGATTTTCGGGGTTGCTGCAGCTTTGCTTGGCGCCGTCGAGAACCAGCACCTAGGCACGCTCCACTTCCACGGGTTCGTGTACCTCGCGAACATGTTCCAGCACGCACCCTTGACTGAGATCGCGAGGACAATTCGGGAGTCCCCTGGCTTGGCGCACGCGGTGAAGGAGTGGCACGCGTGGGTCCACAGGGAAGAGCACTGGGCCCCCGAGGAGCACCGGGAGAGCCTACCGTCGCTGGAGTCTGAGTGGCGGCAGAATCACCGCGCATCGGAGCACGTAGGTCTGTGTCGGTGGCCCGCGTATGTGGACCATGCCGAGCCGAAGACGAAGTGGGACGAGGGGTGCGATGCCGTTGCCTGCGACGCCGACGCGGCCACCTTCAAGCAGGCTTACGAGGCAGATGCGCAGATGATTTTCTCGAAGGTCCAGCATCACCACCATCCCAACGGGAAGCCGCTCACACACTGCATCAAGAAAGGCTGCAAACACGGCGACAAGTGCAAGCACGGCTTCCCGAAGACCATGCTCATGGCGGCCCCAGATGGACCGAGATTCCGCGTTGTGTGCCCTCAGGTGGCCAGGGAAGTCGGGCTTAAAGTGAACGGGCCGAGGAGTGCGTTGGGCGAGATCGCGGGGCCTCGGAACGACGACTTCCTGAGCGGGACTTGTCCAGCATTGGCGGTGGCATTTCGGAGCAACACGCACACGGCGCCGAACAACCGGCTCCCGCTGATCACAGGCATTACTCACGACCCGAACTGCCTGTGTCGACACGGCTCCAGAGAAGACACAGAAGAAGGGCACCTTCGACGCATCGCATTCGCGGTGCAGCGGTCCATGTCGAACTCCTCGCGGTACATCGGCGGGTACATTTCCAAGGTGCAGCGCGTCGGGAAGAAGGCGCGGGAACTGGCGAAGACCTGCCTGTCCACGCTGGCCGAGCGACTCCATGGGAAGTCCGAGATGCAGCAGACGCTCAACACTGTGCACCGCTGCATCGGGGACTGGGAGGCCAAGGGCGTGGCGCGGACGATCTTCGAGGAGGTGAACTTGGCGCACTTCGCGGACAGGCCGAACCCGCTCGCAGCGGAGTGCATCACGTCGTGCCCTGTCGCCGACTTCTACGCGGGCTGCTTCCTCCAGATCGTGGCCGACGAGACTCGGGCGGGGCGCGCGACGGCGCGGCGCCAGAAGAGGTCCGTGGTGTTCACGGACGCAGGCGAGGTGGCCACTCCG
>CAUYUJ010013025.1:0-57053 GCA_963575745.1 Prorocentrum cordatum | reverse complement strand
TGGGTCGTGCTCCAGCACGTACCCTCTGGGACGCACGGAGGAAGGAGATGAGGGAGGATGCGTGCTGCTCCCTGGGGTCGTGCTCCGGCACGTACCCTCTGGGACGCACGGAGGATGGAGATGAGGGAGGATGCGTGCTGCTCCCGTGGGTCGTGCTCCGGCACGTACCCTCTGGGACGCACGGAGGAAGGAGAGGAGGGAGGATTCGTGCTGCTCCTGGGGGTCGTGCTCGGGCACGTGCCCTCTTGGACGCACGGTCCTCCCCCTCCTCCTCCTCCTCCTCCTCCTCCTTGGAATTAGTTTCGCAATGTGGACCCCCAGATTTGGACGCCCGTCCTCCTCCTCCTCCTCCTCCTCCTCCTCCTGCTCCTCCTCCTCTTCGGGCAGGGGATCCTCGGATCGGGTCGCCTCCACGGGCGCGAAGAGAGCCGCGCGTCGCGCACCGCGGCTTTCGTCGGAGAGGCGTCAATTTTTCCCAGGGCGGCGGCGCGAGGACGAGGAGGTGGCCGCGCACGGCGGGGGCCCGACGCGCGAGGAGGGGCGGTCCAGGGCAGAGTCGGGCTTGTCCATCTACAGGAGGAATACTTCGAGGGTGGACAGAATCCCCAACAGTGGCACGTCGACTCGTGGATTTTCCGTCTTCGGTTCTCGAGATGGCGCCGTGGCCGTCATTTTCCAGGCTTGCGCCCGCCAGGTTTGGGCCTCAGATCGTTTTCGCTACACCACGTTTTACTACAGGGGGGTATGTCCATCCCCGAATATTCAAAAGTAACCCAAACATAGTCTGGGGACGATGTTTTGACTATTGTGGGGCATATAGGGAGTAATGTTTGAGTTGTTCTGTTTTAGTGTTTGGGGGCATTCGGTGAGTAATGTTTGGCTTGTTTATGCAGCCCAGAAGCCCCCTGTAGGGGGGCGGGCCCGATTTCAAATCCAGGAGCATGGAGAGCAGGTGCGGGAGGGATGCAAACGAGTAGTGTTGGAATTGTTTTTTTTGTAGCCCAGAAGCCCCCAGTAGGGGGGGGCGGGCCCGACTTCAAGTCCACGAGCACGGGGGAGCAAGTTCGGGAGGGATGCGGGCAGGAGCGCCACGCATCCTGCACAGGCCTCGAGGGCAGGAGCGCAGCCGGGCCAGGCAAGACGTGGCGAGCAGGGCCCTCCCTCTCGCCTCGGGACTGGCCCGGGCGTTCCTGCCGCCCGCTCCTCGTGCCTGGGTCGGGGGAGCCGGCTCGTGGCCGAGGCGCACCGCGGCCGGGAAAGAAGAACCCCCCTGCGCGCCTGCTTTCGAGCCACTCTTGTCAGGGGGCCACCTTCGAATCCTGCCCCCTAGCCCCCACGATGTCTGAAGGGGGAGCGAAGTTAGCCCCACCCTCCCCCTCAGAAGCCGTGGGGGGCAGGGGCAGGGTTCGCATGTGGCCCCCTATTTGTGGCAGCGCGAGGGCTGCAAGCTCTCAGAGGTGCTTCGGGTCGGCGCTGGACCGCCTGCAGTGCCGTCCCTGGCGCGCTCCACGCGCCGGGGCTGGTGGAGCGGGGAGGGAAGTCTGGCGCCAGGCTCGGAGGATCCGCGCGGCCTGCACGAGTTTGCGGTTGTGTCGTGGCATCTGCTGGCCTTCGGCCCATCCCGCCACCGTACCTGGGCGGTAGGTCGGAGGCGTCTCGGGGCCTTCTTGGCCCGTGTTGGGACGCTCGCGGCTCTGAGAAAAGTCATGCAGGAAACGCTGGGTAACCGCGGGAAGCACAAGGGGATCCCAGGAGCATTTGAAAGTTTGGAGTCCATGCCCCTCAATATTCATTCCTGAGGACAGGGGACTTTGGACTACAGGCGAGGGTGCTCCAATTCGTGCCTCGCTGCACGGTGGCGGATGTTCCACTTTGGGCAGATGGCGGCGTGGCGTGAGAGGGACTGGGTTCTACGGAGGCGGCGGGTTTTTTTTCGAAGCCCCCGCGGCTCTGAGAAACCTTCTCAGAGGGCCCCCGCCTTCAAAGAAGCCATCGCTTTCTTACAAGCCAGGCCCCTCTCGCGCCATTCCCTGTGAGCGCCGCCAGGGCAGGAGGGAACTTGGACGTGTTCTTAGAAGGGACGTTTCGTACGCGGTTGAAGTGGCTTTGTAGTGCGCGCCTCCCGCGCAAAGTTCGGACCAGGAGTTTCAGAGCCAGGGAGGAGTTTCATCCATGAGGCGCACACCGTGGTTTCAAACTAGTTTCACACGTTCTGGGAAGAGATGGTTGCTTACCCTTCGCGGTCGCAATTGAGGGTGGCGACCGCGGAGGGTAATCAACCATCTCTGGGACGCACGTACCCTCTGGGACGCACGGAGGAAGGAGACGAGGCGCGCTGCTCCCGTGGGTCGTGCTCCGGCACGCACCCTCCGAGACGCACAAGGGAGAATGCAGGAGTCGGAAGCTTCCCTTTTCAAAGGGTCTGTTTTCCTTACAGACGTGTCGCTCCTCCGCTGCCCATGTTGGCCCAAGTCCACTCTGCGCTCGCAGGAGCTTTCCTCTTTCGGGCCTCGCGTCCTCCGTGCCCTCTGCTCCACAGATGGGCGCCCGGGCGCGCAAACAGAAACGCGACCGCGCAGCAGCCTCCAACGACCCTCCGGCGCCATGTTCTCCAGCGCCGGCGCCTCCTGCTGCGCCCACCACGGCGCGGAGCCGCAGCCCGAGGCCCTTCGTGGCCCAGGCGGCGGCGCACCTTGCGAGGGCGCAAGCGCGTCCTCCTCCTCTTCGGCCGTTGGCAGCGGCAGCCGTCGCGTCGCCGCCGTCGGCCGCGACAGCCTCGGCCGAGTTGCGCAGCGCGGAGGGCGTCGTGCCGCGGCCGCTGGCCGCGCCAGCCCCTGGGGAGCTGCGAGGTGGGTTTGAGGGCGTCTGGGTTCGTTTCTTGAGCGTGTTCTTGACTTTCCTGGAGACGGAGTTTTGCCGCTTTGTGGCAATCCGCCAGGCGACCCCTAACGGGCACCTAGCGTTGCCCATGGCGGTCTCGCTGAACTTCGCCGAGGACGTGGCGACGCGGCTCTGGGATGCGTGGTCGGCTTTCGTGTCCGACGCCGCGTTGCCGACCTTCGCGACGGAGTTCGCGGCTCGCGCGACGGACCTCCTGCCCAGGGTGTTGCGTCGTGAGGATTCAGGCGGGCGCCCTGTCACCGGAGGTCTCTGCACCGAGGATATGATCGCCGATGACCTCGTCCGTGCGCCGCGGCGCATTCGCGGGGAGGTGCCCGGGGGCGGAACCATCGATAGGGACCGCGTCCGCCAGGGCCTCGTGGCCATCACGCGATCCCCGGTACCTCAGGAGGGCAAGCCGCGTCAGCGCTTCACCACGGTCATCTACAACTTTGAGGGGGACGATTTCCCTGACACCCTGGATGCGGGCCCCGATCGCAGGGCCGCGGATCACCGGAGCCTTGCTGATGACGACGAGGCGCTCCCAAAGTGGACCCGGGTGCAGTTCACTCTGTGCGACAGGACGCGCTGGGTCTGGGACCGGCAGACAGGGCAGTGGGCAACCAAGAGTGAGACGACCATTAGCCGCCTATGGCGCGCTCCGTCTTTCTAGAGAGAGTGCGTTTTAAGCGGGCTGCAGGTGCGGCGCCGCTAGGAGGAGAAAGGAAGGAGAGGGCGTGGGGGAGGAGGGGGAGGAGGAGGAGGAGGAGGAGGAGGAAGAAGAGGGGAGTGGGAGGGGGAAGAGGAGAGGGAGGGGGACGGTGCCGCGAAGGACTTGCCTCGCCTCCGCCCTACCACTTGGCTTGAGCTTGCTCGGCCCTGGTCTTTTTTTGCCCCCCACATCCTGAGTGGGGTTCTTGTTTTCCAAGAACACCCTCTCCTTCCCACCCACCTCCCGCTCCATCTTCCATGCAACACAATATTATTCCTACCACACACCATACCATACCATAGTTCCTACCACACATACCATACCATACCGTACCATACCATACCATACCACATCATACGTACCATACCGTACCATACCATACCATGGCGTACCATAGCATACCATACCATATCACACCAATGCCACACCGTACCATACCATACCATACCTCCAGTACCATACCATACCATATCATACCATACCGTACCAAACCATACCTACCATACCATTCCAGACCACTCCATACCGAAAACCATACTACTTACATGGTTTCGTGCTTCTCCCACCCCTCCAGGGAGGCCCCGCCTGAGCGAGGAGGGTATCGGAATACCATACTATTTACATGGTTTCGTGCCCCTCCCACCCCTCCAGGGAGGCCCCGCCTGAGCGAGGAGGGTATCCGAAAATCATAGTATTTACATGGTTTCGTGCCCCTCCCACACCTCCAGGGAGGCCCCGCCTGAGCTAGGAGGGTATCGGAATACCATACTATGCACATGGTTTCGTGCCCCTCCCACACCTCCACGGAGGCCCTGCCTGAGCGAGGAGGGTATCCGAAAACCATACTATTTAAATTGTTTCGTACCCCTCCAGGGAGGCCCCGGACGTGCTCCGGACGTGCTCCTCGAGGTCCTCTCGCTTTATTACATGCTACCAGAACTCCCAGCCGTCTCTCGCTTGACTCGCTGCATCCGGCGTGACCCGGCAGATCCGGGCAGCGCACCAGAGTCATGACGACATTAAGGGCAGCCATCCAGCGTAACCTGGCAAATCCAGGCAGCGCACATTTTCGGCATTGGCAGGGGCGGCTTGCCTGCCCTCAGAGGAGGAAAACACACCGATGCCGATTACGTTTCCTCGTTTTCGCCTGGGGGACCCTCGGCGTCACGGCTGGATTCACCTCGGAACTCTGGTCAAAGCGCACCGTCAGAGGTCGTGGTCGTGTGCTTCTCGCTGTTTCGTGTCTCGGACGCTCCACGACGGCCCGAAGAGCCTCCAAGATCGCGCCAAGACGTTTTCGGATAAGAGTGAGGTTTTAAGCAGTATGGGAGCGGTTCGGACGTAGGGGAGGGTCCGACAATGGGGAAGCCTTGAAGACGGTTTCTCACGAACCTCAAGAGCGCGGAAGTCTCAGACGCTTTCGTATTGGAAGGGGAGAGCCGGAGGAGGGAGGCTCTGCTCCCGAATGGGTGTCACCCTGCGGGGCCACCAGCGGGGGCCCTGATCGACTTTGCACTCCTGGAGCATCTTTGGAGCTTTCTGGGGGCATTCGGAGGCCCTATAGCCCTATAGCCCTGTAGCCCTATAGCCCTATATTCCTAGAGCCCTAGAGCCCTATAGCTTTATAGCTCTATAGCCCTATAGCCCCATAGCTCTAAAGCCCTATAGCCTACATGGCCCTATAGCCCTACAGCCTTATAGCCCTATAGCCCTAGAGCCCTAGAGCACTATAGCGCTATAGACTTATAGCCCTATAGCCGTATAGCCCTATAGCCCTATAGCCCTATAACCCTTTAGCCCTATAGTCCTGTAGCCCAATAGCCCAATAGCCCATATAGCAATGTAGTCCGATATTCCTTCACATCTATATCCCCATACCCGTATAGCTCCATAGCCCTATATCCCTGTAGCCCTATAGTTCTATAGGCCTATAGCCCTATAGCCCTATAGCCTTATATCCCTATTGCCCTTGAGCCCTAGAGCCCTATAGCCGTATAGCCCTATAGCTCTATAGCCGCATAGCTCTATAGCCCTATAGCCGCATAGCTCTAGAGCCCTATAGCCCTATAGCCCTACAGCCCATTCAGACTCCAACTCAGATACTCTGATTCCCTGACTGAGTCTTCCGCATACCGCTCACACCCAGATACAGTAACAGTGTGCTCAGTCATATTCAGACTCACACGCGAAGACACATTCACATTCAGACTCACTCACATTCAGAGTCACTCAGCCTTCACGTTGAAGGCCGTGTCGGCCGTCTTGATGTCCATCCTGGTCCATACTCGTTGTCGTGCTGGCCGTCCCCGACCTTGTTGGGGGCACCTTGGGCTGTCTTGGGGCACTCTTGGGGGCCTCTGATCTTGAGGCCATTTTGGGAGCCTCTTCAGCCGACCTTATTGGGGTCACCTTGGGCTGTCTTGGGGCGCTTTGGGGGGCCTCATCGCGAGGCCATCTTGGAGCCTTTTGGGGTCTTTTCAGGGAGCCCGCGGGAGGCTTTTCTTTTTCTTGGGGGCCATCTTGGGGGGAAAGGT
This sequence comes from Prorocentrum cordatum, assembly GCA_963575745.1. Lineage (NCBI taxonomy): Eukaryota > Dinophyceae > Prorocentrales > Prorocentraceae > Prorocentrum > Prorocentrum cordatum. The sequence continues at coordinate 50,927 of CAUYUJ010013025.1, read as the reverse complement.
TCAAAATGCCAGTTCGTCTTTCCCATCGGGGGCTCTTTGGGGCCGCTCGCCATTTTCGCGGGTTCGTGGGAGGATCTGTGGGGCCTTCTTGGGGCCTCTTGGGGCTACTTTGGCCCGTCTGTGGGATTCGTTCCTGTCTTCGCAGCACCGCTGCTATATCATTTGAATTTATTCGGAGGCATTCTGGGGATATCTTTTCATGCGCGTGGGCGAGCTGCGCCATTTTGCAGGCCTGCCGGGTCACTTTTGGGTCTGCGGAGGCATTATTGGGGGCCTCTTCTGGGCGTCCTGCTGTCACTGTGGAGGCATATGGGGCCGTCGTGGACGCCAAGAGCCCTGCAGATGAAGGCTGTCCATCTGAAAGAGAAGGCAAGGTGGAAGTCCCGCAGCCACTTCGGACCAAGGTGTTCTCTCAGGCAAGCGAACTCGCGTTGACTTCCTCAGCATGACCTCGTTCCTCCAGTCGGCCGGTGGCTCCCCGCTGAAGGCCCGCAAGATGGACGCGAACGCGAAGGTCCAGGCCATGGTGCTGGAGGTATTCTTCGACGTCAGTGTGCAGGCAAAGGGCCTGGCATTTGATGGCGGCATCGTCGGAGTGCTCGCGGATGCGGACGAGCTTGTCTGCAGGAAGGAGTCCAAGAACGCAGTTCGTTGGATGTCCGGCTTGATTTCCAAGAATGCGGCCGACGTCCCCGAGTGGGCCACAGCATTCAATGCTGGGTTGCCGCAGAACGTCGTGGCCGAGTACATGAGCCCGTCGCACCAGGACAACCCGACTGCTGTCGTCCAGGAAACGGCAGAGGGCGGCATTGCGAATGCCCCAGGTGCGTGGTGCTTCGGGATGCACACGCAGACCTTCGAGGAGTTCCGCGCCGTGCTGCGCCAACTGATCGGCGAGGCCATGGGCGTAAATGCCGTTGGCCGCCCAGGAGGGTTCTCGCACCAGGGCGGAGCGTCGAAGCTGCTGTTCCGGGAGAACACGAATTCCACGAACCATTCCAGGTGGACGTCGTGGCATTCCGTGCAGATTCGCCCAGTGGGACTGGTCGCCGACAAGTACGTCGATGGGCTCCTCGATCTGGTGCAGGAGTACCCGTTCCTCGTCCCGTCTGGAGCTCCTATGCGCTTGCGCGGTGGAGCGGTTCCGGTCCGTCTTCGCGGCCTGCGCCCCGGCGACGGACTTGACCGGAGTGGCCGCGAAGGTGAAGGCGCGCGAGGACAAACTCATCGCGGAGCACTTCGCCGCGGTCACGCTGTCCGTGGATGCGGGGCAGCGCGGGGCGCAGGCAGAGATGGCGATAGAGACAACCGCCGCCGGCGTTTTCCAGATGTCGATGGCGGGCGGCGTCGCTGAATCGCCGACGGCGGGGGTGGAGGCGGGTGGCGCTGGCGCGGCGCCGCCGTCAGCGGCCGCGGCGGCGGAAGTGACGCGCGCCGCCAGCGCGTCCCAGGTGGCGACGGCGGGCGGCGTTGCCGCGTCGATGGCGATGTCGTTGGCGGCGGTTGGCGCGGGCGCGGATGCCGTGCCGCCGGCGCGTGCGCCCGCGGGCGCCCCGGCGGTCGGTGCCGCTTCAATGGCCAGCGGCGGAGCCTTGGCGGTCCCGGCGGTGGCTCCGCCTGCGGGCGTCGCCGGGGATGCGCAGGCGCCGGCGCCCGCGGCCGCGCCGCTGGCCCACGCCGACCCGGCGCCGACCGCCGCCGCGGCGGAGGTGACGGTGGGCGCGTACCTCGAGGCGGCGACGGCGTTCGCAGCGGGGGAAGCGCGGAGCGCAGCGCAGTCTGCGGAGAGGGCGAAATACCGTGCGTTCAAGGGCATTCAGCTGGACATCGCTGCCGCGGTCAAGCGTTTCGTGGAGATGCCGGGGGTCGGCGCGGAGGCGCTCGCGGGCACCGTGTCTCGCTGGCCGGCGGCGGCTTTCCCGGCCGACAGGTTGCCGCGCGAGGGTTGCATTTTCGGGGGGGGCGCCCGGGCGTTTCCGCCTCGGGAAGGCAAGCGCGGCTATGATTATCGCGTTCATGTCGCGGTCTTCCCGATCCCCGCGCACCGCTCCCGATGCGGCGGCGCAGAGGGCGCGTTGCCTCGGGAAATGCAACCCCCGTTCGAAGGCTCGAGTGGGCGCAGCGCCTGACGATCATCGAGGGGGACATGGCAGCCGCGGCGGCGGCGAGGGACATGTCGCCGGAGGCGGCCGTTGCGAAGATCGTGGCGAAGCTTGATCGCTTCCTCGAATCATTGCAGGCAGATGCGCAGGCGGCCATGCTGGCGGACGACATGGCGAAGCTCGACGGGCTGGAGCCCTTGCTCGACGGCCTGGAGGTTCTGCTTGTGCTCGTGCGCGACAGCCCCCCCACGGGCGACCTCCTGCGCGCCCTGGAGCCCATGGAGAACGCGGAGACAGTGAGCGCCCTCAACCTCGATGCCCTCGCCGCGGTTGCCGCGGCCGTGCCGCGCCAGGGCGGCGCCGGGAAGTGGCGCCGCTCCGAGCGCAGGCTGGCCGGCGCTATATCGGATGATGCTCAAGGTGTCCTTGGCCCAAGGTGCCCCAGAAGTTCCGCGGGGGCCCCCGCGGCCTCCAGAGCGCTCCTCGCGGGGGTCAGAGGGCCCTGGGGGCTCTAAAATGGCACGAGAAGCCAGAAGCGCATTGGGCCGGGGGCACCCCTGGCAACCCCCGAGTATATTCGGCTACAACCAGCCTTGCCCTCTCAGCGCCACGACTGCCGAGCCACAGACTCGGCTAGAACCAGCTTTGCCTTCTCAGCGGCAGTTTTGACCAGGCCTCTTGACCAACGCCTCGTCGTGCTTGCACATCTCTTGACACTGAGGGGTGAACCCGCATGACTCGTTCCAGCGCTCAGGTAGTCCAGCGCTCAGGTAGTAACATTTTCCAGCTCTCCCCGTCGGCCATACAGCGCGCTCCCATGATCGGGACTTTCGATCCGCAGCTGCTCGCACGGTGCTGCATGTACATTAGCTTTGACCTTTTTCGAGCACAATAAAAAGCGAAAGCAGCCATAACCCCAAACGCTCGGTCTAGGCTTGTACGTCCAGCGCTGTTGCAAAAACCTCCCTCCCTCATCTTTCTGAAGCTATCCCAGTGGTCTGTCCGATTTTTGAAAGCAACCACCTTCATCATCAGCCTCGCCATCATCATCCTACCTGCCATCATCAGCACCACCAGGACGACAAACACCACCATCGGCATCACCATCACCGGCACCACCATCGTCATCTTCACTCGCCGGCGCACGAGGCCACACGATAACGGTCACCATCATGAGCACCACCATCGTCTTCATCACTGCTGGGGAACTTCTGCGTTGTCTGTCCCGCAACCTGAGGTCGCGTTTAAACTTCACTGCGAACCCGCAGTGACCGCGGGAGATACTCCGGGGAGCGATGGCCAAGCCGATCTCGGGCTCTGTGATTCTGCTTCCTGGCTGCACCTTCGAGGCCTTTTGATCCGACCCCTGTGGGCGGGCAGCGCGTTCGCTGGGGCATCGGAGGTTGTGATCCATTCTGTCTCTGTGAACCCCAGGTCCTTTTAGACTTCCGGGATCGTGGAGCCCCAGGGGGCTGCGTGGCGTCTGCGAGCGCCCTTCCGAAAATCACGCTTCAATGCAAGACCATTTTGAAAACAACCCCGGAGCATGCGCCGAGCGCCGCGCAACCTGAGGTCGCATCGGAATTCGTCCATTAGCCGTGCGTCCCACAATGGCCCATCTCAGCGCGCGCGGCATCTGTAAACCATGTGGGCTCGATAGCGGCTCCGGGGTCCAGTCTTGCCGCAGTCAGGGCTGCCCAGTTGGCCCGCGGGGCGGCGACGCTTCTGGCGCGCCATGGCGGAGTCGAGCGTCGAGGAGTTCGCAGTCGACCAGGCGCGCGTGAGCGAGGTTGGGCTCGACGATGACGGGGAGGCCATCAGGCGGTCCCGCATTAGTTGCGCCAACGAGTCGCTGGGTCGCGTGGCTGATCTGCTCTCGGCGACGCGGCCAGGGATGCGGCTGTCCGTGCGCCCTGTTCGTGGAGACGGGCTGTGTTTTTTCCGCGCTGCGGCTGCCGAACTGGGACTTCCAGGCCGCGCGGCTTGGAAGCTGTACAGATGGACGCCGGTGAAGATGATGAGGCAGCGGAACCAGCAATTGTTCGAGGCGCTGCAGCTGGACGAGTACGCCGTGGAGAGGAGGGCCCGCCTGCAGAAGGAGTTGCCAGCGCAGGTGGCCAGTGGCGTCGCGTGGGGCAGTCTCCCCAACTGGAAGGTGGCGCCGCGGGCACGGGGAGGAAGGGGTGCCCATCGCGGAGCCCGGAGATCCAGGAGCACATTTCCCAAATAGTGCTTGCACAGGAGGCACGCGATGCTTTCGAACTCTGAGGGCGGGGCCGTCGGGGCGTTGCCGAGAGGGCGTCTGGGGCCGCGCTTATGCGTTCACTCGGGCGAAGGATTTTTTTGGGGGACTGGTCTGGCTTTCAATGGCGGAGTCGCAGTGACCCCCGCGTTATCTCTTGCCCCCGCCCACTGCAGGTGTTCTACGTGGACATATGCATGGGCCTCCATTCGGAGGACGTGTCGGCAACGCGCCGATATGCAGACGCTGTTGTGATCACGCACTTCCTGGAGGCTTGTGGCGCTCTCGCTCTGTACGTGCCATTCAACGCGTGGAGCCAGGCGGCCATCTTCCCGGACCAGGGGTTGCTGCAGGGACGTGCGCAAATCCCAGTGCTCGATTTTGCTTTTGTCCACTATGACGTCGACGGGTATTCACACTACGATGCGGTGGACGTGGCGACGTCAGGAGCTAACGCTCCGCGACCGTGGGAGCCGTCGACCGCGTGCCGGGGGAAGTTCAGCGACCCGTCGTGTTTCGCTGACGTGGATGCGCTATTCGGCGAGGAGGACGTGGCGGCTTTCTGTCATCAGGTTCTACGTATTCTCGACGACCCTCTGGGAGTGGAGACCGCGCCACCGCTGCCACCTCCGCCGCCGCCGCCGCATCCTGAACCCCGGCCTCCACGCTCGCGCCATGAAGTCGGCGCGGCAGACTCTTCCGCTGGCGCGCCCGCTCGGGCGCCTTCTCCGCCGCCGCCGCATCCTGAGCCGAGGCGTCCGGGCGCTTGCAGTTCACTGAGAGGGAGTGCGGCGGGCGCGAGTTCCGGCAGCAACGCGCGCCCGCAGGCCGCCGACGGGGCGCGGCTGCCGCGCGCCGCGTCAGGGCGTCTCCGACCGCAGGGCGAACGCGAAGAGCATGCCGCTGCAGCCGCGGAGGCCCCCGAGTCTGACTCCGACGCCGACCGGGAGTCATCGCCCTCAGAGCCGGCGTCGGACTCCAATTCCGAGCTGTCGGAGGCCCCTGCCGGGTCAGAGCAGTCCGACGTTGACCACTTGGCCTGCGGCGCCGACGTGGCGCACACGACGCTGGACGTCGCCCACGAAGCAGCTCGGGCTTTCTCTGCATTTCTCCGGCAGGACCCGACGCTTCCTCCGCCGTTCGACCCGTCGGACGCCGCAGACAACATCCAGGAGGTAATGGACGGATTGCAGTGGCCGATCTGCAACTGCGCCGTTCGGCAGTGCCGCTGGACCGGGGAGACGGAAGGGGATTTGCGGCGCCACGTAATCAGCTGCCACCAGGCCTGCCTCCCAGCAGCGTGGAGGCAGGGGTGGAACAAGAGACTCGCTGACAGCGCCGACGATGTCGGCGTCCATGCCGAGGTGCTGGAGGAGCAGGAAGCGTGGATCTGGTCCATCTACTGCCAGGCGGTGGAGGTCCGGGCGCGCACTGGCATGCCAGCTCTCGGCATTTGCAGAGACCGGCGGGCAATTCGCACCATGAGGCAAGTGGCGAACGATGCTTGTTTGTCGTCGCTGGTGTGCTTCTGCTGCGGTCAGATCTACACGAGTGTCGAGGACCCCGAGTCCGCTGGAGTCAGTGAGATTGGATGGACGCCACTGCGCGGGCTCTTGCGCAGTTGTCCGCGTGAGCTCCTGGAGTACGCCTTCGGCTTGGACGCGTTCCTGGCGCACTTCCCGCACCCTGCTCCGGACCACCGCGGGACGCGGTCGCACCACTATCCGACGCAGACAACCGCGTCTTCGCCGTGGGTGCGAACGGTGCGGTGGAATGGTCCGAACGGAAGCCAGAACACCATGCGCTTCCTGTGCTGCCCGGAAGACGTGGTGTGCGACCGTCAGCATGGAGTTGTTGATGAGCTGTGCGAGTCGTGCCGCATACCTCTGTGCTGGCAGTGCCGCGGCATTTTCGCGAAGACGCGAACGGTGCGGGAGCGAATCCCGCGTCCCGCCATCGCCAACGACACCTTTGTCGGGTTCGTGTCGGCATGGTGGGAGAAGCACAAGCCCCGGTGGATCGAGATGGCCGCGGCCACGCCAGTGTGGACGAGTTTGATGGCGTTCTACGTCGAGGGCGATAAGGGCCACCTCATGAACAATCAGGCGAGCTGCGCGAAGTAGCGCGGCACTGCCCCTTCTCTGTTCTTTGCGGACCCCGCCCCCCCAGGAAACTGCAGTGTGGCCGAGTGGCGCACGGGGGGTAGTGGCGCGCTGCTCGCACGGCGAACCCCAGAGGCCATGCATCCGCACAGTCGGTACGCTGTCCGCGGTAATCTGGCCAGCTTCCTGGTGCATTGGGACGACGTCCTGGAGCGCCTGCTCGCCATCACGGAGAGTTCCAGTGCTGCTGCGGCGCTGCCCCACGACGGCGAGACGCTGGCCCACTTGGTTCGCTTCGAGTTCCGGATGAAAGACAAGGACATGTCGAAGCACCTGAAGCACATGCGCCTCCGCGCTCATGTGGTGCTGCAGCTCGGCTGGGAGCTCATCGACCGCGGCCACCCCGCTTTTTGTAGAGATGCTGGCAATCCCATCGCAATCGCCGCTGCCAAGGAGGCGTTTGAAAGGCGCGTGAAGCAGTGCTACCCGTGGCTCGGCACCCCCCAGGACACCGACGGGAAGGTCCCGCCAGCCGTGGACCGGGCGACGGTGGTGGCGGATCCGTCCAGGAGCAGTGTGCAGGATAACAAGCACGCGACTCCGGCGCTGGCCAGCACTGACGTCGCCTCTGTTTTCGACGATGCCAGACCGACCGCCTGCGCGCCCACAGATGCGACGTCCCGGCAAGGGACCGCGGGTCAGCGCCAACAGCGAGCCATGGACGGCGGGCCAGTCGTCCCGTACGTCGCCGACGCGGCCATGTTGGAGCAGTGGAACGGGAAGTACCCCGCGATCGCTTTCCCGCACACGCTGCTGTGGCAGAGCGGGGGGCCAGACTTCACGAGGTCTTGGCGCAACGGTGCCGATGCCGCACATCGGCGCCGCGCGGTGGGGCGGCCCGAGGAAGTGCAAAACCGGCCGTCCATCAGCATGGGGATGTGGCTTGCAGGCGTGAGTCGCCGAGTGGAACACCAGATCCGATCGGACTGGCTCTTCATCCCAGGCATGCGCAATGTCCACTTCCGCTTTTTGGGCATCACCGCGAGGTTGGGGAGCAGAGTCAGGAAGTACAAGGACGAAGACGGATCCGCTTTCACGGAGCGCCTGACCACGGCTGTCCGCGGGTTGCACGACCTGTTGGCGAAGGGGTACTACGGGCCGAACAGGCGGCCAATTGCTGGCAACTAGACGGTGCTGCACATGGCGCATGGCCTGGACACAACCCAGAAACAGATCGTGCACAACATGCGCTCTGTGACGAGCAGCCTTGCAGGCACCCAGGAGCTGCGTCGCTGGATGGGCCACGTATTCCAGTCTGGCGCGATTGGATACGGGCACGGGCTTTTCATCACCATCTCGCCAAATGAGAAGCAGTCCTGCTTGGTGATGCGTCTACACAGAGCACGCCAGGGCGACCCGCTGCTGCGCGCGGGGTGCACAGACGACGCACGGAATGCCATGAGGAAACGATTGGCGTCACGGGAGTGGCCGTCAGTCGGAGAGCGCCGACGCGGAGCTCCCCGATTTCGATTTGCGTCTGTGCGAAGTGGCCAATGATCCTCTCTCGGTCGTTCAGGGCTTCCGCGTCGCCGTGAACGTGATCTTGGGCCGCCTCCTGGGTCTGCGGTTGTGCGCCGAGTGCGGCGTCGCGCGAAGATATCGTAGGCAGCCCCGGTGCTGTTGCACGGACAAGTTCGGCTCCAATTCGCGCCCCATGGGCGGGATTTTCGGGGTTGCTGCAGCTTTGCTTGGCGCCGTCGAGAACCAGCACCTAGGCACGCTCCACTTCCACGGGTTCGTGTACCTCGCGAACATGTTCCAGCACGCACCCTTGACTGAGATCGCGAGGACAATTCGGGAGTCCCCTGGCTTGGCGGACGCGGTTAAGGAGTGGCACGCGTGGGTCCACAGGGAAGAGCACTGGGCCCCCGAGGAGCACCGGGAGAGCCTACCGTCGCTGGAGTCTGAGTGGCGGCAGAATCACCGCGCATCGGAGCACGTAGGTCTGTGTCGGTGGCCCGCGTATGTGGACCATGCCGAGCCGAAGACGAAGTGGGACGAGGGGTGCGATGCCGTTGCCTGCGACGCCGACGCGGCCACCTTCAAGCAGGCTTACGAGGCAGATGCGCAGATGATTTTCTCGAAGGTCCAGCATCACCACCATCCCAACGGGAAGCCGCTCACACACTGCATCAAGAAAGGCTGCAAACACGGCGACAAGTGCAAGCACGGCTTCCCGAAGACCATGCTCATGGCGGCCCCAGATGGACCGAGATTCCGCGTTGTGTGCCCTCAGGTGGCCAGGGAAGTCGGGCTTAAAGTGAACGGGCCGAGGAGTGCGTTGGGCGAGATCGCGGGGCCTCGGAACGACGACTTCCTGAGCGGGACTTGTCCAGCATTGGCGGTGGCATTTCGGAGCAACACGCACACGGCGCCGAACAACCGGCTCCCGCTGATCACAGGCATTACTCACGACCCGAACTGCCTGTGTCGACACGGCTCCAGAGAAGACACAGAAGAAGGGCACCTTCGACGCATCGCATTCGCGGTGCAGCGGTCCATGTCGAACTCCTCGCGGTACATCGGCGGGTACATTTCCAAGGTGCAGCGCGTCGGGAAGAAGGCGCGGGAACTGGCGAAGACCTGCCTGTCCACGCTGGCCGAGCGACTCCATGGGAAGTCCGAGATGCAGCAGACGCTCTACACTGTGCACCGCTGCATCGGGGACTGGGAGGCCAAGGGCGTGGCGCGGACGATCTTCGAGGAGGTGAACTTGGCGCACTTCGCGGACAGGCCGAACCCGCTCGCAGCGGAGTGCATCACGTCGTGCCCTGTCGCCGACTTCTACGCGGGCTGCTTCCTCCAGATCGTGGCCGACGAGACTCGGGCGGGGCGCGCGACGGCGCGGCGCCAGAAGAGGTCCGTGGTGTTCACGGACGCAGGCGAGGTGGCCACTCCGCCGGACGCGACGGCGCGAGCGTACGCCTACCGACCCAATCATGCCGAGTTGAAGACTTTGAGCCCGTACGAGTTCGTCCGCTTGTTCGAGGTGGTACCAACGTACCCGCCACCAAGAGATGCTTCGAAGCCATCGACGGGCCCGACGGAGTGGAAGGCGAATTCGCCGCCGGCCGCGGCTGATGGGCCTCCACGGCCTGGGGTCCATTATGTCGTGAAGCCACCCGCGGAGGGATGCAGGTACTTTGCGCTCGAAGAAGACCCAGACGACATGGAGTTCGCGCACATGTACGTGATTGTACCCCGGGGCGTCCCCGCGCTACCCGTCTTCATCGGGTCCGTCATGCCTCAGCCCGAAATGACGCCTGAGCGCCGCAGCGCCATTTTGTCTGCGTACTTCCGACCATGGACATTGGTGTGCAAGTACGGATCTTCTCGGGGGCCTGTTCCGCTAGCGAAGAATCTGAACTTGCCGCCCAAGCGCCAGCGCTGTGGGAGGAGCGCGCCGAGCTTCCGAGTAGCCCTCAAGCACTACCTTCGCGGCCACATCGTCTCGCCGTCCAACCGCATCCTGTGGGCGAACGTGCTCCGCACCATGACGACGATGCCGGAGAACGCCGACGAGGGCGAGGACGACCAGGACTCGAAGCCGGTGGAGGCGCTACCCGAGAACGCGTTTCCGGTCCTCAGCCCCAGCAGCATCATGGCAGAGTTACGGCGAGTAGACCGAGACGCCGGGGCAGATGCCGCTGGCGAGGACATTGGGAACCTCTCCCATTCGGTGCACAAAGCGCTGGAGCAGAGCATGTCCTTCTGGGACCCGCCGAACAGGGCGCCCACGTTGAACTTGCCACTGCGACAGTCTGCTCTTCGGCATTCCAGTGCAATGCCAGCGGGGGCTCGCGGGAATGCCCAGGAGCCACCGCGGAAGATTGCGCGCTCCAAGATGCGGGAGAAGCTGTACCCTGGCGACGCTGACCTGACCAGCAACATCCAGAGCTGGCGGAGAGGACCGGGGGGGGGCAATCTCGAGACGTGCAGTTGGCAAAAGCACGATCTGGATGCAGTTCGGTCGGGGGCGCCCGATTCGTCTCGCTCTGGAAGAAGATATCGAGGATGGAAACCTCGGCGTTTGAGCTGGCGTGTATCGAACAGAGTTTGTACAGAGCATGTGCAGAATGTGTACACAGCATGTATACTCCAGAACGTCATGTCGTAAGTGGTGAGTAGATCCAAGTATGGGGAAGGTTGATTACAAGCGAGGCTTCGTGTATACACTCAGAAGGATGGCGCTGCGTTTGCTTGCATTGCCTCGGTCGCGCCATGCGTGCTCTGTGGAAGGTGCGCGTACGCGTCTACATGTGCATGCGCGTATAGTGTGTGTATGTATAAACATGGACTTCCCAGATGTATACACGTCTGGGCATGCCAGGCAGGTGGCGCGGCACGTGTGATGTGTAGCAGACAGGGTTGTGCAGCAGTCGTCGGTAAGGTGGGTAGTGTGAAGGGAGGCAAGGCCATGCGCATCCCTGCCCGATCGCAGGACTGCAGACGCACCAGATCACCCCCGACCCGCAGCAGATGAGCATCCTGGACGCCGTCGCCGACAGGTGCGTCCAGGAGGCCCGCGAGCAGGACCAGCTGCGCGGATCGCCATGCTCCCGGCTGTTCGTTCTCGGCCTGCCGGTCTCAGGGAAATCGGAGGTCATCCGGTGGCTGTGCGAGGAGGGCGTGGGGCTGTTCCCCACGTGCATGGGATGGGAACACGAGGTGCACTTCATCAAGACCGCCCCCATGAATTCCATGGCGAGCAACATCGGTGGGCGAACCATCCACAACTTCAGCAAGCTCGGAATCGACCTCATCACGGGAGTCCAGTCCGGCGTCCGGCGGGAAGAAGGACCCGGAGTTGTCGGAGAACATGCTGCACACGAAAATCCAGCACATGCGCTGGCTCATCATCGACGAGGTGGAGAACGTTTCGGTGGAGTTGCTGGGCGCCGTGCACAGGCAGGTGAAGGACTCGACGAGGGACAAGGGAAACCCCTGGGCCGTGGACGCACGCGTTCCAAAACAGTTCGCCATGTTCGGAGGGCTCAACCTGGTGCTGCTCGGGGACTTATGGCAGATACCGCCCGTCAGGAGTCTCAGTATTGCCGCCAACCCATTTGTCAAGAGACCCGCCAACGTTGGCCGCATACTGGAGATGTTCTGGACAGAGGGCTTGCCGCACTCGGTGACTAACCGCTACGCCCTGGCCCAGTCGCACCGCTGCTCAGACGTGTGGTGGAGAAGCTTTCTCGCCGAAGCGCGCGCTGGGAATCTGTCGGACAGGATGTGCGATTTCGTCCACGGCTTCCCCACTGATGTGCCCGGCTCCTGGATGCCCGCAAGCCCCGGCAGCGCCGAGGCCTCGACGGGGCACTTCGGCTGCGGGAAGGCGAAGTGCCGCGCGCTCTGGTCAGTTGAGTGGCCACGGATGTTCGGAGAAGGTCGGGCCTGGGAGGACATGAAATCCCTGGAGTGCGCTGAGTGCAGCGCGGAACGCCATCGGCGCAGCCGCGTCGCCTCTCAGAGCGATGCCAGACAGCGGGAGGTGAGCACGGCGTTCGCGGACGCGCTGTTCGTGCACCCGTACAACGCCCCGAAGAGCAGGAGTCTGACGCTGCGAGCGGCGAATGCGGCAGCCAATGCTGGGAAGCAGCTCCTCTGGGTGGTGGCGCGCGATGTCCCCCTCACTCGGGACGACGCATGCAGGTCGACGGAGTCGCTCTCCCCCGCCAGGCAGAACTGGCTCATGTACCCCGAGAACAAGACTGGCGGAGTTCCGGGTGTGCTGCCGATCTTCGAGGGGATGCGGGCGCGGTTCACCACCACGGAGAATGCGGAGGCGGGAGCCTGCAAGCACTCCTGGGGTACCGAGACGGGCTGGGTCCTCCACCCCGACGACTCGAAGTTGGTGAAAGACCACAGGTCCGAGCCGGAGCTGGTCCTGCAGCACGTGCCCGAGGCGATCATGGTGCAAATTCCCGGGAACACAGCGCCCCGCTTTGGGAATCAGCCCGCGGGCGTCTTCCCCGTGAAGCAGAGGGAGGTGTCCTGGGATCGCAGTCCCGGCTTCAAGGCCATGGTGAAGCGCGCGGGGTCCCCGCTGGTCCCGCACTTCGCCGCCACGGCCCACTGCGTCACCGGCGCCACGCTGCCGCAGGCCATTATCGACCTCCTGGACGCGCGCACGACGCCCCGCGCAGCCATGGTCCCCACGGGCTACGTGGCCATCAGCCGCACCAGGAGGGCTGACGATCTGATCATCACGCAGCCTTTTTCGCCCATGCTTTTCCGCCAGGGGCATCAGACGGGCCCATGGCTCTTGCACTCCCTGACAGCCGGGGAGATGACGACGGAGCAGGCGGAAGCCGGCTGGGCCAAGGCAGAGAAGGAAGCCGCGTCCAGGTCGTCCAAGAAATTGGTGGACGTCACTTTCCAGTGCGCCGACTGCCACCAGCGGAAGAGAGCGGGCAACTTCCCAGGCAGCGGCATGAGAACGAGCGACCCCGTAGAGCACGCCGTGGCGTTGCTGTGCCAGGGCGCGTGGAGGAGGTGCGCCCTGTGCGCGCAGAAGCGGACCTCTGCTGCGGGCGCGCCCGCCGCGGCTGCAGAGCCATTCGCCGCGAAAGGCAGAGACGTGCTCGTCTGCAATCGCTGCAAGGAGACTAAATCGTTAAAGAACTTCAGACGCAGCGAGGTCAATGACTTGACGGGAAGAGGGGCGCTGGACCTTGCCGTTTGCGTCGCTTGCACCCCTGAGAGGCAGCAATTCAACATTATGTCGGAGGGCCGCCTTTTTAAGTGCCGCATCTGCTCGCAGGAGAAGGCAGCGGATCAGTTTGATGCAGCCTTTTTTAAGATGCACAAGAGCGTCAAAGTCGCCGCGTGCACAGAATGTCTCGACGAAAAAGGGAAGCCCCTCTGTCAGGGAGGCTGCGGAGCAAGGCCTCCAGACCGCTTGACGTACAGCACCGGTTTTTGGTGCGAGTCTTGCAAAGTCCCGCCGTGCGCGAGATGTGGCACGACTCCGCGGCCGAAGACGGCCAAGTACAGAGTGTGGAACATGAAAGAGTGGACCTGCGCTCAGTGCCGGGATCCGCGCGGGGGGCTGAAATGCGCCCAGTGCTCGGCAGTGTTTATGCGAGCAGCCGTGAAGAGTTCCCAGCGCGACAAAGCAGACATGCTCTGCCCCGCTTGCAGGCGGGCAGAGTAGGCGCCGCGCTTGCAGGCGGGCAGAGTAGGCGCCGCGCATCCGATCCGAACTGGTCATCGCCGCCGTGGAGAACTGTGGAAAATGTTGGCGTTACATGGCGTGACATGCTCGGCCTCCGCGCGCGTGTGCCGCTCCGGCCTGCCATCCCCGGGGCTTGAGGCGGTGTCCTGGAAGGGCTCATGGGAGCTTCGTGGAAGCCTCCAGGGATCCTCTTGGGGCATCTTTGGGGCCGCCTTGGGGCCTCTCGGGGCTTCTTCTTGCGTCTTGCGCCGTCTTGGGGCGCTCTTGCGCCGCCCAGCCCCTTCGGAGGCCATCTTGGAGGCCTCTCGCGGCCGCCTTGGGGCTCTTTGGGAGTCTCCTTCGCCCGTCTTGGAGACCCCTTGGCCCGTCATGGGGGCCTCTTTTGGCCGTGTCGGGCCCCCTTTGGCCATCTTGGAACCTCCATGGGGGCCTCTTGGGCCGTCTGGGGGTCTCCTTGGAGGCTGGTTGGGCCGTCATGGTCCTCTGAGAGCCGGCAAGGGCGAGAACGCGATAATTATTAAAAAGCCATTGGGAAATTTATGATTTTGGCTCATGGAGGCGCCCTTTGGGATCATTTTGGGGCCCTCTTGGGCCGTCTTGGGGGCCTGACGGGCCCTCTTGGGACCATCTGGGGCCGTCTTGGGGCCGTATTGGGCCGTCTTGGGCCGTCATGGGGCCATCCTGGAACCCCCTTGACGCCTTCTTGGAGTCCCAAGAGGCCGAAGAGGCCGAAATTGTTGATTTTACATCGGTTTTTGTAGGTTTGGGGTCCAGAATGAGGGGGGCCAACTTTTGGTACGGCGCTGTGGCGCGACTCCAGGGGGGGGTTAGGGGGGGAGACATAATAATGTAACAAAACACAATATGTGTCAATTCCGCAATAGAGGCCGAAGAGGCCGAAATTGTTGATTTTACGTAGGTTTTTGTAGGTTTGGGGTCCAGAATGAGGGGGGCCAACTTTTGGTACGGCGCTGTGGCGCGACTCCAGGGGGGGGGTTAGGGGGGGAGACATAATACTGTAACAAAACACAATATGTATCGATTGTGCAATCATTGGACACATGGGATACGTTGCATTAAGGCGTTCGCCGAAAATCGCTACCGCTCAGCACGTCACCTCCGGACGTGGATTCTTGGGCTTGCGCCACACCGCCGACCCCCCGGGGAACTGGCGGTTGTTACGCGTTGCTACTGAGGGCCTCTTGTGGGCTGTTTGGGGGGTTTCTTGGAGCTCGTTTGGGGCTTCGCGGGGCCATTTTCGGAGCTTTTTCGGGGACCTCTTGGGCTGACATTTTCAGTATTCGCCGTGCGAACGCATGGGGAAAGGGGCGAGAACACAACACGAATTAATGAAATCTCTTCGCTCAATACCGCCGCCCGTTGATATGGCATCTGCTGGTTTTTGTCTGTGTGTTCGTTGCCCGAGCTACTGCGACTTCTTGGGCGTGTCATTCGACCGTTGCGTGGGGATTATGATGGTGAAGCAGTTCCCTGGGGGTCGTCTCTCGATGGGGCGAAAAGAGTCGTCGTCAAGATGCTTCTTGGGGGGGCCTCTTGGGGTCTGTTGAGAGGCCGTTCGGGGGCGCCTGGGAGACATGTTTGAAGCCTTCTGGGGCTTCTTTTGGGCCTCCTGGGAGTCTCCTGGGGCCTCTTGGCGACATCTTGGGGCCTCTTGGAGGCCTCTTGGGGCTTCTTTGGGACCTCCTGGGCGCCTTCTGGGACGGAGGGCTCCATTTTTGAGTTCTCGGTATCCCTCCTGAGTCCCTCTTGGGCCCGTCTTGGGGCCTCTTGGTCCGTCTTGGGCGGCACTTGGGCCGTCTTGAGGGCTCTCTTGGGTCGTTTCGGCGCCGTCTTGGTAGCTTCGTGGGCCGTCTTGGAGCGGTCTTGGGGGCCTCTTGGGCCGTCTTGGAGCGTCCGGAAGCCGAAAAAGCCAGAACACAAAAAACATCGAAAAAACCAATGAAAATCAACGTTTTTGGCCTCTTGGGGCTCTCTTCGGAGGCCTCTTGGAAGGCTCTTGGGGCGTCTTGGAGGCCTCTTGGGCTGTCTTGGGGGCCTTTTGGGCCGTCTTGGGGTCATCTTCGGCGTCTTCGAGCGCTCTTTGGGCGACTCGGGGGCCTCTTGGGCAGTCTTGGGGGCCTCTGGGCACTCTGACGCCACTGGGGAGCCAGAGAGGCCCGCACCCAAAGAAAACCATCTCTGAGAGACTTGGTCGGGGCTGCGGTCGGGGTACATATCGCCGGGGGACCCCCAGGGACAGCCCCGCGCGCGCGAACTAGAAATACTGTTAATCACTGTTAACCAGTAACCCGGAGATCTTAGCACGACCCAGGCCCCGTTTGGCCAAGCGAATTAACGAAGACCCTACTGCTCATCAACCGGCCCCCCCTGCCTATTGGAAGCGCCTATGCGGGCGCGAACGTTGAGGCCAGACCTGCCAAGCTATCGACCATGTGCTCCCCGAAATCGTTTGAAAGCCTTTGCGCGCGACGTGGGCATCTTGAAGTCACTTTGGCCGCCTGAGGCCATTAGTGAAACCCTTTTCGGGCCTTCTTGGAGGACGTCTTGGAGGGCTCTTGGGCCGTCTTGGAGGCCATCTTGAGCGTCTGGGAGGCCTCTTGGGCTGTCTTAGGGGCCTCTTGGGGCCGTCTTGGGCCTCTTGGGCGATCTTTGGGGATGCTTAGGCCGTCTCGGGCCGTCGAGAGGCCGAAAAAAGGCAAACGCCATAATCCTGCAAACACCAATGGGAAATCAATGATTTGGGCCTTTTCGGGCCTTCCTGGAGGCCCTCTCGGAGGCCTCTTGGGCCGTCTTGGGCCATCTTAGGGCCATGTTCGGCCGTCTTGGTGGGCTCCTGGTCCGTCTGACGCCGTCGGAACTCTCTGGGCCGACTTCGGGTCCTTGGAATGCTCCAGGGCCGCCTAGGAGGCCATCTTGGGCGTCTTAAAAGGCCTCCTGGGCCGTCTTGGGGGCCTCTTGGGGTCGTCGTGGGGCCCTCTTGGGCCGTTCTGGGGCCATCTTGGAGGCCTCTTGGGCGATCATTGGGCGATCTTTGGGGGCTCTTGGGCCGTCTCGGGCCGTCGGAAGGCCGAAAAGAAGCACATGTCAAAATCCTTCAAAAACCAGTGGCAACTGTCTGTTTTTGGGGTCTCTTACGGCCTTCCTGAAGGCCCTCTTGGAGGCCTCTTGGGCTGTCTTGGGCCAGCTTCGAGCCACCTTTGGCCATCTTGGTGGGCTCCTGGCACGTCTGACGACGTCGGGAGCCGTCTTGGGGGCCTTTCTGGGCCGACTTGGGGCCCTCTTGGGGCGCTTCGGGTGCCAGCTTTTGAAAACAACGGAATTTTGTTTCCTCTCACCACGTTCATCGTCACCCGACTCCCCCTGTCACCTTCTCCATGCTGTTGCTGCCGCGATGGCTCCCCGTCCCCACACTTTCATCATTATCCTGCCCGTTGTTCTGCCCCCGTTCTTCTTCAAGCCTGGGGCGCCAATCCTCGTCCTGTCGATCGCTGTCCTCTGAGTCGCGCAACGTGCACGCATCCCATGTAGCTTGCACAACAAATCGCTGCGCCTGCACTGTTTGGCCTGCGTTCTTTCCACTCGATGCAACTTGGTTGGGTACGTCGCAGGGTAGTTGGTTCACGTTTCCCTGGCAAGCTCCCGCTGCCATCACGGCGCTTCCTTCTGGAAATCCCTTATGATAGAGATGGACATCAAGTTGATTTCATGCGTGGGGGTTTGCGACTTGAATTTGATTGAAGTGGTTTTCGACTTGATTTTCATAGTGGTGGCGCCGTGGCTGTTTTTACGAAGCAAATGATTTTGCAATTCTGCTTCTGCAGGAGTCGGCGCGCAATTCAGTTTAGATTGATGGATGACATTACACATGGGGCATTCCAGAAAAGGCCTCGCCTTCGAGGATAGAAGGAGTTTCCATGTCTTCCGCGGCGGAAGGCGGCGGAAAAGGGCGTTGGAAGGCGGCGGAAGTAAAATGAGGGCGGCTCCGCCGGCGGAAGCCGGCGGAAGCAATAGATGGGCCCCCAAGAGATGACAACAGTTTTGGGTTAAGGGTTTCCTGAATTGACCACGTGCCACAAACGCTACACGTCTGTTAACACACAGCAGAACATTTGGTTTGGTAGGATCGCACGAGCGGCGTGTCCCCCCCCCCCCTCCCCAGACGAAGGGCGGCTCTGCGCGAGGGCGCGGGCCTTCTGGCGGCGAAGGGGCCCCTCATGGGCCAGTCGGCGGCGTGCTCGCAGGACTGCAGCTGCGCAGGCGGGCCGGCGGGACTTTGGGTAGGTGGATCTCTCAAGCTTTCCGCCGCCTCTGGCGGTGTGCGTTGCGAGCAGGAACGCAGCAAAGCCACAGGAGAGCGCGGCATTGACAGTGCAGCTCCGCACACGTGACAAATGTTGACGAGCAGGAACGCAGCAAAGCCCCAGGAGAGCGAGGCATTGACAGTGTGGCTCAACATTGACACGGTGGTGGCCGGGGAGCCCCCGCGACATGTCCACGCGCCGAGGGTGTGCGCTTTTGATCAGGCTTCGGGCTACGCTGGAGGAGCTGGAGGAAAAAGCGGCCTACGCTTGCACGCAGACAGCCCCCACAGACTCCCAGGTATCGGGGAACCAATGGTGACATAAACATGAAGCCGCGCGGATGTCTGGGATCTGCGCTGGGCCCCCCCCTGGAGGCGCTTGCGGTACCGTCCCTGGCGCGCTCGCGCCGGGCAGGAGGGTTTCCAGCGCCGATCCAAGAGATGTGCGCTGAGCTCCGGAAGCTTATGTTTCTGCCGCCGTTTACTCTTCTAAGGTAGGCCCAGCTGGCCTCAAGAGGACCCCCGAGTAGTGCCAGCTGGCCTCGATAGGCTTCTCGAGCAGTCCTGGGCGGTCTCAACGCCCGAAGCTTGGGGCGCGGAGCGCTCTGGGTGCTCCGCCGGAGACGGCGCCAGGGTGTTGAGACCACCCCGGACTACTCGTGGGGGCCTGTTGAGGCCAGCTGGGACTATTCGAGAGCCTGTTGAGGCCAGGTACCTTCCCTCACCTTACCCCGCGGAGAAAAAGCTCAGATATCCGACGGTATACTTCTTCGGCTGCGGCCCTGTTCCCTCAATGATTACCTCTGGGGCCCACTGTTGGGCCCGTGGGGCCTTCAAAAATTGACTGGAGGTCCATATTACCCCAAGTTGGACTCAAGCTCCACTCAAGCTTGATTCAAGTTCGACTCAATGTCGTCTCAAATGGACAGGTGTTCAGCGCAGCATCGACGCACGAGTGGAGCGACTGGCTCCAGGAAGGACCCCAGAGCGAGCATCTAACCTCTCTGGAAACCCCAACTGAGCGATGCAACGGAAAAGGTGGTCGACTGCGCCGACATGGGCTCGTAGGCTGCCCACGTAAGGTCGTGCTGCTCGTCTCCAGTGCAGCGTGCCGCGCTGGCGGCCCGCGGAGGCTGCGGCGTAAGGTCGCCGTGCCACCTCGCGCAAGAACCGCCTCTCTTCGTCATTAATCTGGAGTCGTGGCCCCGCGATTATCCCGCGGCGCGTTGGATGTGGGCGTGCCCCGCCCGCTCGGGGCGGGAAGTGGCAGAGGCCACGTCCAGTCGCACCGCGGGGCCCGGGGCCCTCGTGGGCCGCGCCTCCAGATCGGTGCATGTGGATCGGAGGGCAGCGACCGAGCGACGCAAAGAACAAGGGGCCGTCTGCGCCGACACTCGTGAGCTGCCCGCGTGAGGTCGTGCGTAAGCTCCGATGTGGCGTGTTGCGCTGGCGCCCCGCGCAATCCGCTGCGTAAGTTCGCCATGGCATCTCGCGTGGGACTCCATTTCTCCGTCACGCACGTATGCACGTAGGCCGATCCTGGCAAGGCCGATCCTGGGCCCAGGATCGGTGTATATGCCGCCCTGCCCTGAGCCAAGAGGGCGTATACACCGATCCTGGGCCCAGGGTGCGCCTGGCCAGGATCGATGTGGGTGTATACTCGGCGTCCCCCAGTGGAGAAGCCCCCAGCTTGGACGGGGGAATCAGGTTGGACGAAGGAGGTGGGCAGGTCATTGACTCACACATGAGAACTAGTACGCGAGTCTCGTCTTGGACGAGATCACGACATGGTACAGGCGGCCTTCTCAGACCTCGCCACCTGGGGCCGAGGCCCTCCTCCCAGCTTCGAGGAGGACGCGCAAGGAGGAAGTGGAGGAGGATGACGAGGAGGAACATGAGGACAAGGAGGAGCAGGAAGAGCAGGAGGAGCAGGATGAGGGGGAGGACGACGATGGGGAGTAAGAGGAGGAACGAGCGAGGAGGAGGAGGAGGAGGAGGAGGAGAGGGAGGAGGAGGACATGAGGAGGAGGGAAGGAGGAGAGATTAGGAGGAGGAGTGAAGGAGAGGCGGAGGAGGAGAGGAGGAGGGGGGGAAGAGCAGGCGCAGGGGCGCATCGAAGAGCAGCAGGAATGAGCAAAATAATCAAAAGGAGAAGTGGCGCGGGAGAAGCATGAGAGCAGGAGGAAGAAGAGTCGCAGGCGGAGAGACATGAGCAGAGAGGGTAGGGTCGATGAGGAGGCGGAGAGAAAAGGCGGAGGAGAGGAAGGTAGGGAGGGGGAGGAGGAGGAGGGAGGAGGAGGGATTGGGCTGAGTAGGATAAGAGGAGACTATATAGATAGGAGAGGAATTATGGTAGGCATACGGATGAGGGTGCATGAGGAGGCGTAGATGAGGAGGCGGCGAGAGGAGTGGAGAGAGTAGGAGGCGAAGCGGAGGCGAGGAGGAGGAGTAGGAGGAGGAGGAGATGATTGACGAGGACGAGGAGGAGAGGCCTGTGAGGGAGGACCATAGGAGTAGGAGTAGGAGGGGAGGAGGAGGAGGAGGAGGAGGATGAGAGGAGGAAGCGGAGAGGAGGAGGAGACTGCGTAGCGGCCAGGATAGGCGAACGACGAGGCGTAGTGAGAGGAGTCGGATCAGTAGAAAGATGCAGGAGACCTGCGGCACCTGGCGCATGCACGATGATTGAGGCGAGGCTCATCTTGGGAGGATAGGAGGAGGAGCAGGAGGAGCAGGAGGAGGATGAGAAGGAGGTGGAGCAGGAGGAGCATGAGGAAGGAGCGGGGAGCGAGGAGGAGGAGGAGGAGGAGGAGGAGGAACGAGCGACGTGCGAGTAGAAGCAGGAGGACAGGGAGGGAGAAGGGACCGAGGAGCGAGGGACGGGTATAGCTGGGAAGCGGGAGCGAGGTCTTTGAGTCCAGGGGGGCGCTTGGAGGAGAGCGGTGGGAATGGAGGACCAGCGCGGTGGGGTGAAGGGTGGGCCATCCGTGCCGAGCACCTGGAGGCGTCGCGTCGCAAAGCGAACGGAACGGCCAGCGCTGCAGATTCGGACCCGTCGGGAGCCTTGAGACATGGGTCAATGCAAACGGGGGACGGCCAGGGACCCTGACCTCGCAGCATCCTGCAGCGCCAGGGCTGCATTGACCCAGGCAAGCGCGCAGAATCCCGCAGGATCCTGCAGGATTTTGCAGGATCCTGCAAGGCCTGACTGGCTATGGTTTGCACTGGCCCGGCTCAGTAGATCCCCGATCGTCGGAGCAGCTTTAAGGCTCCATAGTTCGTGTCTGCTGGTTTTTTTTTATCGCTTCGCTCATTCCGCCGGCCCTGGAGCGCTATTTGGGGCCTCTTGGGGCCGTCTTGGGGGCCTCTTGGGGGCTTCTTGGGAGCGTCTTGTGGCTCCTTGGCGGCGTCTTGGGCTCCCCTGGGGCCTCTTAGGGGGCTCTTGGGGGCCCCTTGGGGCGGGAGGGGGGGTAGTCGATTGCAGCCACCCCCTCGGAGGCCACGATCCTCGTGAGGGGTAGCAAAAAATAGCCTCCCCCCTGGGGATCGCCCGGGACCCAGCCAGGACCCGGCCAGGGATCGGCCAGGGCACTTTTCGTCCGGGGGCCCCCAAGGGCCTCCCCGCGCGCGCGAACTAGAAAGATTGTTAAGTAGTTACCGGAGATCTTGGCACGCCTCTTGCCCGTTGGGCCGGCGAATTCAGGCTCGCATGGCATACGTGGATTGCGTTGCCACACCAGTGAAGCGAAGTGAGGGAGGAGGAGGAGCGAGGAGCGAGGAGGAACAGGAGCGAGGAGCGAGGAGCGTTCTGGAATCAGAGAGCTCCAGGGATCATCCGACGACCTCGGTCTCCCCAAATGCGACTGGGGGTGGACTCCCAGACTGGAGCCGCTGGGCCGCCTTGGCCTGGAGACAGACTCCACCTGATTCGCTGCAAGTGTTCGTGCCCTCTCTTGGTGGGGGAGGCTGAACGCTGGTTAATTAACTGTCTTGGGTCGACTGGGGCCGATCGGCCACGAGAGAAGAAGTAGAGCGAACACTTAGGCCAGTGAGACAAGACGGTAGGCGAGGGAGGAGGGAGGAGGGAGGAAAAGGAGGAGCGAGGTGGATAAGCGAAGAGCGTGGATCGGGGGAGGACGGGGGGAGGAGGAGGGGTGTATCGTAGCATCGGGTCCCGAAGCCATGTCAAACAACAGGGGCATCTTTGGCCGTCTCAATCCTTGGGAAGGCCCACGGTCAAGCTGACTCGGGGGGCGCCGGGAGGCGACGAGTGGCTTGCCGTGCAGAAGGGCGCCGCGCTGGGGGCGAACGGGGTGCCGTCCTTCCTGAGGGACCCCGGGCGCCCCCGCCCGGCATTGTCGTCGTCGACGGCGACGTCGACGTGGACACCGCCGTCGATGTCGTTGTCGTCGTCACGGTCACAGTCACCAGCACAGTCGTCGGCGTCGGCGTCGTCGTCGTCGACGTCGTCAATGTCGTCGTCGTCGTCGTCGTCGTCGTCGTCGTCGTCGTCGTCGTCGTCGTCGTCGTCGTCGTCGTCAGAGTGACCGCAGGGAAATGGCCAGGCAGAGAGCGGGGCAGGGATGGAGCGACGACAGAGCAGCAGCGTCCTGCCACTGGAAGGTCTGGCGCAGACCATGCAAGTCAAGATGTTTTTTTGAATTTCCTCCTTGTCCTCCTCCTCCTCCTCCTCATTCACTGCCTCCTCCTCCTCCTCCTCCTCCTCCTCCTCATTCACTGCCTCCTCGACATCATGAATCCCCCCGACCTGCCTAGGCAATGGTAACATGAGCTACGTCGGCCGCATCTGCATTCCTGTGGAATTGGTTGGCTGCGTTGGGAGACGCACGCTGATGTGTGAAGCGGGCAGTCGACTACAGCTACACGACACCAGATGTACGACATCACCGGCCGATCCAGTTTTCTCTGTCAGATTTGAAGGTGCGCAACGACCATTGCCACGGCGATCGCCACGGCCAAATCGAAAATCACCGTTCTGCTGTCTGGCACAAGGCCACAAGCGGAGCGAAGTCTTTGCTGAAGTGGAGCGATTTTGGCAACTAGGCTACAAGGGTTTCAATGATTTGGAGCAACCGCATGATCTTGGGGAACGGAATCAAAACTTCGCGGACATCGTGAGTAAATCATTCGTGGCACTGTTGCACGCCAGTGTTCAGTTTTCTGAAAAGCGCAGCGAACAGGCTGAAACGTTGTGGGTGTTAGCGTGCAGACGAGGACCACGGCAGCAACAGTGAGTTGCAGCGGACAGCGTCACATTCGAGCCGTTTTATCTAAAACAGTTCAGCATGTCAGCACGGAGTGATTACACGAACCGCCTCTATTGGGACGCCACTGCTGTGAGACGGGGTAAGGAGACGCACAACACAGGAAACTATGATTACGGATGCCTAGCACAGCGACTTCCACGTGCAACGGAAAGCGAGGACGGCGACAAAGACAGTTTGCGGCCCTCCCCACATCTACAGCGAACGCAGCTGGATATTGCGCACTCGTGCGGTTGTCCAGCGCGCAGGACGAATTCCCAGCCAAACAACCAAGTATTGATGACTGTGTACGAGAAGATAAACGTGAGCAGCGTGTACATCGAGCAACTGAGGATGCCGTGTTCTGATTTTGTGAGGGTTGCAGCGGAAGCGGCATGCACAAGACGACCGGGAGGTTGAAGCTATGGAGGGGTTACCATCTTGGTCTGTGTTTGTTGACGCGCCCCGCGGAGTCATGAAATCGAAGTGAATCAACACCAGGCGCCTTCAGGCCCAGGCTGGCATCGGATAGTTTCGGAGCGTATATCATCGAGTTCGAGATGCCAGATGCCACCCAAGGATTCTCAACTTGTTTGTCTTGTCTCGCATGCTGCAGCGTTTTCCATTGGTATGGCGCCATGGCGACCTGAAGAATGAATTCGTGGATGATTAAACTCAAGGGGGAGACATTCGGCCATTGGTGTGCGACTGATGTCCCCGAACAGGCTCCAAGCGGCTCGCGTATCACACTCGGTCAGGCTTCACGATGCGACCAACGCCTTCTTCAGTTTATTCATGGGGATGTGGTTGCAATAGCCCCCACGTGGCATGCCTAGCAAGATTTGTAGCAGTTTGCTACGGACAGAGCGACGAAAGGCGCTTTCCTCTTTTAGGACGAGTCTGGCACGTTCTGGTTGCGGCGACCGGCTTGCGGAAACATGTTTACAGGCGGCGTCGGCGCGACCTTGGTAATTGCCAGTCTTCCCAGCCCGCCGCTGCAGGCCGAGATAGCGGACCTCTACGTCAATGAGCAATGGCATGTCGCAGTGGAAGCCGAACCACCCTGGAGCGCCAGCCTCTCGCAGCACATGGGGCGAGCTGTAGTCGTTGATAATCCAGCATGCAAGATCCTGAAGGGCAGCGTATTCGGATTCAGTGTAGTTATAGGCTTGATCTGGGGGGCAAGCTTGAAAACGCTGCTGTAGAACGTGGAGCGAGGAAGGTGGGGCATGACCGAACACGGGCCCGCTGGATAGTGTAGCTTCGTTTCGAGGTGGAGGGGCGCGCATAGCTGCGCGCAGCATCCGCGAGCACAGCGCGAGCAAGGACGGACGTGCACTGCATCGCGCGCGATGCCTCGGTGGATTACAAGCAAGGATATTTGCTTTGGAGCCTGAGCTGGACAAGCGGTTGCGAGCTCCACAAGCTTGCTGCTCATGGGGACAAGAGTGCCCCGGGGATGTTCTGCGTCGAGCGGTCCATGGCGAATGGATTCTTAGTGGAGGTTGCGGCCGGCGCCTCGGGGGTGCGCGCGACGGGTTGCGAGTGGCCCGCCAGCGCCGATCTTGCGACCGGAATCTCGCGCCGCGTGAAATTTCCGCTGCGCGCGAGCGTCGGGCTATCGTCGGCGGCGCTGCTGCCTGGAAAGAGGGCGCGCGGCGCGCCCGTGCCGCACTAGGGCGCGAGGCGCTAAAGCAGCCCCGCCTCGCCCCCCTCGCCGTTGGGCCCGGGGCCGGGCGAAGCGAGCTGCCCCCGGCGATGGCGCAAGTCAGAGATCAACGCAGTCAGCTCGTTACCGCATGCGTTGGATGGCGCGATCTTGACGGGGGGGCGCGATCGGGGGGCGGGGGCGCCGGGCCTCGCGCCCGCCCCTGGGCCGTCCAGTTACATGGGGGGCCTGGAGACGTTGAAGGAGGTGGTGGCACGGGGGGCGACGCGGGGTGCGAGAGGGGGCCCGCGGGGCATATCAGTCGGGTTCTGGCGACTTCACACGGGTAGACTGCAGCGAGGTCAGAGTTGAATTCGTCGCGAGCAAGGGCCTCAACGTGCCAGGGCAGGCCGCGCCAGGCGGGCTGCGCGCAAGCACGATGACACCTAGCACGGCCTCCAAAGCACATGCTCACCAAGCCCATGGCCGACGCCATTGGGGGAAGTCGCTACCAGCTACGCGCGGGGCCTGCCCCGACCAAAGCGAGCGCGCGCGCGCTGCGCGATGGCGTCTTTTCGACGCGGAGGCTGCAATGGAACGCGTGGCCGTCTGTCTTACGACGCAGTTTTGCCCTTGCCGCAGAAGTAGATATATGCGCGAGGCGATCCCCCCGACGCCGTGGCTTGTCGGATCTGCAACGAAGAGTTTGTCGTCGTTGCGCTCTGGTCCAAGAGCTGCAAAGATCGCCCGTCGCCGCGCACCGTGACATGTGCAAGCAGAGCACGGGGAAGCATTGCGGGCGAAGCTCTACGACGACAACTGGGGCCCAGTGCCCAATGGCAGAGGGCATGGGGACAGACGGGGCGCAAATGCGCGAAAGACGCGGCCCCTGCGAAGCATGTCTCGGAGTTTCGCCGTTGACGGAGGCGACTCAAAGAGGACGAAGCATGGCGTCGGCCATTCGGGGGACATGGGCGACGCGACGACGATGGCAACTGGAGGCGCGGGCCAGGACCCCGGGGCGCAAGGCCGCGAGCACGGCCTCGACGCACCGATCGCATCAAATTTTCGCGGGCGTCAACGAGCCGCGCGCAGGGCGCGCCAAGTCAGGGGGGCGGGCGCCGCGAATAATCTCGGACCGCCAGTTTGCCAGGATCTCCACGCCGTTCTCGCCGCGCCATGCAGCTGGCAATGCAGGGGCGAACCGGGGGGGGTGCAAAGGCCGAAACTCGCTGCCGCGGGCGTCGCGAAGGCGGTGGAAGCAGCAAGCCCCGACGCAGCGGCACTTGGGGCGCAAGAGGCGGCATCGCCCCCGACTTCCGACCAAACGAGCAAGCCCTAGTCACGCCACAGGTGCCCGACGACGAGAACCTCCTCGACGAAGATGGGCTTGAGGCCCTGCGGCTCCGGGCCATCCTCCACGCCAGATCGACCCCCTTGAGGTGCTGGCGGCGTTCTTCCAGCAGAAAGGCAAGCATTCGAACGTCGAACAGATCGTGGCTGAGCTGGCGGTCGTCTTGCCGCGCGCGCAGGTTGTCTGCCCGCTCCGTTCCTCGTCGCATTTCACCCCCTGGACTTCCCGGGCGCCCCTGGCCAGGGTTGCTCCTGAGGCTTCGATGCGCTTCTCTCTTTGTTTTGAAACTGCGCATTCTGGCCCCCGAAAGCGCCTCGAAGGAAGCGCGCGTCACATTCAAGTTCCCGTGCCCCTTGGGCGCGGGATGTGATCGGCAGCCCCGCCCCCCGCTAGTTTTTTATGCCGGGGTGCTGGAGCGGTTCCTCTTCAGCGGGCGCGAACGGGGCGATGTCGCGCGGGCCACCTGTTCGCGCCCCCCTGTCTCTGCCTCGAGGCGCCGCCCCTTTCGCCCGCCAGTGGAGTTGATCTGCCATGGATTGATCCTCGAGCGTGGTGCGAGATCAGCGATCAGCTGAACTTCCTCCGCCCCCTCGTTTCTGCGCGCCCTGTCCGCTCTAACGGCCGGGCCCCCGCGCGGGCAGAGAAGCGCTGCATCTGCCTCGCGCGCGGCTATCAGAGCTAGCGCGTAGAGGAAAAACGCAGCGTCGCCCTCCTGCTTTGCATGGGAACGTATCGCATTGACATTGAACTGGGCGTGAGATCGAGCGAGCGTCCTCCTCGCCCCCCAGTCCTCCTCGCCCTTCTCCTCTCCTCCTCGACCTCTTTGTCCTCGTCCATCCAACGAGTCGACCCCCGCCCCCCCTCATCCAACCCGATGTTCAGCGCAGGGCTGAGGTTGCAGGAGATTGCCTCGCGCCGCGGAAGCGCGGGCGCGCAGGGGCACAGGCCACCCATCGGATGGTAGATGAAGCGTTGCAGAAGAATATTGGCACGACATTGGCATTGGAGGCGGAGGCGGGCACAGGCGAGGACGCCAACGGACCCACTGGGCGCGCGATACTATTCGGAAGTACGTTTCAGGAGCAGCATGTGTGTCAGGCATGGGCGAGCCCACCCGGTGCTGCTGGCCGCGCCCTGGCGGTTCGGTTCCGCCGAGGACCCCGGGGCATGGCGGCCGTCGCCGCGCATTTCCCGCCGCGGCCCCGCCGCGCTCGATCGGTCCAAAACTACGCGGCTACGGCGCAGCCACTGACGCAAAGGCACGAGCGCATTTTGCAGCAGTTGCCATGCATATGCACCCGGCTGACGTGAGTAATGGAGTTGGGAACAGCAGAGCACCGGGGCAATTGCAGAGGATCGGGCCCCAGTCGCTGGCGCCAGGTCGAGCGCGAGAGCAGCGGCGCGACGGGGCAAGTCAACGACTCGCCAAGTCAACGAACGCCAAATCAAGTCAATGAACGCCAGCAAATGTTCGGGAAGAGTTCCCGCAGCGCCATGCTGGAGCACGCGCATTATGGGGCCAAGGGGCACAGCAGTTGTATCGTCTGTCTGTTTGCCCTAGATGGCATGGTAGATATGGCGCATGAGTTTTCTCCGCCATTCAGTATGGGGGCAGAGCGTCAGGCGGTCAGGTGGGTCCCGCCGAAAGATCACGTGCCGGTCTATGTGGAGTTGCATGGCATGCAAGCGTTCGACGCTTCGGGGCCGCCTTCTTTGCGCAAGATGGGATGGAACCATGGCGACCTTACGCAGTGTCTGCGCAAGTGTCATCGCCGAGGCGGTGTCTCAGAAGCAGTAAAGAACGGCCGACCGGAGAGAGGGGATTCGTGGAGGGCGCTGCTCACGCGTGGATGGCCCGACGAGTGGTTCAAGCACCTGGATGGTATTCTCGTGGTGAAGGGGCAGCAGATGTTTGGACACGTCGTACTTAATGATTTATCTTGCAGGCCAGAAGCCGCGGTGCGAGCTGAACTACTACGAGAGCGAGCACGACTTCGGCGGTCGCGGACGGGCTTGGGAGAGGTTCCCAGAAAGCTGATCGAGCGCGAGCTGACGCTGAAGGAGGTAAGTCAGCGACTGCGCAGAGAGCGACAGAGATATGAACGGCAACGGCGCAGGGCGCCATTGGATGAGATCGATGAGGCGTGGCGGGCCCGTCGACTGGCAGAAGCGATGCGTCTATCGCGGCAGGCGGCGAGGCGCCGCTTTGCCCCGAGGCCCGGCTTCTGCGGGGCGGCCATTTCTCCGGGCAGGGGCCGATGACCCACTGGGGGCGGAAGGGCAGCGAGGGCGGCATATCGGCCTACGAGGTCGACCTGGATGACTGGCTGGTCGCTCACCCCGCGGGCGTCTCACCTTGCGTCGCGCACGATGAATGCGAATCGGCGCAGAAAGACCAATGGATAACTACGACTTGCTTCAGAAGAGCAAGCAATATACGAATCGTGCAGAGGCATGGCTGATGCGCCTGAACCCTGAGGAGAACATAGAGAGCAAGGGATTTGGAGTCGGGTGCCAGAGGGCAGTTCCTGAGATGAAGCTATTTGGGAAGATGCTTGAGGGAGGTCTTCGACTCGCTCGGGCTACGAATCGCATTCCGCTGAGGTGGTGCATGAGTGCGGGGGGCCCAACCTGAGAAACAAAAAAAAATCATTATCTATCTATCTATCTATCTATCTACCTATCTATATATCTATCTATCTATCTATCGATCGATCTATCTATCTATCTACCTATCTTTCTATATATCTATCTATCTATCTATCAATCAATTTTATATACATATATATAATGAACCTTCTACCTGGACCGGCGGGCCGCAGGGCGGTCCGCGTGCTACCGGCGATCGGAAAAAAAGTATTGCAATCGGGCCGCCTTCGGGCTCCCCCCGTGGCGGCGGGGCGCGGTTTCTGCGAGGATGGAAGGCGCGAGGGTGCGACATTGGTCGCGCAGCTTCTCTGCTGGCGCCTTCGACGCGCAGTCCACTCG
Source organism: Prorocentrum cordatum (assembly GCA_963575745.1). Classification (NCBI taxonomy): domain Eukaryota; class Dinophyceae; order Prorocentrales; family Prorocentraceae; genus Prorocentrum; species Prorocentrum cordatum. The sequence goes on along the minus strand of CAUYUJ010013025.1, from coordinate 21,669 downwards.
TTCGCCTGCACATTCGGATGCGAGCAACGCCTTCGCGAGCTGGGCCTGGGAGGAGTGGGGCCAAACTGCAGGGTTGCACGCCGAAAATGAGGGCGTGGATTTGCGCGTCCAGCGTTCTCGTTAAAGCTTCATCTGGCTAGAGACAGCGGAGGGCGGGGCGCCCGTCGAGACGCGCGGGGGGTGGGGGGGCGGGGCGACGGGGAGCCCGTGCGTCGTGGAGATCTTCGGGGGCACCTTCTCGAGGATCATCTTGCAGTGGCTTCACCGATTGAGAGAATGTGATTGGTCAGCATCTGGTCTTGTGGCTAGGTGGCAAGATTTCCGAGCCGGCGTCGGGGGCTGCCTGGGCGCCGATGACGTTTTCCGCCCTCGCGCGCCGCAGCAGACTGATGAGGTATTCTCGGAGGAGTTGGAGGAGATCGATCAAGCGCAAGACTCGTCCAAACAGGAGTTTCAGCTGCGCTTTCAGGGGCCAGGACCCGCTGCCATCGGTGGCGATGGAGAGCCGTCGCAGCGTTCAAGCCACTGCTGAATCATGCTATGCATTGGGGCAAATCCGGCCCCTGGAGCTTGCGTTCCGCTGGGAGCGGGCCCTGTTCCTTTGCTTGGTGCAGAACGAGGCCTGGGCGGGATTGGAACCGCTGCTGCTCACGGCCCGTCATCATCGAGAACTCGACTCGCTTCTAGCTCGGCGCGGGAGGAGGGCGCCACATGTGAAGGTGGTGAGAGAGTGGAGAGGGTCGCGTCCGATCGTGGTCCAACAAACGCGGAATGCAGCGTTGGCGCCTCGCTTGTCCAGAGACGGAGTTGCTGGTCAATCGCCGCGGGTGGCATCGCAGCTGGGCCTTATCCCCCTCCAACCGCGCGCGGGAGCTACGTTCGACGTTCGGGCCCCTGGGGCTGGGTGAGGGGGGTGCGCCATTATCGCGCGGCAGACGGCCTCTGGTTCTTACGTCGTTAGCGGCTCCGTGGCTCCGTTAGATGCAGGCCGATTTCTTCCGGGCGTTAGAATTTCTTCGCGGGGGGGGGGGGGGCCGCGCGCGCGGTTCACTCGCTGCCTCGGCGACGAGGCGCAGGCAGGGTATCGCGAGTCCTGGGTTCGCGCTGGCTTTGCGGCGACTCGGGCACGAGAGCCGGCAATGGCAATTCCCCCCTCGGACTACTTGGAGGCAGGTTCGGAGGGCGAGAAGCCTGTGGAGCATCCCTGGCATGGCGAGCGGGCACTAAATAAGGGGCAGCGTGGTGGGGGCGAGTTTCAGACGAACGCGCAAGTGCAGAAATTATTTTCGACCCGGACCCCCGCGAACGCCTGCATCACATGTGGGGGGGCTTTCGCTCGCCGGCTCAACGCGCGCAAGCGCCTCCAGAGGGCCCTCAATGGTGGGGGGTGCCCCGCAATCGGCTCGGCTGCAGTCTCGGGCCCCCCCCCCTCCCCCCCTAACTGTGGCATTAGGGTCTGCGGGCAGGTGCCGCGCCAGCGACGTTGACAATCCCTGCGGCCACCTGGCTGAACGTCATCTACTGGTTGGAGTTGGCACTTCCATATCAGAGCCTGCGCGCGACGGGTCGGGCCGAGCTGAGGCGCCTCACGGCGACGGCCCCGTCGCAGGGGGAGCAGAATATGGCCCTGCCCGAGCCCGCTCAGCTGCGAGGGCCCGTCGCAAGGACCAATGCCAAAACAGGGCGAAGCGGCGTCGAGGAGGAGGCGCGCGGGGCAGCCAGCGGCCGCAACGCGTTGCACAACCTGGCGATCATCCTCGCCTCGCCATGCTCGTCCTGACCGACAGTCGCGCGCTGACGGAGCTGACCAGCATGGCGCGCCGCACCTTCGACGTAAGAGCCATGAACGAGACGGCGGGATCGGGCGGCAACGATGGCTCGCAGGAGCTCAAGAGGCGCCACAAGCAAGAGAAACAGTAAACTTCGCCACCAGGGGCCCGCCGTTCGCCACAATATTCACGACGGCGATGCGCTGGGCGGCGCCGCTACACAACAAGGAGGGAGTACCGCGGGAGATGTGTATGCAACCGCTGAAGCAGCTATACACATATCACCTGGCGACCATGTCGGCAACGGGAGAGGGATTGCTGGCGTTGCGCTGGCAGTGGAGGCGCAACAAGTCCACGGCGGGGGAGAAGCCCCGCGGCAGACTGATCTACGCGCTGATCCACTACTACTACTACTACCACTACTACTACTACGACTACTACTACTACTACTACTACTACTACTACTACTACTACTACTACTACTACCACCACTACTACTACTACTAATACTACTACTACTACTACTACTACTACTATTACTACTACTACTACTACTACTACTACTACTACTACTACTACACAACTAATAACACCTAACTCCTACTCCTACTCCTACACCAACTCCTACTCTACTCCTACTAACTACACTACTACTACGTACTAAACTACTACTACTACTAAACTAACTACTAGAACGACTAACTACGGCTACTACGAACTACTACGACTACTACTACTAACTACTACGACTACTACTACTAACTACTACTAACTACTACTACTACTACCACCACTACTACCACTACTACTACTACTACTACTACTACTACTACTACTACGACTACTACTACTACTACTACTACTACTACTACTACTACTACTACAACTACTACTACCACTACTACTACTGCTACGACGACTACTACTACTACTACTACTACTACCACCACTACTACTACGACTACGACTGTTAGTATTATTATGAAATGTATGTTTGTCATGATTGTTCGCCTTCTTTTTCGAAACGTGTCCCCCTTTGTCCGCGCACGTGATTCGGGCATTTAAGTTCACGATGCCCGTCCCATATCAGCCAGAAAGGTGCGCGTCCGAGCAAACATATCGATGTAATTGGATACGGACAAATGTAACCGACCACGCACCCGAAATTGTGAACGACGATGTAATGCGACCGAACTTGCAGCCGAAACTGAAGAGCGTTTTGGCATCGAACATTAAATGGGTCACACTCGGGCGCGGCTGGAGAAACTTCAGGGCGCCAGTTTCGGTCAGATTGTTTTTTTTCTTTCGGGCCCAGCTTCGGTCACTACCCCTCCCTGATAGAAACGAGGTTGCGTGATGATTTGCCCCCCCCCTCCCCCCCCCCTCGGACGACCCCGAAGGTTTTTTTTTGTTTCTTCTTATTTTTTTCCCCTCGCAGCGCGCACAGCGGCGTCGGCGCCGCCGCCGCCAGCGACGACGACGCCTTGTGAGAAGGAGGGGCAGGGGGAGGAGGAGCAGGAGGACGCAGCGAGAAAGGGAGGATGCGCAGGAGGAGCGAGAAGGCAGAGGAGGAGGAGGATGAGGAGGAGGAGGAGGAACGCGGAAAAGGAAAGAGGAGGAGGGGGAGGAATCGGAAAAGGACGAGGAGGAGAAGGAGGAGGAGGAGGAGGAGGAAACCAGAGGATGAGGAGGAAGAGGAGGAAGAGGAGGAAGAGCGAGGAGGATTGAGCGAAGAGGAGAATAGCAGGAGGAGGGGCGATGAAACTGGAGGGAGCAGGAGAAGGAGCAGCGAGCAGCTAGGAGCGAGAGGGATGGAGCGAAGAGGAGGAGGGGCACCTCGGGCGGCCCGAGCGCAAGCAAACACGGCGGCGGCGGCGGCGGCGGCCCTCGCCGCGCCGAGGACGCCCTCGGCGGCGGCCACGGCGCCGCGCGGCCCGCCGCCGCGCCTCGGGGCGATGGCGCGGGCGGCGGTTGGTGCGTGGCAGGCGACGAGCCGCCGAGCGCCCCCCCGCGGCACGAGGCGGCCGCGCCGTCGCCTTCGCTGGCTGTCGCCGGCGCCGCCGCCGCTTGCCACAGTCGTCGTCTGTCGTCCGTCGACGCCGCCGCCGCCGTCGCCGTCGTCGACGTTGGCGTTGCCATCGTGGTCGTCGTCTTCTGTCGTCCGTCGTCGCCGCCGCCGCCGCCGCCGTCGTCGTCGTCGTCGCCGCCGTCGTCGTCGTCGTCATCGTCGTCGGCGCTGTCGTCGTGGCTGTCGTCTCCGTCTGTCGTCGCCGCCGCCTGTCCTCGACGACCAGGGCGGCTCTCTCTCCCTCCTGCCCTCTCTCCTCATCCTCATCCTCCTCCTGCTCCTCCCGCTCATCCTGCTGCCGCTGCTGGTCCTTCCTCTCATCCTCTCCTTTTCCGCGTCCTCATGCTCATCCTCCAGCCCATTTGCCACCTCATCGGTCCGCAGGATTTGCATCAAACACTTCCACAAGTTCCTCCTCCTCCTCCTACTCCTCGTCCTCCTCCTCCTTTTCCTCCACCGCTGTGCAGACCTCTCTCTTTTGCTTGCGCATCACACGGTGTTTTTTTTTGTTGGCGGATTCAGCTCTTCTGGGACACTCGTCGGCGACATACTGAAACCAGTACAATGGGAAGGGATTGGCGGGAAGGGTAGGGTGACAGTTATGGCAAGCGCACATACTTTGCCTCCACCTTCTCTTCTCCTTCTCCTCCGCCCCACATCACCTCCCTCTTCATCTTTCCTCGTTCCTCCCCTCCCCTCCCACTCCCTCCCTCCCCTCCCTTCTTAGGTTCTCCCTCCTCCATTCCCTTCTCTCCTCTTTCTCATCATTCTCTTTCTCCTCCTCCTCCTCCTCCTCCTCCTCCTCCTGCTTTTCCTCCTCCTCAGCCTCAGCCTCCTCCTCCTCCTCCTCTTCTCCTCCGCCTTCCTCCTCCTCGTCCTCCTCCTCCTCCTCCTCCTCACCGCCTCCTCCATCGCACTCCTCCTCCTCCTCCTCCTCTCCATCCACCTCCCCATGTGTTCCCTCAATCAGTCCAACCACCGCCACCCCTCCACCCTATCCCCTCTCCCTCCGCCCACCTCTTCTTCTCCTCCACCTCCTCCTCCTCCTCCTCCTCCTCCTCCTCTTCCTCTTCCTCCTCCTCCTCCTCTTCCTCCCCCTCCTCCTCCTCCTCATCCTCCTCATCCTCCGTCCTTCCTTCTCTTCCCCTCCCTTCCCCCCGCCCGTTTTCGTTTCCGAGCAGCTCAGGGCGTTCGCGTGTGGGGGGAAACATGCAGGGCGGAGGCGCCTGGAGAAGGACAGTTCACGGGTGGACCCTCCTTGACGGGATATCAGTATTGTAGCAGCGCCCTTTGCCCACCTCGCTCCATTCTCTCCCTGAAGAGCCCCTCCCCTTCTCTTCTCTCCCTCTCCACCTTTTCCTGCTCATCCTACTGTTCCTCCGTTTCCTCCTCCTACGCCTCCTTTTCCTCTTCAGGTCTTCCGGTTCCTCCTCCTACTCCTCCTCCTCCTTGTATTATTTATCTTCCTCCTTCTCCTCACCCTCCTCTCTCCTCCCTCCACCTCCTGCTGCTACTCCTCCTCCTCATCATCCTCTTCCTTCTCCTCTTTTTCCTCCTCCTCCTCCTCCTCCTCATACCCGCTTTCCACGTCTTCTCCTCCTCCTTCTACTTCTCACCCCTTGATGTCCCTCCTCCCCCTCCTCATCCTCTTCCTCTTCGTTTTCTATCAGTTTCCCTCGCCTTCGCCTCCTCCTCCTCCTCCTGTCCTCCTCCCCCCCCGTCTCCTTCTACTCGAACGTTAGAATCTCGTCCAGCGCATTGGTTCTCACTTTTGCTGGCCCACTGCGCTGTCTTGGCTCAAGGCCTGCTCAGTGCTCCGTGCCCGCTTTAGACGCGCCTTCAGGTATCTTCCCGCTGACCAGATACAAGTCCGCCTTCACGAGGGCACTGGGAAGTTGATTTTCCCGTTCTATATCCCCATTTCTAGTTGGTAGCGGAGCAGGTTCGCCTTTGCTCCCACCACGGTCGTTTTGTCTCGCTTTGCGCCGATCGCAATGTCTTCCACCCTCCGCCGCCTTCGGCTTCGGTCAGTCGCCTTCAACATCCACGCCTTCGTGCAATTTCTCCTTTTCGCTATCGCAGAAAACGTGACTTTACTGTCCGTCGGGGCTGCGCTGGCCCATCCGCCAGGACCCATGGCACGCCCGGGAGAGTGCGCACAGCCTTCGACTCCGCCGCCTTCGCGCACCTCTTCTCGCTCATTACGGCAGGCGACGTTACTCGAGGGTCCGTCGGGGCATCCCCCTATCCGCCAGGTGTCCGAGAACGCGCACACGAATTAGTACTTCATCAAGGACAACATAACCAAGATCTACAAGGGTCGGTCTGCGCCTCGTCCCGGGCATGCTCGGACTGCGCCCAGGCAGCTCGTGGGCCCCAGGCTGTCAGCGCCCCCCGCCTGCAGGGATAGCTTAACGCGTTAGACAATTGCTCGACGCAGCGTTCACGTTGGCAGCGTCAGAACAATGCCCCGAGCTTCTTGGGACTCTGTCTCGAGAGCCCTGAGAGAAGCAAACGGAGAAGATGCATCTGGCGACTGCGTCGTCGGTGCCGAGCGGGAACGCAGTGGGGGGCTTGGGAGCTGCGTCCTCAAACCCCCGAGGTGATGCCGTGGAGGGCATTGCGATGACGACTGGGGCGCCAGCGCTACGAGGCACCACGCCGCTGGACCCGACCCTTCGCTTTGCCAGTTCAGACCCGCCAGCTGGGCAGCGCGGGATTCCGATGCGCTCTCCTCTAGACTCTAGACGATCGCGCAGTTGGCGGTGGTCATTACAGTGACCACGCAACGTGCGAAGGGCATTCCCGTGACTGTGTCGCGGGATGCTCCCGCTAGCACTACAGTAGCGCGACAGAAGCAGTTGCCCAATGCGCTGACGAGGGGGGGCGCATCCGGGCCAATGATCTTCGGCGACTCATGCAACGCCGCCCGAGGAACCTGGGCCCCCAGCACCTCCACGGCATGTGGAAGGAGCTACATGCTGGATGGATGGCCATCGGCGTCGGCAACGTGCGCCACCTCCGAACTTCGGGGCCCGAGCATCGGGCCCGCGCGCCTTTCCAGGGATAGGTGCGCCCTGTGATGATCTGGTCAGTGGCTAACTCAGACCTCAATGATTTTCGCCAGGCGGCCTACGTCGCGTCGCGCCATGCCAGCGTGGCGCGCGGCCGCCAGCTGTCCTGACCCAGGGGGTCACGCCGGCGCAGCTTCTACAACCGCGAGCCCGCGCGCTACGCCCGGCGGGCCACCGAGCGAACGGGCAAGTGGAAAGGTAGAAACTACACGCTGCCCTGACCACCCTGTCCGAGAACGACCTCTGGGAGACCTTCGCGGGCTCTGGGAAGGGCGCGGGCAGCGGGACAGGGAAGTGCAGGGCCGCGCGCATGGGTTCGGGCCATCACAGCAAACCCGCAGGCCCCGGCGGGGCGCGTCTCGAATGCCACGAGAGCGACTACGAGGAGCACCACGTGCACGACTGCCCCCCGCGCCGCCGACAAGGGCGCGCTCTCCGGGGCCGACCGCGCAGCGGCCCGCGTCGGGAGCGCGCGCGGTCTTGATGACCAGGGGCACCAATAGGACTCCTCGGCCAGTGGCCGGAGACGCCAGGAACGACGATCCATTGCAGGGCGCTGACCCATGGAACAGCCGACGGCCGACTCCTTCAGCGCCCGCGCCGCGGTCATCAGCACCAGCGGCTATTCCAGGTTCTCCGCCAGACGGCTCGCGGCAACCCGTTGGTCGCCGCCGTTGGTCAAGCGGGGCAGGGGCGTCGCCGGCGCCCTCGACCTCGCCGCGTCGTGCCGAACTACGACGACTCAGAAGGAGATGGCCGACCCCATGGACCGCGCGCGAGCCTCTGCAGCATCGACGGCCCCAGTGCGCGCGTCGCCGGTCGTCCGGCAGCAGCGGGGGAAGCGCCGCCGGTCGCGCCAGCTTCAGGGGCGCCAACGGCACCGGCAGCTCCAGCAGTCTCAGCGCCACCACCACCACCAGCCACACCACAGCGGTGGACACATGGGCGGCGCGTTCCCAGTTGGACAGGGGCGCGACTGGATGGGCGACCTCAGCGCGCGCATCGCCGGGCCGCGCCCCCATCCCAGCCTGCCGACGTGCAGTTGCCGAGCTGGGCCTACACTCGGCACCGGCGCGCCACGCAGATCGAGTTGCATGCGGTCGCCGCAGTCCGCGACGGCAGCTGCGTCGCCGCAAGGGCCCGAGCCCCCCTAGGACACGCCTCTCTCCAATCAGAAAAGTCCCGTCGACTATCGCCCGGGAGAGCGGCCGCGCGGCGTGCCGGCCGCGATGCCAGGAAGTCCGGCGGCGGCCAATCCGAGCACATCGCGCGCGCGACCCTGGACCACGCACAACGGCGGCACTTCGACGAGCTAGCGCGCAGCTGGCGCCTCAGGCCGCACAGAGTTGGACGGGAACTTAATATTCCCCCATGTGCTGGCCGCAGCGCCGACTGCTCCGCCCCCCTCAGTAATGACGTTCAGCGGTGACGTCAGGGAGTGTCCAATCTGCCTCGAGGCCTTCAGCGCGGCGAGCGGGCGGTGCGCTTGCTGCGCCGCGCGTCCTACATCGAGCGTGCCATCTGCTACTTTCGCAGCGCGCAGACCCCGTTGGGTGCACTGTCTGGCGTGCCGTGGACAAACCGGCGTCATCGCAGAGTTCCGCTTCGGTGATGTGAATGGGGCGCCGCGTCGCAAGTTTTGGCGCCCGCGGCACTGGCCCGCGCGGCGGCAGACAGTGCGCCTGCGGATCCGGCAACTGCGTTGCCTGCCCGCGCAGCGTCGGGCTGGGGCGTGCCATTTTGAAGATCCCACGCAACGCGACTTCGAGCAGCCCGGCCAGTCTCTGCTTCCGGGACGCCTCGGCCAGACTTCGCGCGGTCGCTGGGCAGCGCCTCCAGCTTCTCGTCCGCAGTAGAGACGGCGGTGCCCTGCGACGCCCGGCCGGGCACGCGCGCGCCGCCCTGCAGGCCGACGACCCCGTGGTTGCCGACCTCGTCGGGTGCAGGCTCGAGTCCGCTGGGCGACTCGCCGCGCTACCTGGCGAGCACCGAACTGCTCGGTGGCTGGGTAGGGGGCAGGCGTCATCGTCGACGCCAGCGCCTGGACCAACCTCCGGGGATTGCGATTCGCCGTGGATATGACGCGCAAGGCTTAGCTAGCCGAACTGCAGCCCTCCAGTAAGAAGTGGTCGCCCCCATTTTACGCGCAGGAGTCGGCAACGGGCGACGGGTCATTGCAACGACTGTCCGCGACGGCGCGACCAGTCAGCGCGGCGCGCGCACCCAGGCCGCGGAGGGCGCAAGCCCTGACCTCCTCGCCCCGTTTGGCGCGCATTCCACGCAGTCCACCAACGGGGCGGTGGAGAAAGACGTGGGCCTCAAGCGCCTCGCGTATCCCCGGGCGGGCGGGCGGCCGCGAGATCGCATGCAGCCCCGGCGCCATCCGCGTCGACCTCGCGTCGGCGCCGAGCGGCCACTCGCGCGCCCCAGTCGACGGCTGCGACGCGCCCGGGCCGCGCTCCAGGGGCATGCCGCGCAAGCGGCTCGCGCCGCTAGCGGTGGCCAACGACGAACAGGGCTCCGACGCCACTGACGGCTACCAGTTCCAAAAGCTCAAGGTCCTGCTGCTCTGCCCCAATGCGCGGGCAGAGGCCTCGCGGGGCGCGCCTGGGGCCGCGGGCTGCGACCCCTGCGCGCGCAGAGCGCAGACGTCAGTCTCGCGACCTGTGGTCGCGGACTGACCGACGTCGACGGGCACGGCGGCGCTCGCACCGCCGGGCACCTATCCGCGCATCCCCCCCGCTCAGGACTCGCCCTCGAAGGGATCGACGTCGCGGGCGACGTGGTCGTGGTTGTCCCCAGTCTTCCCTCGAGCCCGCAGTCTTCCCTCGACACTTTCGCGGATCTGGAGGCTTTGGACACGCGGGCATAGCGTTCCTCAGCCAAGACTCCACCGCGATAGGGCAAGGTCGCACATCCGCGGAGTCTCTCGGCGACTGAGTCGCCGCAGGCTCCAGGGAGCTGCCCCAGTAAGATTCGGCTGGGCCGGCCCGCCAGGCGGGCCCCGCCGACCGCGCCGACCCGCCCCGGCATGGGCGGGCAGCAGCCCTGGGGCGCCCCGCCCGGGCCCTAGAACGAGGAAGGGGCGCAACGCCAGCATTGCAAGAACGCAGATTCGACGCCGCTCGCACCTCCGACTTCGAAGGTGCTATCTAGACGCTGCCCGACAGCACGTTCCCCAGCGCCAATTGCAGCGTGCTGTGGATCACGTGCGACACCAATCGGGGCGAGGTCCACCGCGCCCTCGGCCCCCTCCCTAACGGGCGCGCCCGGGCCAAGGATGCCAGCGCCATGCCGGTGATCTTTGGCCGGCATGGCCAGCAGTTGCGACGCCCCGCGGCGCGGCAGATGATCGACGCCCGCGTGCTCCACTCCAGCGCGCATAGGGCTGGCCACGAGCCTGTGCCCCCAGAGGCCCAGCGCAGCAGCGCCACTTTCCATGATAATCTTTCTTTTCCGCTCTATTTATATAGGCTATCTAAATAGAGTTTTTCCGATCTATCTAGACCTCTACGATCTAAATAGACAGTTCCAGTATTCGGATCTAAATAGATAGGTTTTTTTGTCCACGCATTTTATCATCTTAATCGATGCCCCTAATTTCAACATCGCTTTTGAGGAGCCATCCTAGAAAACGCAAGCCACTTCTAACACCGGCCCAACAGGAGTCGTATAAATTCGAAACCGCACTCAATATAATTCCTGATATATATATATATATATATATATATATATATAGGAATTGCAGCTGACATCGGCCCAAGATGCATCGCGAAAAAGACGGAAACTGTTCCCGCGCATTGTCGAGCAGCATCCAGGGGCCAAGTTTTCATCGCCTGCGCTGCAGCGCGTGGCGCGCGCGAGCGCCGCCGCCGCCTGGGCGGGGCGGCGCTCTCGATCTCGTCGTCGTTGATCGTCGCCATCGTCGTCGGCCAGGGGCTCCTCGGCAAAGGAGCTCCGTCGGCGCCCCGTCCGCGTTGCCCGCGCCCCTCGCCTGCCCCTGCCCCCCCCCCCCGCCGCCGCCGCGGCCTGACCCTTGCCCGCCGCGTGCGCGCGAGGGCTGCGAATGCAACGCTGAGGGCGCGCGCCGTTGGTGCCTGCATTTTCATGTTCACTACAGCGCGAATGGGCTGGCTGAAGCGGCCGCCCAGCACCGCGCAACTAATTGATTCAGCACGGGGTGGCGGGGCAGCGGGGTGCGCGCGGGGGTCGCGAACGAAAATGTGCACGGGCGAAATATTGTTTTGCAAAGGGGGCCTGATGGGGGCTCCTCGGCTAAGGAGTCCTCGGCGCGCCACCCCCCCCACCCCCCTCGGTCTGCGGCGGCCCCCGCTGGAGTTTCGCCAACCGTAGCTGTTTTATGGCCCAATTTGGTTTTTAGGCTGGCTGCCAGCGCCTGCGCCTACAAGCTCTCGGGCTGGCCATGTCCGCCTCCAGCGAGACGCGGCGCTCCGCGTGCAAGGGCGTGAACGCCGAGACGGGGGCGGGGTGGGCGCAGGGCGAGCTCGGATGGTGGTGCCCTATGCGCGGTGGTTGCTGGTTGGCAGTGGAAAGCACGATCTCCTTCAAGGTGCGCCAGCACTACGGCGGGGACAAGCTTCGTGATCTCGTGGCTGAGCGGGCGCTGTTTATGGCCGTGCTCGCAGCATGCGGCGCAGCAGACGGTTTGCAGGTTCTCCTCCTCGCGCTGCGCGGGACTGCGCGGCCCCGCCTCTGCCGAGCAGATCAGGGGGCTGAGAAAGGAAGGAGGTGGCGCGATGCCTGCAGACCTCGTCATAGACGGAATGCGCGTCTTCAGCACCCTGCTCATGGACCCGGTCCGGCCGCCGTCCGAGAACAGCATTGTTGGCCACGTGCGATAATGATCGACGACCTGCGCTGGCGCGACACTCGGGACACACGGGCCTACCCCATGACCAAGGGCAGCATGGGCCCAGAGCTAATGCACAGCGTGATGGGCGGCCAGGTGAGCTACGACCACGCCGCGGTCAAGTTCAGCGACGAGAAGCTGAAGAAGGCCGCCCCGAGCTCACCGCATAGGGCATAGGTCACTCGCGCAGAAATACGGCGATGTTTCTCGTCACTGCGTCACGAGATCTCACGGAGGTGGAAACAGATATGATATCGGCTGGCGAGATCAGTACGTAGAACACTCCAGCGAACGGGCCCACCCGAACTGTGTCCAGATAGCTCGCGGATTTCAGCAGGTGCTCCTTTTTAACAGTCTCGCATCTTTTCAGGTGGGGGGATCGATTGTTTTTTTTTCGGCTGGTCCCACGGGCTCTGACGGGAGTCCTTCCGCCCCTTCCATTGGCGCCGTAAAATGTGTTTACGGTTGGCACCAAGGGGTGCCAATGTGCCCCTTGAGATGGAGCGAAGGCCGTCAACCCAGGGACGGGTCGAACTCCAGCGAACTTGCCCCCTTGCAGCCAAGCATTTTTTTTAGGACGGGGTGGTTGTAGAGCCCGCGTGTTGTGCTGAAGTTTCGAAGGTGCGACAGATTTCTTTGAACACCAGACTCGAACGCTAGCTCCTTGCCCAGCGCCCTGTTTCTCACGTTTGCGGGTCCGCTGCGCTGCCTTGGCTCAAGGCCTCATCAGTGCGCTGTGTCCGCCGTAGACGCGCCTTCAGGCATATTCCCGCTGACCAGACGCCAGTCCGCCTCCACGAGGGCACTGCGAAGTACATATTTACCATATACATACCCATTTCTAGTCTTCTCCCCCCCCCCGTCTCCCGTAGCCGCCGGCGCCGCGGAGCGGCGCCCCGCCAGCGCGCGCCGCCGGGACGCCGGCGGCGTGGAGGCCCGCGGGCGGCGGGGGGAAAAGGGAGGGAAGGGGGGGGGGAGGGGGGCTGGCAGGTGGAGGGATGGAGGAGGAGGGGAGGACGAGGAGGAGGAAGAGGAGGAGGTGGAGGAGGGGGAAGAGGAAGAGGACGAGGAGGAGGAGGCGGAGGAGGACGCGGAAAAGGAGGAGGAGGAGGAGGAGGAGGAGGAGGAGGGGGGGGATGAGGGGGATGAGATAGGAACTCCCTCTCGCCTCCCTTCCTTTGCCTTCTCCTCTTCCTCCTCCTCCTCCTCCCCCTTTTCCTCCTCCTCCTCCTCCTCCTGTTCTTCGAGGTTTGCGGAGGTTTTCGACGAGCCTCGTCGCCACGGCTGGATCCGCGTCGGACTCCTGGCCAGGACGCGCTCCAGGACGGGCCCGGCGCCGCGAAGGCTTCGAGGGGGCGATCAACAAACGATCCTCGGGATGTTGGACATGGGTATGGAAAGACTGGGTCCGAAGAGCGTGACCAGAATTCGTTGCCGGTGTCACCGCGGACGTGGTGCATTTGAAATAGAATGCCGCTTGCCCAGCAGCGGCTTCTGTCCGTTCTGCACAACATTTGTTGTTGGGCATCGTGCCCATTTTTTCCGTATCCATTTCGGGCGTCCAAAGATCCGCGACGAGAAACACGATTCGGGGGAAGGACCTTGAGATCTTGGCGTCACATGTTTTACACCACGGGTGTTTTCGTTTTGTCTCGGGCCCGAAGGCCCTCACGGATCGATCTGGTTCGACAACTGCGGCAAGAATATTGGGGCCAGGTCTTTGGTCGAGTTGTTTTCGATGTTGCAGTTCCGCGCGAAGATGTTCTTCCATGAAGGCGCAAAGACGCCCTTCCAGGCCGAACTAGTCGTCCAAGAAGGTTGCATATATTATTACTGTAAGGGTTTCGTCCCGTGCCGCTGACACCCTTTCTATCATACTGGGATGCGAGGGTTGTGGCTTCTGGAGCACGAATTCTCGTAATTTGCGTGGGGCTCTTGCTTCCAGATCGAATATCTGGGGTAATTAACGGGGGAGTCTGGATTCAGAAGCGAAATTCCATCGTAATTTGCGAAGGGCGCTGGCCTCCAGAACACAAGCCTGGCGCAATTCACGGCGGGATTCGGGATTCGGGAGCGCGCATCTGGGTGATTTAAGAAGGATTCTGTTTCGGGACAGCTAATTCATTTTTTTTTGTTTGGCCTCCGGAATGGAATGATGGATCATTTGCGCGGGATTCTAGCCACCAGAGCGCAATTTTAGCGCGATTCGCGACAGATTTTCGCCTCCAGAGTAAATGTTGCATACATTTCGTGGAGTTCGGCTTCGGCAGCGCGACTTTCGCGCAATTTGCTTGGGATTCCGGCCTCCGGGCGCGAATTTGGTGCATGTGTCCTAACCACCCTGTTGTGTGTTGGGTCTTCGTTTTGAAGAGACAATGCCATGCGTTCCTCCTCCTCCCGTTGCACCCTCCTCCCTCCCCTTCCTCCTCCGATCCCTGCCTCTGCCCTCTGTACCAGTCAACCATTTTGGCACACTCCTCACACGTTTCGTGGCCCCATAGGGAACCCTCGCATGCGCCCACCCCTTTTGGCACACGCACGCCTCACACGTGTCGTGGTCTCATAGGGAGCCCCACCAAAGGCCCAAATGCCAGCGTTCGCATGCGCCCACCGCGCCCATTTTGGCACACCCCTTGCACGTTTCGGGGCCCCATAGGAGGCCCCACCGAAGGCCCAGATGCCAGCGGTCGCCAGCGCCCACCGCGCCCTTTTTTGGGCACTTCGTTCGCACGTTTCGTGGCCCCATACGGAGCCCCACCGAAGGTCCAAATGCCAGCGTTCGCATGCGCCCACCGCGCCCATTTCGTCACACCCCTCACGCGCTTCGTGGCTCCATAGGGAGCTCCACCGAAGGCCCAAATGCCAGCGTTCGCATGCGCCCACCGCACCCATTTTGGCACACACACACACACACACACACCTCACACGTTTCGTGGCCCCAGAGCCCCGCCGAAGGCCCACATGCCAGAGATCGCACGCACCCACCGCATCCAGCATATCCCTCACATGCTGCGGGCTCCACAGGGAGCCCCACCGAAGGCCGAAATGCGAGCGTTCGCATGCGCCCGATGGCCCAAATGCCAGCGTTCGCCTGCGCCCACCGCGCTCACTTTGGTAATCCTTCACACGTTTCGGGGCCCCATATGGAGCCCCACCGAAGGCCCAAATGCCAGCGTTCGCATGCGCCCACCGCGCCCATTTTGGCACGCCACGCACACGTTTCGTGGCCCCACAGGGAGCCCCACCGAAGGCCCAGATGCCAGCGTTCGCATTCGCCCACCGCACCCAGTTTGGCACACCCTTCACACGTTTCGGGGCTCCATATAGAGCCCCACCGAAGGCCCAAATGCCAGCGTTCGCATGCGCCCACCGCGCCCATTTTGGCACTCCACGCACACGTTTCGTGGCCCCACGGGGAGCCCGACCGAAGGCCCAGATGCCAGCGTTCGCATTCGCCCACCGCACCTAGTTTGGCACACCCTTCACACGTTTCGGGGCCCCACAGGGAGCCCCACCGAAGGCCCAGATGCCAGCGTCCGCATGCGCCCACCGCACCCATTTTGGCACGCCACTCACACGTCTCGTCCGTTCATAGGGAAGCCCACCAGATGCCCACATGCCAGAGTTCGCATGCACCCACCGCACACATTTTGGCACACCCTTTCACACGTTTGATAGCCCCATAGGGAGCTCCACCGAATGCGGTTCATACGACGACGGTGCTCACAACTGCAGATGGTTGGGTTTTGCGCCAGGCTAATTGAATGTCCCACGGCCCCGCAGGAATTCAGACACCCCGATTCGGGCGTGGTATCCAAACCGCTTTTCGGCCTCCCCCCTCGCGCGGACTTCAACAATTTACAGTAGCAAGCATAATGTAGAACCATCATCATGGACACTGGAACTGGAGCAAGGAGCAGCGAGCCTAAGCCTCGCAGCCTGATGGCCCCGCAAGGGGGCCGGCGGACATCACATCTATGGTTTAAGCATTTCATTCCTTTGACCGTCACATGCGGCTGGCCACGCATGGCCCTAACCTGCGCAGAGGAATAATAGAGAGCGTTTTGTTTCCTCTGGCGGGTAACGCTTGTTGCCCGGCCCCCCCCGGGTAACGCTAACGATTGGAGGGCGGACCCTCCTCCTGTCAGCAGGTATGGCGCTGTGCTCACAGGCATGGCGTGGTGCTGAAAGGCATGTATGGTGCTCACAAACGTGTTGTGGCGTTCGCAGGTTTCCCGCCTGTTGCGGCGCCGAATTCACAGGCATGGCGTGGTGCTACAAGGCACGTTTCGGTGCTCACCTGCCTGTTGTGGCGCCTGCAGGCTATTGCAATGCGCAGACTACAGTGGTTTACTGCTAGATCCCTATGTTGTTTTCCCCTGCTCTTCCTATTGGTGAAACTCCCGAAACAATGCTGCCAGGGGGGTTCGCAGCCATGTCTGGGTGGAGCAACGGTTACCCCGCATATGTTACAATTGGCGCTGACGAAAGCGAGGCGACGTCGAACGATGCCACGAGTGCAGTTGCTGTGTGGCACAACATAATCCGACCTCCTCCCGCCTGCTCCACCGCCTACTAATATCCTCCCCTTCTTCGTCGTCCTCTGCCCCTTCTCCTCCTCCTCCTCCTCCTCCTCGTCCTCCTCCTCCTCCTCCTCCTCCTCCTCCAGTCGCCGCTTCCTGCCAAGAAGAGGCGACCGACTGGCCAGATGGGCCAGACGCGCCCCCTTTCGTGTTCACCCCGCCACACAGCCGTAGGGGTGAGGGGGGGATGGCGCTGATCTCTCTGCTGCTTGCGACCGCTGCTGTGCAGACGACACTAAGAGGGGGGACGGACGACCAGCCAGCGAGGAGTAGCACGTTGTGCAGGAACAGGGAAGGAGACATGATAATTGCGACGTATAATCCTCTGTACGCAGACTTCGACAGGCATCAAGACATAAGCAGGGAGCTAAAATCATGGGACTGCGTGATACTGGCGGGCACACAACACAGAGCTGAGCTGGACTATCCCAGCGCGCAAGTTCAACTGAATCACCACTGGGGCGTACGGTTTGGGAAGGGAAGGGGACGGCACTCAAATAAAAGCTGCGGGGTGTCTATTCTGCTGGGTAACTCGTATAGCAAGACTTCATTGAGAGCTGTGTACGACCCGCCCAGTGCGATACAGGGGCGAGCTGGAGCGGTGCGCATCCGCACGGACCAGGAAGACCTACTCATCGTAGCGGTTTACTTTGCCCCTGTGACGACAGCGCGGAGCGCGGAGACGGCCGACCGTATCTGCAGCTGGATAGAAGGATTGTACGACAGAGCTGGCGTGAGAGTGACGATGCTGGTGGGAGGGGACATCAACAGTGACTTCGGACTGGCGAGAGACGAATCAGGCGTTATGGGGAGCACACAGGGACGGGAAGTAGGTAGGCACTACCCCCGCTGTGAAAACGAAAATGGGCTTCGTTTCAGAAAACTGCGTGCCGACAACCAGCTGTTTATGCCGAGTACGGACAGCGAGCTTGTGAAGCAAACGTTCTACGGGGCCAAAGGAGGAGGATCGAGGATAGACCACTTCGCGATCCCGTCGGGGGCCAGGGGCTTGGTACAAAAATGCTGTGTCCTCAAGAACTCGGGCAGGCGCCTGCAAGTGATTCGTAGCCGGTTCCCACGGGACCATGTCCCCGTGGGCTTGCAGATTCCCCTCGGTTTAGCGTCCCGCAACTATACCAGAATGCAGTACACGCCACCACTGGATAGAACGGCCCTCATGAGATGTCTGAGAGAGGGGGTCAAGAGGGAGGAGTTCTTTGAGAAGGTGGAGGAGGAGGCTAGGAAGACGACGGAGGAGGAGTGGAGGGAAGCGGCTGCGAGGAAGACTCCCGACAGGATGTGGGACCTGCTAGGTGGGACAGTGAGGACCGCGCTCAAGGAGGTATTCCCGCCTCGGAGGCGGGAGCTGCCCGAGTGGCTGAAAGAACTGCGGGACGCCAGGATGATGCTGCTGGACAAAAGGCGAGGACTGAGGGAGGGTGAGGGGCGGTGCAGGGAGGAGGAGAAGGAGGAACTCGAGCACGTGCAGGAGATGCTACGGCAGGTGTCGGCGGCTCTGAAAGACAACAGGAGGACGGAAACTAAAAGACGACAGGAGGAACTTGCCACGGAAATAGGGGAAGCGTATCTAGGGGGTAGGTGGGCGGAGATGCATGCTCTACGTGTGGAATACGCTAGAAACGGACGGGGGCCCAAGAAACGGTACTATTATGCAAGTAGGACCTACTGGAGCAAGGAGGAATGGGCTACTGAACTGGAGCGTCCACCGTATGAGGGTGGAATGGCATGCAAAACAGTGGAGTGGGAGGAGACACGGGCAGAGTACGAGGCAGAGTGCGAAGCCCACGGTGAGCTATTGTTCGATGATGTCGATCTGAGGGACCTGGTACGACAAGACAGATATGCCATGGAAAAGTATCTCAGGAAATGCAAGAAACGACGGGCTTGGCCAAGCTGGGGGCTTCCCAGCGAGGCATCACTACTGCTACTTGCGCCGACAGTGTACATGGAACAGCCACACAAACGGTCTGAAGCAATGGCAAAAGCGGCTCACGACAGGGCGGAGCAAGAGGAGGACGAGGAGGATTTGCTGAGGCAGACGGAGGTGAGGAGGATGGAGAAAGGAAGGAGACTGCTGGAGAAGATGGGATGGAAGAGTGGCGAGGGCCTAGGCAGGAGGCAGAGGGAGGAGGGGCAGGCACCACAGGAGATTATAGAAGATGAGCACTGGGTGTTTGGACGTGCGAAGGGGGCTGGAATAGGGAGCCAGAGATTCACGAGCGGTCAAGCGGCACCATTCTTTCAGACACAACTGGACAAGTGGTTTGTGCTTGTGAGACGTGCGCAGTGTACGCCGCTGGACACGCTACGGGCCCAGAGTTTTTCGTCCAGCAAAAACAATGGCAAAGAAGGAATTGCAGGACAACGACTGATGCACAGCTACTGCTCGTGGGGTCTGGCGTGGCACGCTGGAATCCATGAAAGGGCGCTCGAGGTTGAAAGGCCAGACTGGGCCCACGGTGGCCTAAAGCACAGGTCGCGTGAGAGTGCACTGGTCACATTACAATCAGCTCAGTGGAGGTGCAGGCAAGTACAAATACCATATGTGACGACCAATTTCGACTGCACAAATGCATTCGCCAGTACACGGAGAGACGTTCTGGAGGCCACGGTTGCACGACAGTCAGCAGAAAGTGATGAAATGTTTGCACTGGGGGCAGTCCAGCACCAAGCCATGAGCATCGCAGGGAGCAATGGGAGGGCAGACATGATCAGTACGACGGGCGCGCAGATGGGCTTCTGCTTAGCCCCTAGGGACTTCAACGATTGCTACAATCCTGTTATCGCCGCGTGGCTTGCAGAAGACCCAAACGATGCAAACAGGCTGCTGAAGGCTCTCTGCCCGGTGACGAAGAGGTATTCGAATCTGTCGATATGCACGTTCATGGATGAAGTGACGAAACTGTCTATGTGGGAGGGTGGGGTTACTAGCTACGGTATTGCTGCAGAGCTCAATCTTATGACGAAGAGGTTGGAGGAAAAATTGCTGGAGGGAGGGGGCTGGCACCTCAATCCATCAAAGACAGGACACATGTTAAGCATCATGGGCGAAGGGTGGCAGGGCATTACGAGAAAGCTCAGAAGCAAAAACAACGGAGTGATGGGGGAGACGGGACGAGAGCTTCGGGTGCTAGGACCACATCTACACACGACGGGCAATCTAGGAGGAGAGATTAGGAGGAGGATCGCCGCTGCTAGGAAGGCGTGGAGGATTGCAGGAGTGTTCTGGAAATCCGAGACTCCCAGGGAAGTACGTAGAATGATGTTCATCGCCTTCGTGCAAGGGGCGGCATTGAGCGGACTTGTTAGTATGGTGCTCGAACCTCGTCTGACTGATGCGATCGACACGGCTTTGTGCAAAATGCTGAGGTGCCTGGCGCAGGGGAAGTGTTCGTGGCAAGAGCAGGACGGAAACGTGCGACAACTAAGAAAAGAGGAGGTGTTTAGGAAGTGGAAGATAAACCGTGCTTCGGACGAGCTGAGGATTCGAAGGCTTAAATGGTACCAGAAGTGGGCGGCGTTTCCCGAGGCGCACTCGCAGGTGACGGCGGCAGTGTTCGGGTCGACGCCCCTGGACCTGAGGCACGGCACACCTAGGCTAGAGGAGGGGGGGATTAGCACCTACAGTACGCCGTGGGCGTACCAGTACTTGCAGGACCTTCAGTATTTGCGTCAACAGTGTGAAGACATGAGTTGGTACGACGACAGGGAATCTGACATATCTATACTACAGTGGGGGACTGAGGACCACCGATGCTGGCTGCGCACTGATGTGGACATACTACGTATGAACATGAAGGTACACAATATCTGCACTGCGGATCTACAGGAGGAGGAGCTGGAGGAGGAGAAGCAGTACGTATGTGAGGAGGTGGTGAAGGGGGACGACGGGGAGGAGCACGTATGTGGGAAACGGTACAAAACTTACAGCGGTCTTACAACACACAAAACGTGCCAGCACGGACAGAGGGCGTTGTTGAGTCTGCTGACGGTAACAAATCAATGCCCGTGGTGCCGAAGCACTTTCTCCAACAGAGACGTGGCCGTCCAACATGTGTACTCGGCGTGTGAAGACAGGAAGGTATGTTTCGTCAACTTCAGCCCGTGGAAGCACGATGTGATGCAACCTAAGAGTCTGGAGTGCCCCGTATGTTACATTCAGGCTCAAAGCTTGGAAGCGCTGCAGGCCCATGTTACCACTCACCACCCTGGGCCTGATCGGGCTCGCTTCACTCGTGACGCAGAAGACAGAGGATGCGATGGCGTGGAGAGTGACGGGGGCCCACGCCGCAGAGGGAGGAGTACCAGGCGCTGGGACCTCAGCAGGCTCGCGAGGGCCTCAGCCCGCGCCCGCGCACCCAGCCGCCCAAGGCGCGCAGGCGGGAGGGGCGGCGCTCGGCAAAGGAGGCAAGATTCACCCACCAGCGCCCAAGTACCAGCGCCTGGGCGGGGGCAAGCGCGGCGGGGGCTCGGACGAGGTCGACCTGGTGGACGCGATGGTGTCGCTCCAGAAGATGGGGCTGAGGCAGGACCAGCGCGCCCGAGAGCACGAACACATGTTGTCCCTGTTCTACATGATGACCAAGAAGAGCAAGATCTGCCAGATGGGCCTCGAGGCGGGCCTCGACTACTACGCGGCGGTGGCGAAGAGGGGCAAGGGCCACGGATTGGGGGCGCCTTACCTGCACGCGGCCGCGGGAGCGTTCGACGGGCTGGTAGAGGACGCACAGGAGGGCCAGCACAAGGCGGTGCTCCAAGCGTACCAGAGGCTGTTCCACACGGAGAAGGGCATGAAGTTCGCGAAGGAGGTTTTCGGCAGTTTCAGAGTGAAGGAGGCGTACAACGAGGAGGGAACGGCGGAGAAGGACGTCAAGGTGAAGGTGAGCTTCAACCTCAATCCCCTGGCAGACGTGGCGATGCTCATAGAGTGCCTGAAGGTGAAGACGGAGGGCGACGTACCGAGCCTGGGAATCTTGAGGAGGGCGATGATGCTGGCCCTCGAGGAGGCGGGCGGAGTGCAGTCGGACGGGCCCGCGCCAAAGGACGAGCTGACCAGGGTGGCGGAGCGACAAATGCAAGGGCTGCAGAGGATGCGCGGCTGAGCGGCGCGACGGCCCTGACCATCGTGCAGCTCGAGCGGCTGAGGAGGATGGCGGCAGCTGGCAGTGTCCGCGCACGGCAGTTGCTGGAGACAGCAGAGCGGCAGAGAGAGAGGCGTTAGGGGGAGGCTGCGCCCAGAGGAGGCAGGCCACCCCCACCATCGACACGAGGCGAGAGTTCCCCC